>JANAVB010025776.1:0-32959 GCA_029216955.1 Iris pallida | reverse complement strand
ATATAAATATATAATATTATATATATATATATATAAAAATCTATATTATATATATATTTTTTTTTTTTTTTTTTTTTTTTTTTTATTATTATATATATAAAATATATATACATATGTATATAATATATATATATATATATCTATATATATATATATTAATAATAATATTATATTTTTTAATATATATATATATATATATATATATATATAATATATA
This sequence comes from Iris pallida, assembly GCA_029216955.1. Taxonomy (NCBI): domain Eukaryota; kingdom Viridiplantae; phylum Streptophyta; class Magnoliopsida; order Asparagales; family Iridaceae; genus Iris; species Iris pallida. The sequence goes on along the minus strand of JANAVB010025776.1, from coordinate 32,742 downwards.
TATATTAAAATGCCACCAATATAGATATATTGGCATTTTAATGTTAAAAAGAAAATTTATGGTAAAATGGTAGTATAGAATTGATGAGATGGAAAAAAATTACAGAAATCAAGATGGCGCTTGTAGCAGAAGCTAAAGAAGCCCAACGACTGTAAGAAGAGAAGAATAAATTTAAATGGAAGAAAGTCCATTGAAAATATAGAGATTCTTTAATTAGAAAGAATTCGAAACTATCTCCAAAAGAATTAAAAATTCAATGTTAGCGATATATGACATCGCAAATGAATGCATTATTTGATATAGCAGATGATGAATCTACGCGCTCGCATCACACTTCAGGAGCATCGATTTCAGAGGCAAATGATGAATTTTGTCACGACCTGCACCCACCGTGAGGGTACGAGTACGTAACAGCGCCCAGCCTACGCCGCAGTGTCGGCGGTAGAATGCTGTTCTAAGTCTCTAACTAACCAACAACTCATGCAGTATATAATGTACTCATCATGATCAACTCCAAATGGAGGACAAGTATAAGATATGGTGTAACTCAATCACAGTCTAAGCACGAAAAGATAACATCGAAATATAACTAAGAAATTGAAGACAACAATAACTACTGAAATAATAACAACATCTCGAACAATCTCAAATAAATCTCAAGTCTCAATTCTATTCAACAAGCTCTAAATGAAAACAGATACAAGTCTACTAAACTAAATCTCGATCACTCCTGAGTGTCGGGGCCAAAGGTAGCTAATCCTTCGTCAGGTCCATAATGAGTAGGGCAAATGTCCTCAGGGCAATCATCTGTAAAATTTCAACAGGTCCAGTCAGGACTGTAGAAGCATGGAAAATACTAAAGAAAATGATTCATGCGGCCAGGAAAGACCCATGCGGCTCAGAGAACTCATGCGGCTCAGGGAATCATGCGGCATAAGGAGCTATGCGGCCCAAGGCATTCCATGCGGCTCAGAGGACACGTGGCCTGATAGTGCTCTCCTCCGACCCATGCTGTATTAATTGCTATGACGGCTGACCCCTCTGAAAAGTTGACAGCCCTGACACAAAGGCAGGTAATTATGACTCTGTCATAATGATGAATCTCTAGGGAAGAGGAAAGAAATCTCTGACACAAATCCCCTGAGAGCCACAAAAATGCCACGTGGCCTTGCCACATGGGCATTCGTATGCGGCTCACTCTTCATGCGGATCAGAATAAATTCTATGTGGCTCAGACCATAAAAGCCTCATGCGGCTCGAGCAAAGGACTTCCCATGCGGCTCAGAGTGAATCCATCCTATGCGGCTCAGGCCATGAAAGCCTCATGCGGCTCGAGCGAGGACTTCTCATGCGGTTCAAGAGGATCATGTCTATGCGGCCCAAGCGTATATATACCTATGCGGCCCACAAGGATTACTCCTCTGTGGTTAGAGGAATCCAGTGAGGACCACTGCCCACGCAGCCCTGACACGTGGGCTTAGCCATATGCGGCTCACATTCATATGCGGCTCACATCTATATGCGGCTCACTAGTCATGCGGTCCAGATTCCCCCAGCAGCTCCTAGGACACGTGTCCTAAACCGGTTAATTCCTCAGATTTGCTGCCATTAAAGATTGGGTCAAATCCCAATAATCTGGGACACGTGGCAGAATAATAGATCTAATTTATTCGCAGATATCAGAAGATCAGTATAAGGAAGATTTATTCCAATCAGCATTAATTGCTCATGGGATTTGGTGTAATCTACACCTAATGGCCCAGATTCATCATAATCAAGATGAATAGCCTAGATTGACCAATCCCCAAGCCGCCGCCATCTCTAAAAGCTAATTATTGGCAACCCTAATGATCACACCCCACTATTATAAATAGCAAGGTGCCATTCCCTTACAAAATATACAAGGAGAGATAGACAATTTCAGAGAGAAAAATATGCATATACAGAGAGACTCCCCAATAGTCAGAAAAAAGAATACACAGAGAGAGAGAGAGAGAAGCCAGAAGAGCAACAGAGAAGTAAGAAGAGCATTTCTTCGTCAACGCCAACCATCTTTTCAAAAGGAGCCAAGGCTGCATACCGATCGTCCAAGGAGTAAGGCAGGGCTGCCATCGTCTTCCCGAGCCTCTATCGTCACCCCCAGAATCTAAAATAAACAATTATACTTAGACTGCTGTAACTAGGTTTTCGTCCCTAGGCTTTCTTTATACAAGCGAGTTTGTAACGTGAAGTAAAAGTTCGGTCCTCCGATAATTGTTCTGTTCTTTTATATTTCGTGGCAAACACGATGGCGACTTTGCTGGGGACAAACTTCTTCACGGCTGAGGAGTTGGTGATGCAATCGGATGCAGCCAAGCTTGGCTCCACTCAACAAAAGATGGTCGCCCGGTTCGACCAACAGGCGTTCGAAGAGATGCTCTCCGACAAGAGCACTGGCCCGGTCCAGAAGCGAGCCCACACAAAGAAGGCCCGTAAGGAGTGGAGACCCCGATCCTTCGTTCCTGTTGAAGCTCTTGCAGAGACACCCTCTGTTGTTCAAGATGGCGAACAAGATCCCCTTGCGGCCCCACTTCAGATCGTAGACAACTCTGCTGTCCCCAAGTCCGGCAGAAGAAATCACTATGATGCTGGACTTGCAGGGGCAAAGAGGAACTCTATGAGATTCGAGCCGCATAAGGCTAGCAGCCGCAGGGAGAAAGCTCATGCGGCTACATCCTTCGGCCACAGGGAGAAAGCTCATGTGGCTACATCCTCCAGCCGCATGAAAAAAACTTATGCGGCCATACCTGTCAGCCGCATAGCTTATGCGGCTACAGTTGCCAACCACACGAATGAAACTCATGCGGCTGTGGGAGTCAATCGCTTGCAGAAAACCCATACGGCCACAATTGCCAACCGCATGCGGCCAGCCTGTACGGTCGTGACTCCTAGCCGCACAAAAACAATTCGTCCGACGACAGAAGACAACCGCATGCAGACAGCCTGCACGGTACCCAACTCTAGCCGCATAGCGTTCGTTTCACGCTTCTCTCGATCAGTCTTCGACCTTCTCTCATGCGGTCCTGACCCTGATGATTCTCTGGATGATAAGCCAGACTCTGTGGTACCCAACTTGGACTCCTCCTATTACGCACCCACAAGTGCTAAAAGGAGGAAGTCTAGGGCAGCGCGGGCTCATCGGGCCCAGTCAGCTGTTCCAATCTTTGACTATCGGGGCGTCCCATTGACTATCACACGGGCCTCGGATGGGAAGTTATATACAACCGCTCGAGTCCGGCCCTCGGCGGCAAACAGACAAAGTGGTTCCTCTGACCTGTGGGAGGCGATCCTCCACAAACGCAAGGAAAGAGAAGGAGTGTCGGCGTGCAAAGAGTCCTCGCTTGGATATCGCTTCACCCAAATCATCGTCAATTGCTGCTGCAATAATGCGACAGTGACGGAAGATCGGCCGTCCGTCTTCCAAAGGCTACAGCACCCGAACTCAGAAGATGAGGCACCTCCTGTTGTCTCCTGCAATTCCGCTCAGAAGGTCCCTGCCGAAGGGAGAGGGAAAAGACAAGCATCTCCAGTCCCAAGATATCAACCACCACAGCTAAGAAACTATCGTCTAAACGATTGTCCTCTACTGGTGTATTCCAACACACCCGTTCAAAGACGAAATTTACCGCGATGGGAAATTCATCATCCACATCGCTGGGGGTTGAGGGAACTGGGGGTAGCACTCCTCCGAACATTCGCAACAATCCGATGTTTCAAAGAACCGAGCCCGGACAAACAACTCTTCCATCAGGGACAACAGACGCCGATGTCCCCGAGGACACCCGTGACTCTCAAGACGAAATAAACTCTGAGGCTGGGGGTACTGCTCCCTCCGAGTCCGAACCAGAAGACAATATTCCCACATATCCCGATGACTTCTCGGTACATGGGTACGACTCGGAGGGCACATCCTCCACCGTTCCTTCTATCACTCCTCACGTAAGGACGGTGTTCATGACGGACAATAATCAAGGTGGTTCCAATGATCGCCAGCGCATCGACAATCTCGAAGCCATATTACTTGCTTTTGTCAAATCTGTAGACGAGATTAAAGCGGCCCTGCCCACTCTACAAGGAGGAATGCCTGGTCAAACAAGCACGGGCCCCGTGGTCAATATAGATTCAAACTCAGCGGCACCAAACCTGGGCAATAATCCTCTCGAAATAACAACCCCTACCGCGACAGATGAGACCCGAGAAGTAAGGAGGGAGGTCCAGGAGCTCCGAGCCATGTTCCATGCCCAAGAAAATGCTCAAGATCTCAGAATACGGCAACCATACCCTGCTGAATGGATGGATGTTCCATTCCTACCAAGATATAAGCCGTTCAATATCAACCCGTATGATGGCAAAACCTCAGCAAGTCGGTACATCACTTACTTTGAGGTCACCACCGACCATCTGCCCCATGATGATACGATCCTCACACGGTTATTCATCGGGGCATTGGAAGGAGTCGCCTTCGATTGGTACCGCAATCTACCAGACAACTGCATCCACTCCTTCGCCGGCTTCAAGTGCCTGTTCTTGGAACGATTCTACGAAATAGGACAGGACATCACTATGTCCACTCTCATGGACGTCGTCCAAGGGGAAAAGGAGTTGACAAGGAACTACATCGAGCGGTTCCGCCAGACCGCCATGAAGCTGCCTTCCGGAAATCCAGATTCCTCTTTGATTGAAATTTGCCAAAAGAGACTGCTTCCAACGATCAGTCTCTGGATGGGTGAAAGTCAATTCAAAGATTGGAAGGCGTTCATCATCAGCGCCACAAGCGTCGAAGAACGACTGAAGAAGGCTTGCCAACTGGGATTCCACATCTCAGAAGAAGAAAACAAGGGCAAGCGTCCCAACAACGATAATGGGGGTAACCCCTCCAACAATCGGGACAGCAAGGGAAAGCAGGCTATGGTGGCCGACATGGCCCAGAAGCCCGAGTCACAACCAGCAGACAAACAATGGCCTCAGATTACTTACTCTTTCGAAGACGTCCACGTCAAGCCTATCTTGGACATGCTCATACAAGGAGGTAGAATTCAGCTTCCTCCACCAAGGCGGAAGCCTCGACCGACTGATTTGGAGAACCCAAAGTTCTGCATAACCATCGTTATGTACACCACGCTACACACGACTGCTACCAACTAAAACGGTACATCCAAAGCCTCATCGATTCGAACGCTCTAGACATCGACTTCGAAGAAGTAACCGTAGCAGCCAATATGGTGTCCGTACAATTCGGCAGCTTCCCTCCAACGGAGACTCAAGATGGGGTAATCCCCGTCCCTCTGGCGACGATGGAGATTACCAATCTTCCACCTCCCCGGGAACAGGCCGCTGGTCTAGTACCTCTCACCACCTCACGAGGGGAGGTCATGTGGGTCCATCCAGACTTGGTGTCAGAAGTAACTCGGCCCACACCATCTTCCGCTAACAAAAAGAGTAGAAAAATCAGGACCTACCACACAATCTCAGCAGACAACAAGAAAGCTACAGCCGTCGTCACGCGGTCTGGAGCGCAATCCCAACCTGTGGTTGACAGCCCAGCTGAAAATCATCAACCTATTGCAACTGATGCTCCGGGACCGGCTCAGCCTTCGACGACCGACAAGCCTAGGCCGAAGGAGACTCGCTTCGACAAGTCCCTCCGAAAGGACGCAGCCCAAGGGCTAGAGAGGCCCTATAACTTTGACATCTTAGCACAATTGGCTAACACTCCGGCCAAATTGTCACTATACGAACTCCTAAGGCTCTCCAAGGACGTTCGTATTGCATTGAGCGAAGCACTCCAAAATGCCGATGCTTATCTGGCTCAATCCAACCTCACCGGGAAGGACTCACCCGTGGATCTCCAAGACAGCGCCTGTACGGGAGCAATGCCCAACATCGTCTTCACTCCGCAGGACATGCTCATCAAAACCAACCTACATGATCGTCCGCTATACTACACGGGATACATCGGCGACGTGAAGGTGGATCGGATGCACATTGATCCTGACTCTTCCATAAGCATCATCCCGAAGGGTCTGCTACATCATCTCCGTATCCTAATGCATCGCCTAACACATACAAGCACCGCCATCAGCGGTTTCAATTCGGGCAGGAGCTACCCTATTGGAAAGATTCGTCTGAAGTGTCAAATTGGCGATCTCCAATCCGAAGTCACTTGCTACGTCATAGATGCAGACACTTCTTACAACATCCTCTTGGGGCGACCATGGATACACGATTATATGATCGTGCCTTCCACGCTACACCAGTGCTTCAAATACGTCGACAAACACGGCTTCGTGAAAACAGAATTTGCTGATATCGATCCCTTCAAAGGGGTCGAATCTTACTACTCGGACTCCAGCTTATACGAAAAGTCGAAGAGGCACCTTGATGAAGGAAATAAACAAGCTAGTACTGAAATGGCTACGGGATCCGAAGGACCCCTGACGATCCACCTCCAAGCTCGCAAACCGGGCAAGTTCGCACCCCTCACCGCCACTCTGCGGAAGGACGCGATCAGCCTCTCGGTGCAAGAGGAGCATATGATAATTCGACTGCCAAGGTCCGGCCAAGTGCCGAGACCCACAACGGGGCCACTGACAATCAGACTGCTGACAGTCAGTCAACCCCAAACAGGGAAGCTCAATCCCTCCGACAAGCCGCTGACGATACGCTTTCCCAAGAAGGGTCGTCACCTCGACGCAAGGTCTGACACTTCTAGCGAACCAACCACTCCTTGCCCCACGTCGAGTACCAAACTGGGGGTTGCTAGTCTGCCAACAACACCACGCTCAACTCTATCAACTGAACCACTGACAATCAAGCTTCCTAGGTCGTCCTCTCAGTCTTCATTTACGCAGGGGGTAGCCGAAGAGGAACCGGAGCTAGCCAAGTATATGGCTACCCACACCAATGTCCCCTCCACTGATGATGTAATCCCCCTAGAAAAGATACCTTACTTCATCAATAAAGGGTTATCTTTGAACTACACCGAGCTCAATAAGCTATGTACAATGTATGCAATAGAACACGGTATAGGCGCTCACCTACACACACAGGTGACAAATGTGTACACCGCGATCCAGCTTACCCCAGTAGAAGATGCTTACCGAATATTCGAGGGAGGAGATCATCTGATCATCTTCGGCAGGACGAACAACCCGTATCCCCTCACCATAGAAGAAGTCGACCTCGGGTCAGATGCCGGGAGACTGCCTCTGTATCTCTATAGCCCTCAATCCAAATATCTCATGCAAAAATAGGGGTATGATCTAGAGACGACGCCAGGATTAAACTACGGCACTGGGCGACGATTACCTTTGAAGTCGCCAGTCCCGGCGGGCAAACCACGGAACTACTAACAAAACTCGATGCGGGTTAGGGTATGTAACGCCTACTATGACCCCTGAAAGTTCAGATGAAGAATACGACTGGCAGTCACATTCAACCGGATCACCAACTTCCGACTCAAATACCAGCATCGGAGATGTATTCAGACAAGTCATGTCAGTCAGCATGGCATTCGCCGACGCTTACGAGGAAGACGAAGACATCCCCGAAATCCTCGAGCTAGAGCCATGGGCCCAACAATTGGACGCACAGTGGGAAAAGCGGTTCGAACTGAGAGAACCTCCTACTGAAGATGAGGTCATACAAGTGGATCTCGGCAGCAAATCTTCTTCAAAACCAATTTTCATCAGTAAAAGCCTAACTGACGAAGAACGGGAGTCGCTGTTAGAACTTGTCAGAGAATACATTGATGTGTTCGCCTGGAGCTATAAAGACATGCCAGGGTTAAATCCTGACATTGCTCTTTACAAACTCAACATACGGCCGGATGCAAAGCCAGTCAAGCAGCAACAGCGACGCTTCCGCCCGGGCATTATGGACGCGATCAAAGCCGAGGTCAACAAACTGGTAGCCAACGGCTTCATTCGTGAAGAGCAACATCCAGACTGGGTCACCAATATAGTACCCGTCCTCAAGAAGAATGGAAAGATTCGAATCTGCATCGACTTCCGCAACCTGAACGAGGCGTACCCCAAAGATGAATTCCCCCTTCCTATCACAGACATCATGATCGACAATACTTGCGACTTCGAACGCATGTCATTCATGGATGGCTTCTCGGGGTACAACCAAATCAAAATGTCTCCTGACGATGAAAAGCATACATCATTCTGAACACCGATCGGCACGTACTGCTACACAGTCATGCCTTTCGGCTTAAAGAATGCTGGCGCCATATATCAAAGAGCCATGAGCATCATCTATAGAGACCACTTACGCAAGACGGTGGAGTGCTACGTTGACGATATAGCCGTTTAAAGCCGTAGCAAGGGAGACCATCTGCAGGATCTAAGGACGGTATTCGATCTAATGCGAACGCACAATTTGAAGATGAACCCCACGAAGTCCTTTCTGGGCGTATCCAGCGAGAAGTTCTTAGGCTTCATCATCACTGCAAAGGGTATCCATGTAGATCCTGAGAAGACGAAAGCAATCATGGAGATGGGTCCCCCAAGGAATCTCTACGAAACTCAGAGGCCTTCAAGGAAGGCTAGCTTACATCAGAAGGTTCATTTCCAACCTCTCCGGGCGATGTCGACCATTCACGCACCTCATGAAGAAAGGAGTCTCATTCGTATGGGACGAGAAATGCCAGCGTGCTTTCGACAGCATCAAAGAATATTTGTCAAATCCTCCGGTCTTAGTAGCCCCAGTCCCTGGAAAACCATTCCTGCCCTATGTACGAGCAATAGAACACTCCCTCGGTGCCCTGTTGGCACAAAACAATGATGCAGGCCACGAACAAGCCATATACTACCTCAGCCGAATAATGGTTGGACCCGAGCACCGATACACCGCTGTAGAGAAGGAATGCCTCGCCTTAGTGTTGGCCATTCAGAAAACGTGACACTATGTCACCGGACAAACGATACATGTGATCTCACGGGTCAACCCTCTCAGAGTCCTCATGACCAAACCAGGGGCACTTAGCTCTCGACTCGCTACATGGGCAATATTGCTGTCCCCTTATCATATGATCTTTGTCTTACAAAAGGCAGTCAAAGGTCAAGCCCTGGCGGACTTTTTAGCAGCCCATCCAGGCTCGGAATCCCCCAGAATATATGAAAAGATTCCAGACGAGGTCGTCGACTCGCATACAACCTCTCACGAGGCTATATGGCGAATGTTCTTTGATGGTGCTTCCAGGACCGGACCTAAAGGCAATATAGTCGTCGAAAGTCGAGGTAGTGCTGGTCTCCCCTTCCGGATTGGTTATCAACCGTGCCTATTCCCTCACAGAACCCTGCTCTAACAATATGGCCGAGTATTACGCTCTGGTCATTGGCCTCCAACTTGCAAGAGAACTGGGGGTAGAATACCTTGAAGCATACGGCGATTTCCAACTAATTGTCAATCAGATCCGGGGTTCGTACGAAGTCCGCCACGAAGACATGATCCCTTATCACCAAATAGCGATCAATATCATCTCGTTATTTGAGGGGTTCTTCATCGAGCACGTCCCCAGACTCCGAAATATTAAAGCCGATGCCTTAGCTGGTCTTGCCGCTTTCCTAGCAGTTCCGAATTATGATCGCCAATCAGTGGAAGTGATAGGCCATAAACTGGTCTGTCCCAAAAATAATGTACAACTCGTGGCAAGTTATTTCGCACAGACGGTCGATGACGCCCCAGATTGGAGACAACCATTCATCGACTTTGTCGTCTACGACATCCTGCCCGAGAACCCAAAGGAAGCCACTTCCATCAGAAGGCGTTCTCTCAGATTCTTCTACGATACAGAGACGAAGATGCTGTATCGCCGCTCCTACGACGGATTATTACTTCGGTGTCTGCCAAACACAGAAGCCAAAGAAGCAGTACAAGAAGCTCATGACGGTGTCTACGGGGCCCACCAGCCAGGCCCAAAATTGCAAGACCGCCTTCGACGAATGGGCTACTATTGGCCCACGATGGTGGCAGATGCGATAGAATACGCTAGAAAATGCAAAGCCTGCCAAGTCCATGCGGACTTCATTCACTAACCATCTAAATTTCTACATCCGACAGTGGCGTCCTGGCCATTCGAAGCGTGGGGAATGGATATCATTGGTCCAATCACCCCACCTTCCTCCCGAGGACATCGCTTCATACTTGCGATCACTGATTACTTCTCCAAGTGGCTGGAAGCTGTCGCACTCGCAGAAGTCAAGACTTTAAACGTGATCAGCTTCCTTAAGCATCACGTCATCTACCGCTTTAGACTGCCGCGAAGGATCATCCATGATAATGGTCCGCAGTTTGCAAGCCACGCATTCTATCGGTTTTGCAATAAACACCGTATTCAGAATATCGCTTCGACGCCGTACAACCCGGCAACAAATGGGTTAGCAGAGGCGTTCAACAAAACGATCATCAAACTCCTCAAGAAGTTCGTCTCCTCCAACAAGCGCGACTGGAACGAGAAGCTCAGCGAATGCTTATGGGCTTATCGCACCACAATTCGAACAGCCACCGGGAATACGCCGTTCTCCCTAGTGTACGGGAGTGAGACAGTTCTTCCATTAGAGACTCAAATACCCTCACTCCACGTCGCCCTCACTTATCAATTGACAACGGATGATAACTACCGACGTCGACTGCAAGAATTAGAAGCCTTAGATGAAAAGTGCCTCCTAGCTCAGCAAAGGATCGAGCTATACCAAGCACGCATCTCAGGAGCCTTCAACAAGAAGGTCAAAATCAGAACATTCTAAGTGGGTGATCTTGTTCTGGCAGTCCGGAGGCCGATGGTCATGACTCACAAGACCGCCGGCAAGTTCCAGCCAAAGTGGGAAGGTCCATTTGTCATCGAGGTCGTGTTCTCCAGCGTTGCTTACCGCCTCGCCAAGCAGAACGGGGACTTGCTCATGTTGCCCGTCAACGGCAAGTTCCTGCAGAAATACTATGTTTAAACAATAATTTCCAGATTATTGAGTCACGTACCCGCTGGTACCGCTGAACTCACACTCACCATTCTCCAGATTATTGAGTCACGTACCCGCTGGTACCGCTGAACTCACACTCACCATTCTCCAGATTTCCGAGTCACGTACCCGCTGGTACCGCTGAACTCACACTCACCATTCTCCAGATTCCTGAGTCACGTACCCGCTGGTACCGCTGAGCTCGTACGCACAATATTCTAGATTTTCGAGTCATGTACCCGCGTGTACCGCTGAACTCATGCCCTTCTTCCATAAAGATATCCCAAATTTCCAAGTCATGTACCTACTGGTACCTCTGAACTTACACTTTGATTCCAACATTCATGGATTGTCGAATTAAGTACCCATCGGTACCCCTGAACTTACATCCTGGTCACTCTTTTGAAAGAAAGTCATATATAACCATACCGCTGAACTTTTTTCCTACAAGAGATCCTCCCTCATGATCTAATACCTGCCCTCCCAGTGCACAACAAAGGTAATGGGTCCACAAACTTCCAAAACGGCCATGTCCTCATTACCTCTGAGCTGTTCCACTTTCGCCAAAAACAAATCACCCCTTACGTAGAACTTCCATGTCCTCATTACCTCTGAGTTGTTCTATGTGCCCTCCTTCATTGAGCCCACTCCTGTCATGTCCTTATTACCTCTGAATGGGAAGGCTCCGTCGAAGAAACCTTCATACTTACCATGTCCTTATTACCTCTGAGTAAGTATGATGACCCCCTTTCGACCTATTATCTGTACCCACAACCGGAGTACGCCAAGGGTAATAGGTCCACAAATGTCCTCTGTTGACCATAAATATCCTCCGTTGAGTTCACTCCTACCATGTTCTCATTACCTCTGAGTAGGAAGACTCTACGTTTAAAAAACCTTCCCACTTGCCATGTCCTCGTCACCTCTGAGCAAGTATGTCGGTTCCCCTTCATCCTATTATCCGTACCCTAAACCAGGGTACGCCAAGGATAATATGCCCACAAAATATCCTCAGCTAAATTTCTCAGCACAAATCTATCACCTCATCAGGCCCCAGGAGCCCAGCTGCTCTACGGCATTCCTTTTTCTCAATACCAAGAGCACCCATGACCACTTCGCTATGGCTGCTTCAGGTACCCTGATCAAAACTTGTTACCTCTGCCTAAAACCAAGGTACGCCATGGGTAACAGGTCCATAAATATATCTCCTATACGGGGGTAAACATCACCACAATATCACAAGCGCAGCAAGCAATACAAATGAAGGGTAGAATTGAAAGTACTCTTTATTTGAAGGAAGAAAAAACATTACATATTTTCGGGATCATGTCCCCTTCAGAAAGAAAGAAAACAGAAACAAAACAAGAACAAAAAGCCGACTACATTTCAGCATCACTCAATTCTAGGAGACGATTTCTTACTGAGGTGGTCCTCCGTTCAATCCATTGCCTAGTATGACGCTCGGCCTCCTGGAATAAATGCTCCTCATTGTCCAAGCCCAAGAACGCTTGACAGTCATCTTCTAATTTCTTCAAGGCAGTCTCCAGGTCAGTCAAAGCTTGAATAACCCTGTCAGCCTCCTGAACAATCAGTCCCCTGTCATTGCGGGTAGTCTCGAGTTCAGAATCCAAGAAAGTCAACTTCTTCTGAAGCACAAGGATCTGCTCCCACGTCTCAGTAATCTCACGAGAGATAGACTCCTTCCGAGCCACAACGTTCTCGGTCGTATAACTCAATTGATCATACCGATCAGCTAAGTCGCTGAGATCCTTCAGCGCGGCCGGTCTAGTCTTATCTCGAGCTGCTTTGGTCCTCTCTATAACAGCAATAAGGGAATTCTGCTTCTCGTTTATAACAGCAGGCAGATCAGCCTGCCGCAATACTCGAAGTTCGGACACCAGCCGATCAGCCTCCAGTAATTTCGCCTCCAGAAGCGAAGCCATCCTTGCATCATCAGGAAGATCCCTAAGGATGTTTATTTGACCATGGGCACATTGTCGGGCCAAGGTAAAAGAAGTCCCTCTGTCTACAGCGGCCTCGATTCCCCTCTTCAAATGACGATGAAAACTGGCAACCACGTCCTGCAACGCGTCGTCCAAAACCTCAGCGTAGGAGGGCGTCAAGGGAAGCCGGAGCGGCAACGTCGGAGGAGTAACATTAGAGTTCGCCATCGGGGGAACGGATTCCGAGAAGAACGATGCATGGATAGCGGCCAACTCGTCTTCCGCCGCCCGGAGAGCTTGGATGCTCGGCAGGGAAGAAAGGTCGACTCTCGAAGCCATCGGAGCAGAGGACGATGCAAGGACCATCGTTCCCTGCCCCGACTGCCCCGAGAATTAGCCCGCTAAACTCGGGCCCCCAGAAGGCTCATCAAGACGAGTCGGACAGTGAGGAGGTACACCTCTTTCCACCGATGCCCCTTCGGTTGGGATTGTCTCAGCGACGTCCATCCTCGACACTGGAGGGACAGGACCTGAATGTCCAGAATAATAATCAATCGACGTAACCCGAAGGACATAATGATAGAGCAGATAGGCTTCCTCACAGGTTAAGATTCGGCTAATCTTACCAGGGGAGGGGCATAAAGGTCGCGGCTCATCCACAACTGGCATGGTCCCCTCACCCGCGATCCCCGAGTTAAACTCAGTCACGTCCCCTGCACCCATCACCTCGAAGGAGGGCACAGATTGATCTGCGTACTCTTGAATAGGAGCAGGCTCATGGGAGTCCCTGTCACCCTGGGTCACCGCCTCGACATCCTGAAACTCTTCTTCTTCTTCCGACACCTAAAAGAGGGAACGAAGACAGTCAGGATTGAAACTCAAAGAAAAGAAGGGAGAAGGGATCGGGAGCAGTTTTGTTACCTCTGACGCAGGGTTGACTTCTTTTCCGCCTTCTTTTATGGCTAGCGGACGGTGCCTAGTCGCAACCAGCTTCCGGGATCGAAAAACACTGGCTATAGGAGAAACTTGCCTGCTACGTTTCGGAATAGGACCAGGCGCAACAAGAGACTGATCCCTCAGCACCTCATCTGACAAAACATGCGACTGACCTACCTCTGCGCCTACCACTGGAAGGATAGAGTCATCTTCATCACGCTGGTTGCCTTCGCCACCCTCAGCAGCGAAACCCAAATCTGGCACTTCGGCTCTAACCTTTCTTTTCTTGGCCCCTTGAGAGCCTTCCTCCAGATCGGTGCTAATAATAAAACTGGTACCCGGGTTAAAACCGACTGGGGGCTTGTTCGCCATGACATGATACAGAGCTGCCATGTACAAGATCTCCACTGACTCCTTAATGGCAGGGACCGAGAAAATGGTGCGAGTGTGGAACGAATCATAATATTGCCAAGCTCTGATACCATCAAGAAGACTACCCTCATAACCCAGGCAAGGACTGGGGCTGTCCAGACAAAGTTGGCTGTATCCAAACTGCCAGGCAAACCTGCAAGGCAAATAAGGCTCCAGAAAAATAGCATTGCGGTTACAGTACACTAGATGTGCGGGACGGATGTTACGCAACCATAAGAGCATCTGGCCATCCAGAAGCTGAGGGGACGCGATACCGTCAATATGTACAGCCTCTATGTCCCTGGCAGTAAAGCGAGGGACAGATACGAAGATATGATACTTATCTGCCCTCGCCAATGCCATCCTGCAAGTCCGCATGGTTTCACACTCCCAAGGCTCGTCACGATAGCGAAAGATAAATGCGTCATCATCAGTCATACCGTCTTCAGAGCCCGGCCTCATCAAAGACGGGTAATGTATCAGCAGCCACCCCATCAAATAGTGATAGGGCAACTCAGTTCGTTCAAAATCCTTGGTCACGTTGCAAGCAATGATTTTAGATGTGAAGGTACGAAGGCCACGGTGTATGCTGCACACCGTGGTCGGAAGGAGAGCTAGCCTGATTCGTAAAACTAGCTTCACAGCCGGAAGGATGAAGTTACAACTAATTCTCTCAATAGAACCGGCTCCTTCCGAGACTACACAGTTTCGTAGCCAGATCATCAAAAATCTCGCCAAAAGCACTTTCTCAGACAGCTCTTGAGTATCCTGGTAAAAGTAATCAAAAGTATCAGTCTGGCTCCCGAATCTGTCGCTGGTAGTGGCCACTCCCTTAGCCGACGACACCGAGTCCTCAACCGCTTCCCGAGGTCAAGGACGACGAGAGGTGACTCTACCTAAGGCATCTGCCGAAAAGAGATAGTGCACCCTATCTTTGGTGTAGGGAGCATTCCCTTCCAGGTTACTATCCTTTTGGGTCATCTGATAACATGTGTTATAATGGCACAATATCTCCTGGTAAAGGGCCGCGAAGCCAGGATACCGTCGTTTCAGATCTTCGAGTTCCTCATTAGTTGGAGTATACGCTTCAAATGCTTCGTCCCCCCAAGGAAGCTTGGAGACCGCGTGCATCTCATGGAGCACGAGTCCCATCTCCCCTACAGGTGTGTAAAAGGTCCCCGTACGACAATTATACATTTCCAGCAGAGACATGAACAGCTTCTTGTTTATGGACAAGCCATGACTGGTACCTCGGATAGCGTGGTACAGGCCAATCTCGCACAAAAAGGCCTCATAATTCTGTAAGATCCAAGTAGACAAATTGATCCACGAAGGAATAGAGTGTACCCAACCAGGGAACGTCAACCGACGGACAGGATAGGAGCCTTTCCGAGCAAGCTGATTTATAAAAGTGTCGGCGGTAGAAAAGGAGAAATTAGGGCCTGCCACATTCAGGAAAGAACCTGGGACCAATCCCGTCACAGAACAACTAGTGTGCACTTTGCCGGCAATCACGGACTTCAGATTGTTATTATAATGGATGTTCCCCACAAACATCCTACCCCTGGTAGGGGTTAAAGTCTCCCCCATCTTTCGATCTAACGGGAGCATATTAAACCAAGATAGTGGGAAGTGTCGCTCCATTTGGGGGATGCGAATCGCCATCCCATTAGAAACAAAGCTCCAATCCTCCGACACCTCCAGGACATGATCGTTCTCCACAGTCAATGCGTCTCCAAAAAAGAATGCAGGCTTCAAATACTCCCCTTCAAATTTTCCAGAGTTCATCATAGCATTAAGGAAGCGGAAAGACTGATTCTTGATGGCATTCAATCTAACCGTAGGCTAGTCGCTCGGAAACTGGTCAGCCATATACTGAACAATATAGTCATACCTATAGCCGAGAGCGGCTTGAGCGCTACCCACCAAGAGTTCTCCAGCAGCGTTAACCGGCAGATTCACTGAAGAACAAACAGAGAAAAGTAAGTTAAACGGAGGGATAAAACAAGAGAGAGCCGATTGGGTGCTCTCAAACCCCATGCGGCTCAAGAAGACATCCATGCGGCCCCATGAAGCTCTCAGAAATCTTATGCGGCTCCAAACAATAAAAAGTCTATGCGATTTAGCGTCACTTATGCGGCTTCGCCAGCAAGGCACGCATACAGACACGGTAGTTCTCTTATGTGGCTCGCAGCTCAGCCGTAGGGCGAACATGCGATTTACAAAGGCTCGTGCATAAAGTATACGACGTAGTCATGGCGGTTGGGGTTCTTTAACTCATGCATTGTCCTTACCAGTAATGGGGGGGTGAACGTCAGGATGAACATCAGGTACGGCGACGGGCGGAGTAGCAGCCGCAGTCGAGGTGGAAGTGGAGGCCGCCTTCTTGCCCTTTACTGCCACGGTCTTCTTGGGAGCCATTAATTATCAAAAAAGGAGAAGGGCAATCGATATAGGGAAGGTCTGAGGAAGAAGAAGGAAAATAAAGAAGTCTTCTCTCTCTTTAAACTCTTCCTATTTATAGGAAGACGGGAGAAGGAGGACATATGGGCCAATACCGACTCATGAAGAGCGCAACCGACTCCTTGGGTTTCGTCTCCAAGATTCACCCAAGGTATCAAATCCGGAAGATTTAATAAGCTGACTCTTGGGATTCCCTCCTACAAAGACGACACTGAAACGAATTTGAGGCAATTAAAGACCCACACGCGTAGCAAGAAGCTATGCGGCTGAATAGTCTCATGCGGCTGAGTCACTTATGCGGCTGAATAATTCATGCGGCCGGGACTTCTATGTAGTCAGAATTCCATATGCGGCTAGAGTAACACGGCCATGCTTCTTATTCAAAGTATTTCAATTTTACAAATTGAAAACTTTAAAGGGGGTCCTGTAGAAGCATGGAAAATACTAAAAAAATGATTCATGCGGCCAGGAAAGACCCATGCGGCTCAGAGAACTCATGCGGCTCAACAAATCATGCGGCAAAAGGAGCTATGCAGCCCAAGACATTCCATGCGGCTCAGAGGACACGTGGCCTGATAGTGCTCCCCTCTGACCCATGCTGCATTAATTGCTATGACGGCTGACCCCTCTGAAAAGTTGACAGCCCTGACACAAAGGCAGGTAATTATGACTCTGTCATAATGATGAATCTCTAGGGAAGAGGAAAGAAATCTCTGACACAATTCCCCTGAGAGCTACAAAAATACCACGTGGCCTTGCCATATGGGCATTCGTATGTGGCTCGCTCCTCATACGGATCAGAATAAATCCTATGCGGCTCAGACCATAAAAGCCTCATGCGGCTCGAGCAAAGGACTTCCCATGCGGCTAAGAGTGAATCCATCCTATGCGGCTCAGGCCATGAAAGCCTCATGCGGATCGAGCGAGGACTTCTCATGCGGTTTAAGAGGATCATGTCTATGTGGCCCAAGCGTATATATACCTATGCGGACCACAAGGATTACTCCTCTGTGGTTAGAGGACTCCAGTGAGGACCACTGCCCACGCAGCCCTAACACGTGGGCTTAGCCATATGCGGCTCACATTCATATGCGGCTCACATCCATATGCGGCTCACTAGTCATGCGGTCCAGATCCCTCCAGCAGCTCCTAGGACACGTGTCCTAAACCGGTTAATTCCTCAGATTTGCTGCCATTAAAGATTGGGTCAAATCCCAATAATCTGGGATACGTGGTAGAAGAATAGATCTAATTTATTCGCAGATATCAAAAGATCAGTATAAGAAAGATTTATTCCAATCAGCATTAATTGCTCATGGGATTTGGTGTAATCTACACCTAATGGCCCAGATTTATCATAATCAAGATGAATGGCCTAGATTGACCAATCCCCAAGCCGCCGCCATCTCTAAAAGCTAATTATTGGCAACCCTAATGATCACACCCCACTATTATAAATAGCAAGGTGCCATTCCCTTGCAAAAATATACAAGGAGAGATAGACAATTTCAGAGAGAAAAATACGCATATACAGAGAGACTCCCCAATAGTCAGAGAAAAGAATACACAGAGAGAGAGAAGCCAGAAGAGCAACAGAGGAGTAAGAAGAGCATTTTTTCGTCAACGCCAACCATCTTTTCAAAAGGAGCCAAGGCTGCATACCGATCGTCCAAGGAGTAAGGCAGGGCTGCCGTCGCCTTCCCGAGCCTCTATCGTCACCCCCCAGAATCTAAAATAAACAATTGTACTTAGACTGCTGTACCTAGGTTTTCGTCCCTAGGCTTTCTTTGTACAAGCGAGTTTGTAACGTGAAGTAAAAGTTCGGTCCTCCGATAATTGTTCTGTTCTTTTATATTTTATGGCAAATAAGGACAGGAACGAGCACAATCTCATCTAGAAAACCCAAGTAATGACAGAGAACTATAAAGCAGTTATAGACAGTTGTATTGATGAACATGGCAGTTTATATTCAGGTGATGGTATAGAGAGACATATAAGTACAAGGAAAGTAAGTAACTAAACAAGAGAAGAATCATGGCAATAAAGGGTGTAAAATAGAAACTAGCTGAACTAGAGTAACATGGTATGAGTCCAGACAGTAAATGTAGAAAAGTGTAACTCCAATATAAGTCCAGTACAAGACGAATCTAATACAAGATGAATCCAGTACGAGACGATTCCAGTCATAGTGATCAATACTTCCAGGGTGAGTCCAGCCTATACTCTAACACTGTATTTTAAAATACCGAGATCGACATGTAAACGGCTGTAGGTAATACGGCACATCACACACCTGGCCGGGTGTGAGATGGCTATCATTCCAGTAGATTCCAGTAGATTCCAGTTGGGAGATTCGAGATTGGGGTATGTCTACATGTCTTACTCAAGTATTTCCCCTCTCAGCAAATACAAGTGATTCCAGAATACGATACGAGAATTGAGATGAGTCCAGCCAAATATGGTAATACCAGCAAGTGATTCCAGGGTGATTCTAGTAGGTGATTCCAGTAATAGAAGCCAGACATAATGATACCAGTAATAGAGGCCAGACAATATGGTATGTGTGTCGCATAAATGAATCCAGAATATCCATACGTGTTGTAACAGAGAATCACATACAACTAACTAGAACTGAAGTACAGTAATTGACAATAAATAAGAGAACTATCAGAGAATGTACTCGCCTGCTACTCTGAAAAGAGTAGTATAATATCAGATGTCTACTCCGGAGTCACAAAGTCCTAAACAGAGCAATATGGGTTATAATATGTGCAATATAAGGTAAATGAATGATACAATGTAAACTACATGATTTCTAAGCCAATCTAGGTCAAGGTCAACTATTGGTTAACACTCTAGTCAACTTGGTCAATTAGTCAAATCTAACAGTCAAACTAGGTCAATCCTAGTCCAGTCAAGTCTCACTAGGCCTAACCAAGACTATCCTAGCAAACACACACCAATACAAGTCACACAAGTCTACATTACCCTACTCATGTGTATATATCCCATATACACAAGACTACACAAAGGATCCCCATAGGCTATGCTACCTAGACTATAAGCCATATTCACATATTAGGCAACACACACATCTCTATTTCATATACCTATATACACATTATATATATCAATAGGCAATATCTATATTATATCACATTATCATATTAAGTTATATATATATATATATATATATATATATATATATATATATACATGTAGAAGGATAGGGGAAATCAGTAATATGTGTGTGTGTGGACACTGAATTAAGGGTGTGATATGAATTTCAGGAATTGTAATGTGTGTTAGGGAAGCAATAGAGTGTGTGTGTGACATGGTGCATCACACTCAGATTTCAGTGTGTAACATGACAGTTTAGGAGATGTGTCAAACAAAATTCAGGAAAACAGTGTATAAATAGGTGTGTGGGCATGACAGTTCAGTGGTGTGAGCATAGTGTCAAATATGTACAAACTCAGGATTTGCAATGTGTGTTATGTGAGTGATATGAGGACTGAATAATATAGGGGCAGTACAGGTCAAGGAAAATAGGACAGTTAATGGACTGCATCTGGATTATGGCATTTAGGAATGTGTTGATCTAAGTCTTCCAGGAAAAGCTAGGATGAACCAAAGAGTGAAAGGAAACGAATCTATAATATGCAAGGAAATACAATGAAAAGGAAAGAAAAACTAATTGAAGTCTGCAGGACAAGTCATGTGCGTTGGACATGCCAATTTGTAGCTCGACTGAACCCTACGAGGTAAACTGGACAGCACCATTATGTTCACTAATGGGACTGAACTTAGAATTTAGTATCTGAGCTTATGATAGATCTGAAATGAATCCTAATGTCCTTCTAAGGACAGAATAACCAACTAAACAACACATTAAGCAAGGCAACCTGCAGGGACATCGTATTAGGGGAACAGGGGACAAACTACGATTGAAGGTGGATTACATCATATGAAATGAGGCCACGACAATTGGAGGATAATGTAGTGAATGGTCAGAACATCACTTGATACAGGGAAACAGATCATTTATGTATGCATATAACTAAACATTAAGATGGGGCAGGACCAATGATATGGTCACCTCTACCTGTAGAGTGATCATAATCTAATGGTTTGATTCAAATGCAAGACAATCTACTTCAACTAATATCCAAGTAAATCAGAATTTTATATATATAAGATGGCAGATATGGTATTATGAGGATATGAGAACCAATATACTGCAAGGAGGAATGAACTCACCGAATTCCTCATACCAGTCACACTGAATGATCCACTCTTAAAAAGAAGGCATGAATCTGAACATTAAACGATTTAATCTTAAATGATACAGGAAATCTCAAGGCAGTGCACTATATGGCCAATCTCTCATATCAGTCATCACATAATAGAAATCCCAAATTCGAAACTAAAACCCACATTCAAAAATCTATTTCTCGTGTAACCAACCTAATCTAACATGAAAAACCTATCTAGCTGTGGCCAATACATATGTAGGAATCAATGATGGCAAATCAAACATCAATAAAATTAGTTTAAAATGGAATTGAACTTTCAGAATTTAAAAAAAACAGGAAGTTGGTATCAGTCGACTTTAACAGTCCACCATATAATCGAAATCCCATTCCATAATCAATCCAAATCCAATCTCACATATAACCACCCTAGCATTAACTAATACATATGTATATGAATTAGACAGGGTAATTAAATATCAAAAAAAAATCAGCTTAAACAGAAATCAACTTCAGGATTTTCGAACAGAACACTATGTATCAGTGATCTGCCTCGAACCCCTAATTGACATAGGAAAAACCCAATAATTGTTAAATTGATTGTGCCAACATGAAGTGCACACGTGTACGTGTCATAGGGATGCATTCGTGTCCAAAAAATAGGACACATGGTGTCCAAGTGCTTGAAAACACACAACATACGCACAGACTGTACTGTCTCGTGCAGCGAGTCCACGCTCTCGTGGGCGCGACACGAGGCACGACACGTCTCGTGCTTATGTCCACGTGTAGCCCACATATAGGCCTATACATGTGACACAACATGAGACACGGAGGACACGCACATGCGTGATACGACACGCATATCAGACGCGTTTCTGCGCGCGTACAGTCCCTGTGTATGACCAGTGCAGCCTCGTTTTTGTGTCCGACACGAAACGAGGTGTCATGAAACTTGGGGAGTGTCTTCTCAGTCACTGCCCCAACCTCTACGCTATGTTTTGCGTGTCGAAATGCTGTGTCCAGTGAGAAATAGGACACGGGTAGCAGGACAGCGCACACGCGTGTCGTACAGTGTGTCCACACCCAATTTCGACACGAAATCGACACAAAATTCACATTAGTCTTCACAAAAGTTAATATACATATTTAGATCTACAAATTCATATAATTAGTTTTACAAAAATCGAAAATAAAATCCTAAGAGGCATTCTATCAAACACCTATACATACACTATGACACATGTCCGATACGGACACCAAACGGACACAAAATTCCCCCAAATTCTAGGGGCAGCTAGGAGACTCCTAGATCTAGCCCTAAATGCAAAGAAAATAGAATATTAGATCAATTTATGAAGTTTTACCTATAGGTGCAAAAAGTAAAAAAAGCTTCAAATAGGGGGTTTCCTCCTTACTAGCCAAATGCTCCCAAATTGTCCTAAAGCTGGGATTAAACTCCACAATCAGAAAATAGGAGAGTATTAGGCTCTAATGCAAGAAACTAGAGTGGAAAAGGATTTAAAATAAAGATTTTATGGAATGGGGAAGAATGAACAAACCTTTCATTCTCTAAGTGCTCCTTCAATACAAAAGAGGCAAGAACTAATTGGGAGAATACTTATACGGAAGGGGGAAGCCCTAAGTGGCTGGCCATGGGCTGATTTCTAGGGTTAGGGTTTAGTTATTGGGCTATGGGCCTAAGTCATAAGTCATTTAATGAAAATCACAAGTCATTGCATTGAACCATAAGTTATTTTACGTAAACTAATCCTCCTATTCCAAAATTAGTTTCTAATGACTAAAAGTAGGTTAACCTAAGTTAGACTAGGGTCTCCATGGCCAGGGTTAGGCACTAGGCTAGTCTATAAGGCTCAATGAGTCACAGTCCAAACTAGGAATCACCAATCTAATATTTTAATCAATAATTCTAATAAGCCAAAATGACCAAATTATCCCTAGGCTAAAAATGATAATAAATCATCCTAATGACATGGTTAGGTTCTAGGTCAGACAGTCTCTTGGGTTCCA
Source organism: Iris pallida (assembly GCA_029216955.1). NCBI lineage: Eukaryota > Viridiplantae > Streptophyta > Magnoliopsida > Asparagales > Iridaceae > Iris > Iris pallida. Next base: position 9,702 of record JANAVB010025776.1, on the reverse strand, counting down.
CTAGCAGCACATCAAAATCACAAGTCATGACTTAAAACAGTTTTTAAATAGTTTAAAAAATGATTAAAAATCACCAAAAATCATAATATGAAATAAATAGAAATAAATAATAATATAATTACAAAATTTCAAAATTACCCTCATCTAGAAAACTGGGTGTTACAATCCTATCCCCCTTAGAAAAATTTCGTCCTCGAAATTAAGATGATCGTACCCCTACTAGGTCAAACTCCCAACAAACAAGGTCGATAATTAACATGCAACACAATCCTACTGGTCGTGATATCACGGTCTTGATCAGGGTCACTATACTATCTATCACAACACAAAACATCCTGACAGATACTAATGGATTCACACAAAATGATGGAAAGAAGAACAGGAAGATAGACCTGCTAACCCGTCACCTGTAGCGTCAGTCTACTTTACTGTCAGCGCAAAAGCCCTGCCCCTCTGGGGTATATCCCTCTGATGGTACGGGGCACGGTGCTGTGCTACAAGTGGCCTAGCTCCCTCTATCTAATCCATGACACTCAAGTAATATCCATCCTGATATTCCACTCAATTTTACTAGGGCACCATCTATATGGTATCTATTCTGCAATCTGATAATCATACCCGTCTATCCAGAACCATGTTACCAGAATCCTCGTCACACCAGTAAGTATGGCTATGATAATCCATAGAGTCCGTAACTAATATACATATCTCTAGAATCATGGCTTTAAAATTTTCGCATTGCCGCTAGCTTAGCTTCGAAAACTTTAAATTCCTATACCCGAGAGATACATCCAAAATCAGACTCTATCTTATCGCCAACCAGCTAATATGGCTGTAGAAGACTCTAGATTCCATGACTGAGGCAACCTAGCCCATAATGTTATCTTGGTAGAAAATCAAGTCAATAATGAATACCAAGAATCAAATTCAACGATGAACAAGGAAGTAGACAGAAACTGTCGGAATCGAATTTCTAGATAGTTTATGAGATTCTCAAGGGTCATCCCAAGAATCTTCTCAAGTAGTCCTAACTGTGATTGTGTACCTCTCCGTTAAAGCCTATCTCTCAATCCTATCGCAGGCTCGCAGCAGTACAACTAAGTCGCCGTACTACCACAATATCGCACTAATGTGACTCTCGACCTGCATGGGCCACCACTAAAAACGTGTCACGACCCGTACCCACCGTAAGGGTACGAGTACGTAACAGCGCCCAGCCTACGCCGCAGTGTCGGCGGTAGAACGTTGTTCTAAGTCTCTAACTAACCAACAACTCATGCAGTATATAATGTACTCATCATGATCAACTCCGAACGGAGGACAAGTATAAGATATGGTGTAACTCAATCACAGTCTAAGCACGATAAGATAACACCAAAATATAACTAAGAAATTGAAGACAATAATAACTACTGAAAAAATAACAACATCTCGAACAATCTCAAATACATCTCAAGTCTCAATTCTATTCAACAAGCTCTAAATAAAAACAGATGCAAGTCTACTAAACTAAATCCCGATCACTCTTAAGTGTCGGGGCCAAAGGTAGCTAATCCCTCGTCAGGTCCATAATGAGTAGGGCAAATGTCCTCAGGGCAATCATCTGTAAAATTTTAACAGGTCCAGTCAGGACAGGAACGAGCACAATCTCATCTAGAAAACCCAAGTAATGACAGAGAACTATAACACTACCAAATTACAGTAATTTAGCGACGGCCATTTAGCGACGAAAATTTTCCGTCGCTATTACCGTCGGATCACCGACGGATTTGTGACGGACTACCGACGGAAAGCAGTGGACAATTTTTTTTATTTTTTTATGTCCATATCCGTCGCTACGCCATCGATAGGTCGTCGGCCAAGTAGCGACGGTTTTATATCCGTCGCTAGAACGTCGCATATTTTGGCGGCAAAAGCCTAAAATATTGGCGTGAGATTTGACTGACGACTTAGCGACGGAATAATCCGTCGCTACTCTGGCGCGAGATTTACTGACTACTTAGCGACGGAATAATCCGTCGCTACGCCGTCGCTAAATTTACGTTCCAGACTTAAATTGAAACGACGGAGGGAACTTTTTCATTCCCCCCAAATTTTACTCTCTCTCCTCTCTCTCTCTCTCTCTCCCACGGTGATCGATCGGCGACCCCCTCTCCTCTCTCTCCCGCGGCGGTGATCGGCGACCCCCTCTCCTCTCTCTCTCCCAAAGGTAATCCCCTCTCCCTCTCCCGCTCTCTCTCTCTCTCTCTCTCTCTCTCTCTCTCTCTTTCTCTCTCTCTCTCTCGCGCACGCGCGCGATGGTCGTGGGTACAGCGGGCCGGGGGCGTCGGGGGCTGTGGGGGCGACGTCGACTACGGGGGGCGGCGGGTGGCGGCGGTGGCGGGGGGTGTGGAGGGGGCGGTGGGAGGGGGCGGGAAGCGTTGGAGGGATGGGGGCGCGCGGTGGCTGGCCGCGGGGTGCGGGGGGTTGCGGAGGGGGGCTGGCCGTGCGCGGGGGGCGGGGGGCGTGTGGAGGGGGCGGTGGGATCGAGGGGGCGGGCAGCGTTGGGGGGGGACGATGGGGGCGGGGGCTGGCCGCGGGGTGCGGGGGGGTATGTGTGGAGGGGGGCTGGACGCGGGGGGCGGAGGGTGTGGAGGGGCGGCGATGGGAGGGGGCGGGGGGTGTGGAGGGGGCGGTGGGAGGGGGCGGGCAGCTGCCTCCGTCACTGCCTCTCTCCTGGCTAGCGACGTCATTTAGCGACGGCGACCAATAACGTCGCTATTTATTGAAAATAGCGACGTCATAAAAATAACGTTGCAAAACGTCGCTGGCTAGCGACGTTCTGCGACAGGCATAAATATTCGTCGCTGATGAGCGACGAATAGCGACGTATTATTAAATCACGTCGCCATGTGGGAAACTTCCTATTTGGACACATCAAGTGTTTGATTTATTGTTGGAATGAATATTTTGTATATTTATTCTCAGATTTTAGATGTGTTCTTGAGAGTATCTCATGGTATCATATTGCCTATATATATATACCATTGCAGCAGCAGCAATGCAGCAGCTGCAGCAGAAGCATGCAGCAGCAGCAGTTAAATGCAGCAGCAGCAGCAGTTAAATGCAGCAGGGGGGGAGGGGGCCGGGCATTGTTGGGGTGGCTTACTGCATCCATATTGCACCTGCCCAGCTCATCATCCCTTGTGTGCAGTCAGATGATACCCCTACTACTATTTTGTCCTGCATACTATAGTTATATGTTCAGTCATAGTTTATAACTAGTGTTCTTTCCATAGCAGTAGCAGACCCATTCGTTTGAGTATCAGTCCAATATTGGTCCTATATCACTTGGGTATGTGATAGACCTTAGACTTCATCTTTTCCTTTTTAAATGAATTGTCTACACAAATAAGTACTTATCAAAAATCTGTTGTTTTCTGTGTTTGGAGTGTTTTGTTGGCATGGGATGATGGCTTTTGAATTACATTGGACTAAAACTGAGAATTAGTACACTGTTTGTGTTTACTGATTTAAGGATGATTAAATCATTAGGTTTAATCCTATGTCATGTCTGGGTTTAAGTTATATGTTATGATTCATGTTGGCATGGGGATTTTGGTTTTTGAATTTGAGCTGTTACATTCTTTTACATTCTGTTACATATACTTACCAGATGGCACCCATGACCCGAGGAGCGGCACGTCGTTTGAAGAAAACAGTGAATGCTGAGGTGGCTCCTCCTACAGTTGAGGAGGAAGTGGCACCGGTTGCTAGTGAGACCGGGAGTTCTAGTCATCCAGCACCGGTAGCTAGTAACGTCGAGAGTGCTTTTGATGCAGTCCTGGCAAGGGACGACGCCTCTCCTCGTACCAAAAATCTCGCTTTTCGGAGGTGGTTGCGTGAAAGTATCACTGAGCGTTTGCGTGAGCAGCGTGGCAAGCATTAGCTATTAGTACTTATTTGTATTGGACTATTTTTATTGGGTTGTTTTTGTTTTAGACTATTTGTATTGGACTACATATATGAATTAGAACTGTGTCAATCTCTGGATTATATTGGACTACGACACCGCGGTAACATAGTTCCTGCAGCCATTCGACTGGCGAGGCAGAAACTATGTATCCGTAGATAAAGTGGACTGTCCTCCGACCCTCATCCTTCGGCAATGATGATACGACAACCAACCGGAGAGGATACTTCGAGAGATCCATCTGGGAGGGACGTATAATCTGAGAGATCACCTTTACAAGAATTATATCAGTAGTAGGATTGAGTGCTGGAGGAGATATTATCAGAGTATACGTCCTACTCAGATGGGTCTCTCACCGTTACTATTTTTTTTCTGACAGCATGGTGGATGTGCTCCGTCCACAGATTCTGGCTTCGAGCCAAAACTTTGTTCCGGAGCTCAAGTGGACATCTTTGGTGTATAGCTCAAGGGAAAGGTTCCTGACAGCATGGTGGTCTCCTCTGTCAAAGTATCCGTGCTCATCCCACATGGGTTGTGGGACGAGCACGGATACTTTGACAAACGAGACTACCATGCTGTCAGGAACCTTTCGCTCGAGCTATACACCAAAGATGTCCACTTGAGCTCCGGAACAAAGTTTTGGCTCGGAGCCAGAATCTGTGGACGGAGCACATCCACCATGCTGTCAGAAAAAAAATAGTAACGGTGAGAGACCCATCTGAGTAGGACGTATACTCGGATAATATCCCCTCCAGCACTCAATCCTACTACTGATATAATTCTTGTAAAGGTGATCTCTCAGATTATACGTCCCTCCCAGATGGATCTCTCGGAGTATCCTCTCCGGTTGGTTTGTGTTCTGTGCCATCCGTTCTCACAGAGGGTCCTTTTTTGGATTCTATATTTTGTATTTTGGTTTCTATATTTTGTATTTTGGTTTCTGTATTTTGTTACATTCTTCAGATACTAGATACGATAAGAACATATACATTCTTTTACATTCTGTTACATATACTTACCAGATAACACCCATGATGGGTGACCAGGACATAGTCCCTGCAGCCATTCGACTGGCGAGGCAGAAACTATGTATCCGTAGATAAAGTGGACTGTCCTCCGACCCTCATCCCTCGGCAATGATGATACGACAACCAACCGGAGAGGATACTCCGAGAGATCCATCTGGGTAGGACGTATACTCTGAGAGATCACCCTTACAGAAATGATATCAGTAGTGGGATCGAATGTTGGAGAAGATATTATCACAGTATACGTCCTCTCCTCCACGATGGCTCTAGACCCATCTGCTCGTCCCTGCTTCCATTCTTCTTATTTGACTCTCTCAGCCACACATGATATCCAGCTCAAGTGTAGAGTAGGCGGAAAAGAAGGGGACAGGAATAGGAGGGGGAAGCAGCACAGCCGGCGGCATGACCCGGAGGAAGTATAGAGGTTTTCTTCAATATACGTAGGAGAACTATAAGGATTTATCTTTTCACAATATGTCATCTTGTCAAAGACCCTTAATGTGACAACCAAGTTACCGCGGTGTCGGAATATTAACATGTCATAATTTTCTAAGCCGTGTGTTTTGACATAATCATCCCAAATCTTTCCTCCTGTGTCGTAATCTCGCATTATTACATAGAACTGAAATCCAGTTGGGAGGATTATGTCAAAACACACGGCTTATAAAATTATGACATGTTAGTCTTCCGACACCGCGGTAACATGGTTGTCACATTTAGGGTCTTTGACAAGATGATATGTTGTGTTTACATATATCCTTATAGTTCTCCTACGTATGTTGAAGAAAACCTCTGTACTTTCTTCGGGTCATGCCGCCGGCTGTGCTGCTTCCCCCTCCTATTCATGCCCCCTTCTTTTCTGCCTACTCTACACTTGAGCTGGATATCATGTGTGGCTGAGAGAGTCAAATAAGAAGAATGGAAGCAGGGACGAGCAGATGGGTCTAGAGCCATCGTGGAGGAGAGGACGTATACTGTGATAATATCTTCTCTAACATTCGATCCCACTACTGATATCATTTCTGAAAGGGTGATCTCTCATAGTATACGTCCTACTCAGATGTATCTCTTGGAGTATCCTCTCCGGTTTGGTTGTCTTCTGAGCCATCCGTTCTCACACTTAAAATACAGGGATTGGATTCTGTGTTTCGTATTTTCGGCGAACCCAGGGATTGGATTCTGTATTTTATTTTTTGGTTTCTGTATTTTGTTTCCAGCTCCATTTGTATTAATCTACGGTACGACATGGTGATCAGGACATATATAGTTCCTGCAGCCATTCGACTGGCGAGGCAGAAAACTATGTAGCCGTAGAAAAGTTGACTGTCCTCCGACCCTCATCTCTCGGCAATGATGATACGACAACCTATCACTATATCTTATATAGTAGTAGATGATGTCTTAGTATTACATTATGTGAGTTCATCTTGATTCTGTTACGTTCTTCAGATACTAGATACGATAAGATCATATACTACACCATATGTACAGAACATAGATGATTCACACTAATGTATGCTAGAATGAATTTTGGGTTGTGTATTCTGAGCCATCCGTTCTCACACTTGAAGATAAATTTTCAGTATAACGACGGATATTAGGTTACTCTTCAGTATAATTGATGTCTATTCTTGGATAATTGGTGTGCATTAAATTCGTATGTGCATATTTCGTCTATGTGATTTTTGGATATATACCTACGCTGGGTTATAAGCGATGATCTGATATACAAAGGAGGTGCGGCCAAAATTTTTGTAGACATTTGGATACATTGTATGTTCGGATATTTTTTTTATGTTTGGATAATTTAATGTTGGATATTGGATATATTGTGTTGGTAATATTTTGTTGGATATTGGTGTCGGATATGGATATTTTGCATATGGATATATGGTGTTGGATATTGGATACGTTGGATATTCGTGTTGGATATGGATATATGGTGTTGTATATGGATATTTTGCATGTTTGATATTGTGTTGGATGTGTTGTATAAACAGGAAAGAGTCTGTTTGCAGTATTTTTTTTTCAAAAATTAGAAGTTAGCGACGGACTGGCGACCACTCAGCGACGGATAGTCCATCGCTAACTGGAGAAACTGAGTTTAGCGACGGAGTGGCGACGTAAAAAACCGTCGCTACCGGGAGCATTTCAATAAAGTGACGGATTGGCGACGGACTATCCGTCGCTAACTGTAGGAATTTAATGTATCGACGGATTGGCGACGTAATATCCGTCGCTACCTGGAGTATTTTACATTGAGCGACGGTTTTAGCGACGGAATGTCCGTCGACCTGGTTCTGTTTGATGTCCATAAATTTTGCAGTTAGCGACGGATGTTTTGTCGCTAATACGACGCTAACCCGTCGTACACCTCGGCGGATTAGCGACGGTATAACGACGACCTGCCGTATGGGAAAATCTCTGATACGCTTTACCGACAAATTTACGACGGATTAGCGACGGATATTGCGTATCAGAATATCACTGATACGGTTTTACCGACTCTTTAGCGACGGATTTTTCCGTCGCTAACCCTATATCCTGATACATGTTTTGACGAAAGCTAGTCGGTAATCCGTCGCTATATATATTTAAATGCGCCGACGATATTCCGTCGCTAAGTCGTCGCTGAGCGACGGAAAGTAGCGACGGATATGTTTTAGCGACGAGGTTATTCCGACGGCTGTTTTACCAAAATATCCGTCGGTAATCCGTCGGTATTTATTTTTGGCGACGGACTACCGACGGATAAGGCCGTCGGTAAATCCATGTATTTTGATAGTGTATAAAGCAGTTATAGACAGTTGTATTGATGAACATGGCAGTTTATATTCAGGTGATGGTATAGAGAGACATATAAGTACAAGGAAAGTAAGTAACTAAACAAGAGAAGAATCATGGCAATAAAGGGTATAAAATAGAAACTAGCTGAACTAGAGTAACATGGTATGAGTCCAGACAGTAAATGTAGAAAAGTGTAACTCTAATGTAAGTCCAGTACAAGACGAATCTAATACAAGATGAATCTAGTACGAGACGATTCCAGTCATAGTGATCAATGCTTCCAGGGTGAGTCCAGCATATACTCTAACAGTGTGTTTTAAAATATCGAGATCGACATGTAAACGGCTGTAGGTAATACGGCACATCACACACCTGGCCGGGTGTGAGATGGCTATCATTCCAGTAGATTCCAGTTGGGAGATTCCAGATTGGGGTATGTCTACATGTCTTACTCAAGTATTTCCCCTCCCAGCAAGTACAAGTGATTCCAGAATACGACACGAGAATCGAGATGAGTCCAGCCAAATATGGTGATACCAGCAAGTGATTCCAGGGTTATTCTAGTAGGTGATTCCAGTAATAGAAGCCAGACATGATGATACAAGTAATAGAGGCCAGACAATATGGTATGTGTGTTGCATAAATGAATCCAAATATCCATACGTGTTGTAACAGAGAATCACATACAACTAACTAGAACTGAAGTACAGTAATTGACAATAAATGAGAGAACTATCAGAGAATGTACTCGCCTGCTACTCTGAAAAGAGTAGTGTAATATTAGATGTCTGCTCCTGGAGTCACAAAGTCCTAAACAGAGCAATATGGGTTATAATATGTGCAATATAAGGTAAATGAATGATACAATGTAAACTACATGATTTCTAAGCCAATCTAGGTCAAGGTCAACTATTGGTCAACACTCTAGTCAACTTGGTCAATTAGTCAATCTAACAGTCACTAGGTCAATCCTAGTCCAGTCAAGTCTCTAGGCCTAACCAAGACTATTCTAGCAAACACACACCAATACAAGTCACACAAGTCTACATTACCCTACCCATGTGATATATCCCATATACACAAGACTACACAAAGGATCCCCATAGGCTATGCTACCTAGACTGTAAGCCATATTCACATATTAGGCAACACACACTCTCTATTTCATATACCTATATACACATTATATATATCAATAGGCAATATCTATATTACATCACATTATCACATTAAGTTATATATATATATATATATATATATATATATATATATATATATATATATATATATATATATACATGTAGAAGGATAGGGGAAATCAGAATATGTGTGTGTGTGTGTGGTGTGTGTATGTGTGTGTGGACACTGAATTAAGGGTGTGATATGAATTTCAGGAATTACAATATGTGTTAGGGAAGCAATAGAGTGTGTGTTGTGACATGGTGCATCACACTCAGATTTCAGTGTGTAACATGACAGTTTAGGAGATTGTCAAACAAAATTCAGGAAAAACAGTGTATAAATAGGTGTGTGGGCATGACAGTTCAATGGTGTGAGCATAGTGTCAAATATTACAAACTCAGGATTTGCAATGTGTGTTATGTGAGTGATATGAGGACTGATAATGTAGGGGCAGTACAGGTTAAGGAAATAGGACAGTTAATGGACTGCTGGATATATATTAGGCATGAATGTGTTGATCTAAGTCTTCAAGGAAAAGCTAGGCTGAACCAAAGTGAAAGGAATGAATCTAAAAATGCAGGAAATACAATAAAAAGGAAAGAAAAACTAACTGAAGTCTGCAGGACAAGTCATGTGCAGTGGACATGCCAATTTGTAGCTCGACTGAACCCTACGAGGTAAACTGGACAGCACCATTATGTTCACTAATGGGACTGAACTTAGAATTTAGTATCTGAGCATAGGATAGATCTG
>JANAVB010025775.1:0-54343 GCA_029216955.1 Iris pallida | reverse complement strand
GGTTGACCTTCACAACCAGCGTCTTCTGCGTCTTACCGATAGATGCAATGTCACATTGAGTTGTCACTTCCTCGTCGGAGGAGAAAGTCGTCCGAGCAGAGTCGCCATTTTGTTTGCAAAAACAAAAGTGTGTACTTTATTTCAACAAACTTTGTAAAGAAATTACAAGAATTATGGAAAGGTACAACTATAGGAATCCAATCTAGAAGACGATTGCTTTATTCCTTGGACGATGTGAACTTTGAAGACGATAGCCTCTGAAGTTGAATTGAAGGCAAAAGCCTCGGAAGAATGCAGCATCACTTGGGCAAGAACTCCTGAACTCTCTGATATTTCTGAACTTTATGTCTGATCCCCTTAAATGAAGACTTGAAAATCTATTTATAGAGTTCTGGAAATAACTAACTTTTAGTTATTCTGAATAGCGCAAGTTGGATTGTGCATGGATTGGATGGCGCAGCATCAGACTGCGCAGGCAGTTTTTGGATCGTGGGCCAACTGTCTTGGACACATGGCATCTTTTGATTGAATTGCGCATGATCGTGTGCAGACGGTTGCCACGTAGTGAGCTATTGATGGCATGAAGGCCACGTGTACATTTGTCAGTTGTCATGATGAAGTGTGCCACATGAATTGCGCTGACTTCAGCTTGCGCGAGGATGGCCTGCGCAGCAAAGTGCCTGACCGATTGTACTGCATGTACAGCTGTTATCGAGCACCGTGCTGCACGATAAACGAACAGTTGCCTCGTCTCCGTGCTGTCAGTTGTCAGAAGATTTGATTTTATCAGGTAATGATGACAAGGCCACGTCAGCTTTGCGTCGTTGAGAGTGAGCGCAGTCCAGTATGCGCAATCTGAATGGTGCGCAATCTGACGTCTGTGCAGTTCATTTGAAAGATGCATTTCTTGATTTTCATGACTTTGTTGATGTGTACAACTTGATTTTAGGACCTACACTCCCCTGCCCCAATCAATACACAAGGATCTAGCCAAGTTATGTTATTGTACACGAAGTATAGTCATACACGAAGATCATGTGAGCACATGAGTATACACGATTTCACACGATTTGTACATGAAAAGCACGAACACAAGGAGTACACGATGCTCATGATAAAGTACACGAACACGAAATACCCGATGTATCCGCTAAGGGATAACATCGCATGACAAGATCCATATAGTACTAATCCGTGTTTCCAACATGTCAGCATCATGTAAAGTAATCTAAAGCAGGAAATATACTCCTAAGCAGGATATAAAATGATCAAAGAATGTACTCGCCTGTATCCTGAGTATCTGAAGAGTATACTGTCCGAGGAGTGGTGTCTGTCTCCTATAGAACAATACAAGTCACTATAAGTCTAAAATGATATAACAGACTGCTACAATGCATCTACATGAAGTTTGGGTTAACTAGACTAAAGTCAACTCTCGGTCAACTCTAGTCAACTAGACTAGTCAAACTAGGTCAACTAGGTCAAACCTAAGCCAAACAAGTCTCACTAAGCCTAACCAGCCTATTCTAGCATGCACACACCATTTCTAGGCTATACAAGCCAACTACACACTTAACTGGCATTCAAGCCATACCCATAGGCAATGAGCCATAGGTATACACCCATAGGCTATGTTACCTATAGTCCAAACCACATATTTACTATACACATATTAATATATCTAAATTAATATAATAACCACATTATAATATATAGGCTACATAATAATATGCATTATATATATATATATATATATATATATATATATATATATTATATATATATATATATATATATATATATATATATAATATACATATACACATGTATATACCTAGAGTGATAGGGAATAGGGCACATGTGTAGATGTGCCTAGGTGTACACATGTGTGTGTAATTTATATAGAAATTAGTGTGTGTGTGTGTGTGTGTGTAATTTGTGAGAGTGTAAAGTGTCAAGGCAATGTGGCATGGTGTCAAGTGACAGTGAGGTGTAATAGGTGAATGTGTGAAATCATGCCAGTTAGCAATAGGTTGACAGTAGAGTGCTAGGTTGTGAACTGATTCAAACTAGTGTGTGTGATAGGTGAGGGTGTGAGTGATATAAACATGTGGGTCCATGTGTCTAGTGTCAATAGGATTAAAGTGTGTGAGTGTCAATATGAATGTGGATACATGTAACAGTAGAGTGTAAGGTGTGTCGATGAGAACTTAGGAATTAGGAAGTGTAGAGTGTGTTCAGGAATTGGAATATGAAGACAGTGAGAAGTTCTCAGTTTTAGGAACTCAAATGACAGTTTAGTGATACTTGAGATTTTCAGGACATTAAGTAATGTTAGTTCAAACTGTCAGCTAGCAGTTCAATTCAAGACCCAACAACCATTGAAAACCATCCTTCAACTACCAAATCAAAAACCAAATGACAGCAACTACACACATATACAGGAATTTAATCATGGAAATGAACATCAATTTAGTTTTTAGAAAAGTAAACAATTTATAGTAAACAAACTCAGATTTTAGGCAATGACAGCCCATGCCATATTCGAAATCTCATTACTCAAGTGAAAACCTAATCTAACTTGCAAAACCAACTTAACAGGAACTAATCACATGCATATGAGTATACATGGCAATAAACATTCGAAAATCAGTTGTAACAGAGATGCAAGTTCAGGATTTTCATAAAAAAAACAATGTATCTGTTGATTCATAGGCAGCCCCCAAACTACATTCAAAATCCCATTTCTAAGTGCAAAACCCAAATCCAACACGTAAAATCAAACTAACAGTAGCTATTACATGTGTCCAGGATCCAATATATAATTTATCATTAATTTAAATCAGTACAAAAGGAATTAAACTCAGGAAATTAAGAAACTGAACATGCGTATCAGTCGAGAATGGAAAACTCCCAAATTCAATTCAAAACTCATTAATATACAAATTTAAGGGTTGGTAATATGTGTCACATATGTGTAGGTGTCCCTCGAGTCCTCTCGTGTCACCCAGAGCCGGATACGGCGTCCACACATCATGAACCACTCTCGTGCACACACAGACACGCTGTCTCGTGCACGCGTGCACTCATGTCTAGGACACGGCACACGATACGAGACAACACGTGGGTGTGCACCTAGGTTCGCCTAGGGTAGGGCCACCTCACAGACACCCTGCACTGTGTCCACGAGACTCCAGGATGCGATACGGAGCCCGTGTCAGCTCGCGGATTGCCGCTGTGTGCGCGCAGCGCGTGCCCAGTGCGGGCACGATTGCTCCACGTGTACACAACCATCTGCTCCCAAATTTTGGGAGCGTGATGTCAGACGTTGCCCCTCACTCCACACAAAAAATTGGCGTGTCCACGTGTCCTGTGTCGGGAGTTCTCAGCCCCGTGATGCAGGACACTGTGTTCGTGCACGCGGGCAGCATGTTCGTGTCCCCGTGTGGACACGACACAAAACTGAAATTAGGAAATAATTACAGAAATGCATAAGCAATACCTAGATCTAGGTTTCCATTCAAATGGATTTGCAAAAATAGCAAATCGAGTCGGTTCGGGCATTTCGTCGAACACTTAGCTATATGTTTGATACGTGTCCGATACGGACACGTAATCTAATGCAAATGACACGAAATTCCTACAGTAGCTAGGGGACACCTATTCCTAAGCCATCATACACTAAAAATAGGATTAAATCACAATTTGAGGGCGGTTACCTATGTGTGCCAATCCTCCAAGAAAGCTCCAACGGAAAGATTCCAAAAACCAACTCCAAAGCTCCAAATGAACCCAAAACTGAGATTAACCTCCAGAAATGATAAACATACAAAAATTAGGTCCTAATGCAAAAGAATAGGATTAAAAAGGATTTAAAATGAATTTATGAATTTTTGAAGGGAAAAAAACCTTTTCTTCAAAACTAGGTCAAGCTCTAAAAGAGGCAAGAACTCCTCAACATGACATTAAATAGGGAGGGGCTTTCCTATGGCTGGTCATAAGTTGCAAAATTAGGGTTAGGGTTTCCTAAATTGGCCCATGGGCTTAAGTCATGATTAATTAAGTCGTTAAGTCATAAGCCATTTCATAAACCATAAGTCATGACTTAAATTCACTAAACCAAATCCCCCATTCTAAAACTAATCTCTAATGACTAAAATGGGTTAACTCAAGTTAGACTAGGGTTACCATAGCTAGGGTTAGGTTAGGCTAGTCCACTAGTCTCAAAAGTCAAAGTCAAACTAGAATTCACCAATTCAACAAATTAATTAAAAATTCAAAATTCACCCAAAATGACAAAAATATCCTCAAGCTAGAAATGTGGTAGTGACAAATCTACCCCCTTAAAATAATTTTGTCCTCAAAATTAAAAGGCGAAACTAATCTGATGAGAAGAGATAATCATACCTCATGGGGCAAACAGATATGGGTATCGCTCGCGCATCTCCTCCCGCTCCCAGGTAGACTCTCTTGGAGAATAATGCCTCCATGTGACGCGAACCAAGGGTATCACCTGATTTCTCAGCACCTTCTCTCAGCGATACAGAATCTCCACAGGCTGCTCTGGATAACTGAGAGTAGATCCAACCTGAATCTCCGAATGATCAAGTACATGGCTAGGGTCAGCCACGTACCGTCTCAAATGTGATACGTGGAATACGTTGTAGACACCCACTAGTGCAGGTTGCAAGTCTAGCCTATAAGCCACATCACCGACCCTCCCGCTGATCACGAAGGGTCCGATGAAGCGCGGGCTAAGTTTTCCACCTCCACCAAAACGTATAGTACCACGAGTCGGAGATATCCGCAGAAAAACCATGTCTCCAACCTAATCACAAGCAAGGTCTCAAGTTACTAAATAATCAAACATGATCATCAACACAACAACAACCTGCTTCTAATCCTATCTCCAGTCAACTAAGTCAAACATAGACAATGGTCAACTACTGGTCAACAACAAGTCAATTTCTTAGTATTTTACCTATGCTAGCTATCTAGGTGTGGCAACTAGAGATCAGCAAAAGAAAAATCTATAATAGGCTAGCTCTTAACTTCCCAATCCTATCAAGTATCAAGTCACCCATAACTAAATATCTACAAGCTAAGCACACCAATCCCAAATACCATATATATATATATATATATATATATATATATATATATATATATATATATATATATATATTTTTTTTTTTTTTTTTTTTGTTTATATATATATATATATATATATATATATATATATATATATAATAGATTATATATATATATATATATTTTTTTTTATATATATATATATATATACTCAAGAACCAACCCATCACATATACCTAAGTAATCATATATATATATATATATATATATATATATATATATATATATATACATAGACTGATCAACCAAGTTAAAGTAGACTAAACTTATAAGGGACTGAAACAAATGCTTAGAATTTAGGCTAAGGATGAATGGTCTACATCATAGGCAAAAGGGAATGATGCTAAGGAGACTGAATTTATAAGCTAAAGGACAGGACATTTGGGTCCACTTGTAAAGTCAAAGTGAAGGAAACCTACATGGTGACTGAAATATGCCTCTAGATCAACCTGGGCTCTCCTCTCTATCTGGTTGAACTAACTACATGCAAGACAGTGGTCTGAAAGAAGTGAACCAAACTGGTCTACAGGAAATGCAATAGGCAGTATACTGCAAATGAGTGCAGGCTACATACCAAATCAAATACATTACATATATACAAGCTATAAATATATGCTTTACCACCTCAACTCTACTCAAAGTCCAATAACACCAACTCCCTACCATGCCTATTACTCCAAGAAGAGGTCAGATACTGCAGGGTGTGTTGGGACAGAACATGGTGTAGCATGGATGCACATGAAGATGCAGAATAATCACATGTAGGACAATGATATGTAGGACACCTTCATATGGAAATTGAACCAATGCCCAGGTAGAGGCTTTTGGATGACTGAACCAATAATGAAAGAAATGGTTTGGACATGTATCTGGACAGATGGGCTATCATCTGTATCTAATACAATAAAAGAGTGACAGAACAATGATCAAGGAAAAACTCTTATCAACAACCAACATTATCCCCAATGAATACAACTGTCCTAAATGGACAGAACAACCATGCCCAAAAAGGTTTTGTAGGGCAGGTACTGCAGGTTATAATAAAGGGTATTGTAAGGCTATCAAGTAAGGTAAAATGCTAAGAGATGCAGTGAACAACTTGTACAAGTATGATCCAAGGGAACAGGGTATCTAGTGAAGGGTCTGCATACTGCCTATAAAGGTTGATTAAATATGACTGAACTCAACACAAGAGAACTTAACTAAAATAGAAACTGGACCAATATAGGCTAACAACATGTCAATAATCCTATACAACAATGACCTATAGATACCAACCAAACCCATATCCCATATGCCAATACCATTTGCAATCTATACGTATATAGACCTCAGTCTTAGGTGAACTACAACTATACTCAAGGACAGGCTCTGGTCATGGGTGCCTCACTGAAAAAAGGTAAGGGAATAATAACAATCATCAAGGTTGTAAGGCATACTAACATCCTATATGTAAACTGGTTGGTATTATAAATAACAAGAAAATCATCTACAATGGGTTACTATTCTAATACCAATGCTAACTATCATCTCTAGGGTACAGACACTCTACAAGTCATATATCATTACACTATGAAAGAACTACATATGAATAAGCTCTACAAAACTAAATAACCCTACTCCTAAGTTATTTGATGGAATATAATTTTTATACAACAGAAGGGTATGATAATCATATGCGTTGTCCAAAATCATGTTGTTCAGAGTCTTCATCATGCTAGTGAGCAAAGCTACGATAATCACAGAGTCCTTGACTAAGGTACATACCTCTAGGTTATGGTATTTAAAATTTTCGCATTGCCGCATGCACGGCGAAAACCTTAATTTCCATACCCGAAAAATATGTCCAAAATCTGACTATATGTCCTCACTATGCCAGCTAACATGACTATCGAAGATTTTAGATCCCATAACTGAGGTGACCTAGCCCATATGATTTTCTCGAAAGAAACAAACATAACACAAGAACAACAGAACAAATTAATCAGTCAACAAGGAGCAGATGGAATCGAATTTTAAGACAGTTATAAGAGGCAATTGTGGAAATTGAATCGAGAAGATCGGAACCTGCAGCAAGATCTCCAATAGCCTGTGTATCCTTGACTGTCCTGGCGAAAGCTCGCCCTTGCTGGTTTCCCCTGACCTGCTGCTGATGCTGCATGAACTGCTGTTGCTGAAAGAAATCAGGAATGACGGAAAAAAAGGTCTCTGTACAGACGGAGGTGCACCTCCAATGTAGCAGAAACGCCAACCTGAGTCGACATAACAGGAGATGCGATCTCGAGGCCATGCTGAACAGGACGAGAGGTGGCCGGCCTCTCGATAGTATCCCCCGGACCGGAGCGATGAGATCGTGTCTCCATAACCATCATAAAGACAGATCAAAACAAGAAGCAATTACTGAGAATTAAGTGAAAAATCAAAGGAGGACAGTTTATATTCAAGGAAAGACGATAAGTAGCAAATTTAGATAAAAAGAATATGATAAGGAGTTTTTCCTAGTGTGATTGAGTATCTTCAAATATCCTAATCCTACTGCAGGCTGTAGTGATACTCTAGTTCGAATACCACTATAATTCTAATCTCGACCTGCATGGGCCACCACTAAAAACGTGTCACGACCCGCACTATAGAGTAAGGGCACGAGACGTGGGTACGCCCAGCCTACGCCGCAGTATCGACAGTAGAACGCTGTCCTAGGTCAAACATCTAACAATATAAAGGTACCTGTACAGTATATACACTCCGAATGGAGGTGACATAACACTACAGTCTCAATCACATCTAAGGTAGAGCATGATAAAAGATAGATAGATAGATAGATAAGAACAGAATGAATCCATAGAGAAAATAATCCAAATAAAGTCTAAGTGTCTAAGATAAATACATATCCAGAAACATCAGATAAAACAAACTCCCAGTATATACAATAATATATCAATGAGAAGACAAGATAAGAATCTAAGCTAGTAGTCTAAACCACTGGTGGTAGATCCTCTACTGCAAGTGGGTCGAAGTCACAAGTGTTGTCTAAAGCTGCACCATAATGGGTAGACACCAGAGCCTCATCATTCACTGTAAAATTTTCAACAGGTCCAGTCAGGACAGGAGCGAGCAGTACATCTCAACAAATCATAACAGGTTAGGAAATATAAACATGCTAGAGAGTAAGATACAGGAAACTGAAAGAGTAACATGATGAAAAAGGAAGACTGTAAATAAATAGATACAATATAGAAGAACTAACAGTACTAGTGATTCAGAGTACAAGACAGTTATGTAAACGGTACGATATTGTACACGAGTAATCTAAAGAGGTTGTACACGAGTAATCTACTGGATTGATTACATAACCACTTCTACTCCCCCGCCCCAATCAATACACAAGGATCTAGCCAAGTTATGTTATTGTACACAAAGTATAGTCGTACATGAAGATCATGTGAGCACATGAGTATACATGATTTGTACACGAAAAGCACAACACAAGGAGTACACGATGCTCATGATAAAGTACACGAACACGAAATACCCGATGTATCCGCTAAGGGAATAACATCGCACGACAAGATCCATATAGTACTAATCCGTGTTTCCAACGTGTCAGCATTATGTAAAGTAATCTAAAGCAGGAAATATACTCCTAAGCAGGATATAAAATGATCAGAGATGTACTCGCTGTATCCTAAGTATCTGAAGAGTATCTACTGTCCGAGGAGTGGTATCTGTCTCCTATAGAACAGTACAAGTCATTATAAGTCTAAAATGATATAACAGACTGCTACAATGCATCTACATAAAGTTTGGGGTCAACTGGACTAAAGTCAACTCTCGGTCAACTCTAGTCAACTAGACTAGTCAAACTAGGTCAACTAGGTCAAACCTAAGCCAAACAAGTCTCACTAAGCCTAACCAGCCTATTCTAGCATGCACACACCATTTCTAGGCTATACAAGCCAACTACACACTTAACTGGCATTCAAGCCATACCCATAGGCAATGAGCCAGAGGTATACACCCATAGGCTATGTTACCTATAGTCCAAACCACATATTTACATATACACATATATTAATATCTAAATTAAATAATAACCACATTATAATATAGGCTACATAATAATATATGCATCACACACACACACACACACACACACACACACACACACACACACATATATATATATATATTTATATATATTATATATATATATATATTATATATATATATATAAATATATATATATATATGTGTGTGTGTGTGTGTGTGTGTGTGTGTGTGTGTGTGTGTGTGTGATGCATATATTTAGGGTGATAGGGAATAGGGCACATACCTAGAGTGATAGGGAATAGGGCACATGTGTAGATGTGCCTAGGTGTACACATGTGTGTGTAATTTACATAGAAATTATGTGTGTGTGAATTTGTGAGAGTGTAAAGTGTCAAGGCAATATGGCATGGTGTCAAGTGACAGTGAGGTGTAATAGGTGAATGTGTAAAAGCATGACAGTTAGCAATAGGTTGACAAGTAGAGTGCTAGGTTGTGAACTGATTCAAACTAGTGTGTGTGATAGGTGAGGGTGTGAGTGATATAAATATGTGTGTCCATGTGTCTAGTGTCAATAGGATTAAAGTGTGTGAGTGTCAATATGAATGTGGATACATGTAACAGTAGGGTGTAAGGTGTGTCAATGAGAACTTAGGAATTAGGAAGTGTAGAGTGTGTTCAGGAATTGGAATATGAAGACACTGAGAAGTTCTCAGTTTTAGGAACTCAAATGATAGTTTAGTGATACTTGAGATTTTTAGGACATTTAGTAATGTTAGTTCAAACTGTCAGCTAGCAGTTCAATTCAAGACCCAACAACCATTGAAAACCATCCTTCAACTACCAAATCAAAAACCAAATGATAGCAACTACACACATATACAGGAATTTAATCATGGAAATGAACCTCAATTCAGTTTTTAGAAAAGTAAATAATTGATAGTGAACAAACTCAGATTTTAGGCAATGACAGCCCATGCCATATTCGAAATCTCATTACTCAACTGAAAACCTAATCTAACTTGCAAAACCAACTTAACGGGAACTAACACACATGCATATGAGTATACATGGCAATAAACATTTGAAAATCAGTTGTAACAGGGATGCAAGTTCAAGATTTTCATAAAAAAAACAGTGTATCTGTTGATTCATAGGCAGCCCCCAAACCATATTCAAAATCCCATTTCTAAGTGCAAAACCCAAATCCAACACGTAAAATCAAACTAACAGTAGCTATTACATGTGTCCAGGATCCAATATGACAATTTATCATTAATTTAAATCAGTACAAAAGGAATTAAACTCAGGAAATTAAGAAACTGAACATACGTATCAGTCGAGAATGGAAAACTCCTAAATTCAATTCAAAACTCATTAATATACAAATTTAAGATTTGGTAATATGTGTCACATATGTGTAGGTGTCCCTCGAGTCCTCTCGTATCACCCAGAGCCGGATACGGCGTGTCCACACATGAACCACTCTCGTGCACACACAGACACGCTGTCTCGTGCATGCGTGCACTCATGTCTAGGACACAGCACACGACACGACACAACACGTGGGTGTGCACCTAGGTTGCCTAGGGTAGGGACACCTCACAGACACCCTGTACTGTGTCCACGAGACTCCAGGATGCGACACGGAGCCCGTGTCAGCGCACGGATTGCCGCTGTGCGCGCGCAGCGCGTGCCCAGTGCGGGCACGATTGCTCCACGTGTACACAACCATCTGCTCCCAAATTTTGGGAGCATGATGTTAGACGTTTCCCCTCACTCCACACAAAAAATTGGCGTGTCCTGTGTCGGGAGTTCTCAGCCCCGTGATGCAGGACACTGTGTTCGTGCGCACGGGCAGCGTGTTCGTGTCCCCGTGTGGACACGACGAAACTGAAATTAGAAAATAATTACAAAAATGCATAAGCAATACCTAGATCTAGGTTTTCATTCAAATGGATTTGCAAAAATAGCAAATCGAGTCGGTTCGGGCATTTCGTCGAACACTTAGCTATAGGTTTGATACGTGTCCGATACGGACACGTAACCTAATGCAAATGACACAAATTCCTACAGTAGCTAGGAGACACCTATTCCTAAGCCATCATGCACTAAAAACAGGATTAAATCACAATTTGAGGGTGGTTACCTATGTGTGCCAATCCTCCAAGAAAGCTCTAATGGAAAGATTCCAAAAACCAACTCCAAAGCTCCAAATGAATCCAAAACTGAGATTAACCTCCAGAAATGATAAACATACAGAAATTAGGTCCTAATACAAAAGACTAGGATTAAAAAAGGAATTAAAATAAATTTATGGGGATTTTTGGAAGGGGAAAAATACCTTTTCTTCAAAACTAGGTCAAGCTCTAAAAGAGGCAAGAACTCCTCAACATGACATTAAATAGGGAGGGGCTCTCCTATGGCTGGTCATAAGTTACAAAATTTAGGGTTAGGGTTTCCTAAATTGGCCCATGGGCTTAAGTCATGATTAATTAAGTCGTTAAGTCATAAGCCATTTCATAAACCACAAGTCATGACTTAAATTCACTAAACCAAATCCCCCCATTCTAAAACTAATCTCTAATGACTAAAATGGGTTAACTCAAGTTAGACTAGGGTTACCATAGCTAGGGTTAGGTATAGGCTAGTCCACTAGTCTCAAAAGTTAAAGTCAAACTAGAATTCACCAATTCAACAAATTAATTAAAAATTTAAAATTCACCCAAAATGACAAAAATACCCTCAAGCTAGAAATGTGGTAGTGACAAGTGTACTCAGTTAGTTTCGAGGATGAAACTTTTTCTGAGTGATGTAGTGCCCTGTCCCGCTCAATCAATCGGAGGAATCAAAACGCCAACGACGTTCGGACTTAGCCTTGCAACGGCTGCTCGAAGACGTCGCTCGGTCGAGGCGACCGCTCTCTCAGGTGGGGTAGTTTCGGTGAACTTGTCTCATCTTAGCCTTCACATAATAATTCCCATATTTTCAACTTGCACAAGTAGGCTTGGTAATAAAAGAGACGAATCCACATAGATTTGGGAATAATCCCGACGGGTCGAATTGAGTTAGAATATGGAAAGGTCCAACGGTCGGCTTAGAATTGGTGCGGCGTGCTTTGAATATGACACTCGATCCTTCATCCCGTGGCTTGGGAGAAGGAAAGTTGGTTTGAGTTGGCAAAGTTATGAACGTAGCCTAAGTCATAGGCGTCGCCCGCATAAATGCTTCATAAAGCATGCACGGTCCCATCGTCCAAGGCTTGACATAGCCTTGGCTTGCCTATGAAGTTAAGTTGCATTGTACGGCTTATGACATAAGTCTAGGCACCCAAATGACTTGGTCATTCAGAAGTCGAACGCATGCGCGGCACGTTCCCGTAATGCGAGGCTTGACGCAGCCTTTGCTCATCGAGTCGTTGTGTGTTAAGTCAGGTAAGTTATGTTAGGCTATCGGAGTGGTAGCAAGCACGGTCGTACGAGTTCTACGGTTGGGTATAACCACATAGCCTTACGGTCTCAAGGCCCATCATATAAAATAACTTGGGCGATAGCGTCATGTAGCACGTAAGTCGGTTTAAGGCACGATGCACGAGCTTAGCGTTTAAGGTATAAACCACGATTGATTTAATGAGTTTTGGATAAAGGACTATAGAATAGGCATTCATGAGTTGAATAAAATATTATGGTAACATAGAAAGAATGCTCGCGACCGTGGGTCGTCGAGGGATCTCAAATGATAGAAGTCTTGATATTGGTTTTGAAAGAGAGGGTAACACTGAAAGAAGGATGACTGTGTGAGACGTCAGTTTGAGTCGAGTCTTGCATGGTCATTGGACAACTTATCGACAAGGGCAATTTGTTTCCTCGGACGACAACCCGGGGCCACATGACCTTTCTAGCCTAGGAGGAAACCGAGGGTGAATGTGAGCGGGATAGCTGAGCCGAAAGGCAAGTATTCGGTGGACGCTCATTGGGACTAGCTACTTACGATGAACGGTCCATCCTATACATCTATGTGTCCAAGATAGCTTGTCATGCTAGTGACCTCATATAGATGAGTCGGCACGGGCGGCAATCTGCGAGTGTGCCTTTGGATTGAGTTGAGTATTGAGTGCACTATATCAAGGAGTCGAGTTGAATGTGTGTGTACAGTTAGAACACAATGTTGGGCCTAAGATTTGGTTGCAACGTAGGCGACGTGCTTCGGCACGAGATGTGGCATCGAGTCTTGAGTTGTCGGCATATAAGTTGCATAAGTTGGTTTAAGTTGTCTTGAGTTTAAGTCAGGAAACGCTGTAAGGCAAAGTCCGTCGAGCGACACTTAACCCACGAGTCTTGATTTGGGTCAGTTGGTGATCAAAGTAGCTAAGGCCGCGAGGCGGCGACATGGTTATGTCATACTGAGTTGTGAGGCACGACACGATGGATTTGTAGCACGGTCACATAGAAATGGAGTCTTACCGAGTAGTTGCATCGTTGATTTTGGGCCGTAAGGCAAACGACTTGATAGGTTAACGTTGATGTTGCAAGTACGGAATGGTCTTAAGACACAAAATAGGCCAAGGCGTCTGTCCTGAAACTAATCCTAAGGCAAGAGTAGAAATACAATCATAAAGGGACTAAGTTGCACAAAGTAAATCAAACGTGTTGGTTTTGTATGGGTAGGCGAGGAGCTCATTCCACCAGTACAGTTGAGTACTGACACCCATATAGTTTATATGTGCAAGCACAGGTAGAAGCTCGTGGCGCGGAGCTCGCTTGTATGCATCAAGACACGGAGTTCCTTGGCGATTCGAAGTGTGCGGTCGCATGGATTCAAGACTTATACGGGACATAATGTATGGACGTCGCCTTCCGAAGCATCTGCTGGCTCAAGACATGTATTGAGAGGAGAGAGAGCTGAGTGACTTGTAATGTGAGAAGAGTGAGCTTGAGTGATTGTAATCTTGGCCTTGCGTTCCATTGTAACCTTATTTTAATATCAATAAAAGAGTATTTTGTAATGACTTATGTTTTGCTTCAAATTCTGCTGCTATTATTCAATGTCCCTGTTTGTGACTTCTGTGCGACGACCCGTCGCAGCCGCTGAAATCGGCCGTTATGGAACCCGCCTTGCACGAGCGCAATCTAGGCTCGTACGGCATCACGCCTTAGCGAGGACGATCGCTCCTACGGGAGCGGGCACGACACCGTACAGTATACCCGGACGAACCGAATCCCAGATCCGGCAACAGAGCTTTCCCAACGTTGCCTCCATCGAGTCAGGTCGCGCTCACCGACGACACGCGGTCCGTCCTCTCCTCGCGCCTGAGTCCCTTGTGTCCAGATCTGGACACCGAAACTGCCGCCGTCATTGATCGTGTGCCCGGCTCAACCGCGGCCAGCATCTCCGCGAGCAGCCGCGTGGAGAAACGGATCTGAGCCGCCAGATCTGGAGGCTTCCCGCGCCGCTTGTGGGGTGCTGCCGCCACCATTGGCCGAACCCTCGTTTGGTTCTCCGACGCCACCGCGATCCCCCTCTGCTTGCTGTCGACCTCTCCTCCGCGTCCTTCCCTCGCCTCCGCCGGCGATGCTGCTCGGCTAGCCCGCCCTCCGTCTGCCTCCAACTCTGCCAGCGCCGTACGCGCGCACGGCCAAACCCGGTGAACCTCCCTGCTGTTGCGTCGTGTCCACCGACGCCTCTTCCATCAATAAGCCCTCTCCTTTTCCTTCCCCTCCTTATTCTTCTTTAAGCCATTTTCCCCTTTGTGTAATTTCGCTCCAGAGATGAGCCTGGGGAAAGTGTGTCTTAGTATACTTATAATAGAAAGTTTTCTCAGAGTAAAGTTTAATACTAGAAAGTTTAATATACTATATCAAATAAAGGGAGAAAGTGACAGATTAGCTGTAGGCTTTTGTACAGTATCAATTTCAGGTATATATTTTGTGTGTTATAAATATTTTATTACCGTTAGTGTTAATTATATTATTAATTTTAATTATTGTTATTAAAGGTTATAGGTGTAACACAAAATATAGTAATTACGGGCCTTGGGCCTATCGTTAAATTGGATATCACTTTTAAAAAACTAATGTTGGGCCTTGAACTCATTAAGCTTTTGTATTAATCATATATAAGGATTCCTAAAAATATTATCATAATATTTCTTTCTGAATTAAATTATAGTTTAATATAAAAATTATTTCTATATTTTCAAAAAAATATCATATTGACTACTAGCAAAGTATCTTCAAATAAAGGGTCTTAAATATTTAATTCTATTCTAATATCGAATAGTGATCGAGTCTAGTCGTGCTTTCCTATTCTTGCTAATCTGTATTTCTTAATATCAACCCTAGGCTAACAGGCCATTCTGGACCAAACAAGATGGTTTGTTTCACCAGCGCAGGACCTCAGGCGAGTACATCTCTGATAGTTTTCGTATTTGATTATCTCTATACTTCCTGTATTTAATAATATTTTACATTGATATCACATTGATTCTTGACACGCTTGTCACACGAGATAGTAGTTATGGATTCTTGCATGTTGTTCGAGACCAATATATTTTCGTGTTCGTGACCTGTTTCAATCCATGGGTACTAGCCGGGCGGAGAAGTACATTAGTAGACATGTAAACATACCCAGAAATATCCCAAAATGTCTATTCTTGCCTGATAGTAATCGCACAACTCACGTACGGGGTGCCGGATTTATCCCTTAGCCATTTACATGTCGAAAGTGTATTTCAAATCACTTGTTAGATATAGTCTTGCTACATTACAGTCTCTTGTCATTGCTTGTCTTGTGTACCATGTCTTCCTGCTTTTACTCGCATGATTCCTACCATGATTTTCTGTTTAACCACTTATCATGTATCTCAGTATTATTACAGATTTATGGATTTCGTCATTTATTGATTCTGTTGTGAGAATGTACTCGTTCCATTCCTGACTGAAAACCAATATTTTTCAGGTTTAGCCGCGATCACTCTTAGCATTGGAAAAGCATGGGTATGCTGAGGTCAACCTAGATAGTTGAATTAGTTGTCTTTTTTTGTTTATGAGACATTGTATTTTCTAGCAAATGTGAAGTTGCGAAACCTTGTAATTTGTAAACTTGATTTAATAATATGAATGAGCAATAAATATATATTTTTAATTTTGAGTATATTGGCCGTGACAGCGTTCTACCGCCGACTCTGCGGCGTAGGCTGGCTTGGACACGCATTGTATCCGAAAAGCAGGTACGGGTCGTGACAGCTTTATACAAGGTATTATCTAATTAACAGTTACCGAAGATATTAACTTCTATAAACAAACATGCTATAAACTCGTTTAGTTTTGCACATTTAACTTGCATTTTTCCCGCCAACAGACAATTGAATATAATTGAAGAGTTGCTGGCATCAGTATTAAATGCGATGCCCTTAGCTTATACTTCCATATGATACATACTATAGACCATGGACAAAACATTTTTTAAATATTAAAAAATGTAGCTATCAAAATTATTTAACATGGTTCAATATCTTTCATGCTCGGTCCCGGTTCAACGTGAGTCCTCGCTCCGTCCATGCTACTGGTCATAAAAAAAAACCAAAAACATTTCAAAACTCCCTCAAAATTCTAGCATCCACAGTAGTGTTAGGCACCTCAAGATCATCTTCATCAAGTCATCACTATCCATATCCTCAACCTCTTCTACCTCATAATCTTCATCAAGTCATCATTATCCATAACCTCAAGCTCTTCTACCTCTTCATTCTCAAACCTCTTGGCAACTATTGTTCCTGTTTGGTGTGTTTTCATTCCTTCACTCTAATAGGAGGTTGTGTAGAGTACTAATGAACACTCAAATTTTAATGCTTAGAGCCCAAAGAGTGTGTGCGCTTGCCAAATATTGGCATTCTAGACCCTCAATATTTTCTGGAAAAAAGGGCTCATACGAGGTTGCATTTTCTAATAATATTAGGCAAATCTTGTTGATCCAAATTAAGCCCACACTAAAATGGCCTAAAATGTTGATCTGTGGTAGTAGTAGATGGGCTGGGCCATTATTGCATGGCAAGGCTAATCGTGATCAATTTGGATTGGACTGCCACAAAATAAAAAAATATATAAAAAACACGACTGAAATATGGTCACATCTTTCTTTGTTTGAAAAAAAATGCTATTTGTCCCTCATAAAAAAATGCTATTTGTCACATCTCATAAAATAATAAAAAATGCTATTTGTCCCTCAAAAGCATCCCTTGTTCTTCTTATGTGGCAGCTTACCTGCCGTCTGACATGGCAGCTGACACAGGTTTGGCTCGCTCGGCCGACCCTTAAAAAAATTTAAAACAAAAAAAACATTAAATTTAACACTAAAATTAAAGGTTAAAATTAAAATTAACATTTAAATTTAAATTAATATTAATATGAATATGAATATTAATATTAAAAAAATTAGATAGTTAATTTTTGGGTTAGAATTTGTCACGTCAGCTGACATATTAGATGTTAAGTTAGTTGGCATGTAAAGAGAGATATTTTGGAAGAACATTTTGAAGGTACGGATAATATTAGGTTAAAATAATTTAGATTGCTTATTAGAAACTTCACGTGTCAGGCTGTCCATTGTTCGGGTTAACATGGTGGCTGGTTTACGTAGATCTCACGGTCCAATCACTGAAAAGATGACACGTGGTGTCGATCCCCACTATGTTGGTTTAGGGTTTTCCAATAATATAATATAATAGATGAACGTACTATTCACGAGACACAATAAAGCCATAGAAAAAAAAAAGAAAAAATTAATTAAAGTCATACATGCAGGCATCTCCAACCCTATTATCTTGTTAAGTGTTGTGAGTCTTAGGTGGCTCCTATGTGGCATGAGCCATAAGACAATATCTTATTTATGTGGCAAAATTATATCTCAAAAGACAATGAGATAGAAAAGCTCTCTCCAATGCTAAAGTATTGAGAAGACAATAAAAAGTATTTTTTTTCCAACTTCCAAGACAACTTTTAAGACAACTATTCATCTTCTTCTTTTTTTCTAATATTTTTATTCATAATTGATGACATGGAAGAGAAGACATTGTCAAGTGCATTGTTTAGAACAAGACAATCAACTTCACAATGTCTTCTTTAATTTTTGCCACATAAGCTTCACAATTGACTTGAAAATTGCATTGGAGAAGAACTTTTGAATAAAATTTTGTCATTCCTATGTAGCATCAACTTTTTTCCAAAGTCACAATAGGGTTGGACATGCTCTAAGGCCTCGTTTGGTTCGCAGAATCTCCGGGTTGGAAAGGAAAGTGATTAATTTCCTATGTTTGGGTGCCCAAGAAATTGAAGAGGAAAGGAAACTGATTCCCAATGGAAGGAAAATTAGGGGGAAAGTGATTCCATCAATCCAATCAAGGAATCACTTTCCCACATTGAAGTATTCACTTTTCGTTCCAAATTTCTTGGCATTGCCAAACATCAGAAAAAAAAAATCAATGGAATTAAAATTTCTCAAAGGAAAGAAAATGACAAGAAATTGATTCCCTTTCCCTTCCATTCCGCAAACCAAACGATGCCTAAGACTGGCAAACCAAAGTGTCGCCCTCTCTCTCTCTATAACATCACCATTATTAGCAAGCAGAGAGCAGTAGTGATAAAAAAAAAAAAAAAAAAAAAAAAGGAAGGAAGTGAGCGATTTGAGTGAGATGGCGAGTCTGGTAAAGGTGCCCTACGATGCGACGGTGAAGGTGGTGCTGGCCTCGCTGGAGCGGAACATCCTCCCCGACGCCCTCGTCCGCCGCCTGACCCGCACCCTCCTCGCCTCCCGCCTGCGCCTCGGCTACCTCCCCTCCGCTCAACTGCAGCTCTCCGACCTCCTCCGCTTCAAACAATGTAACATTTTGATTTTTGATTTTTATATTTTATTATATCCGAAACATGAGTACAAGGACAACCACCAACCACAACACAGATTAAAAATAAAGGTATAATGAAAATAAAAAGACTAAAAATAAAAATTTATGATCTAAAATTTTCAATTGGATATGAATTAAAACTATAAAATTCACAATTAATTATTCCTTATTAATTTGATGTTTTTGTTTACTTGGATAGCGGTACTTTTGGTAATCATTGCTCATCAAAAAGTATTTTTTTTAAAAAATCAGCTCTATTTTGGAAAGTTGTTTTTTTGCTGTGACTGTCTAGAGGACAGTACCAAACCCAAATCAAATCAAGGCCCAAAATTTGTCCTTATGTTGCTACAGTTCTACAAGAACCTTTCCGCCGGTCTTTCTTAATACCCACTCAAAATTTTAGCCGGTCTTTCTTAATACCCACTCAAAATTTTAAATTTAAAAAATGGCCTACTGACCAGTAAACAATTAGCGTCGGAAGAATACTAGACGGCTAATCTAATAACAAATTCATTACAAGACCAGGTTGATGAAATTTTCACTACCCCTTTGCAACTGCACTACATAAACTAGTAATTTGCACGTGCAATTTTTTTTAAATATTTAAATATAAAATTTATTGAAAAAATGTTATTCCTAGGAAATTAACTCAAAGCAAGTAAGGAAACTACCTCGCACCTTAACCACTTGAGTTTGAATTATTTAGTTATAAATATCATATTAGATAGTTAAATACTTAGTTAGGTTTTTTTAAATAATTAATGAAATATTTATGTAGTTGTTTAGTTATATTTATTTTACGGCTTGGACGGCTCACTTTTGAGCCGTTTCCAAGCCACATTATAGTAGTAAGTGTTGTTGGCATGTAGAGAAGTCATCTCCTCATGCATTGCCTGCAGCCACACATTCTTTTATGTTTTCGTCCTTTATAAAAATTTTGGGTTCTCTCCCGTAAGTCAATAGCACGTGCTCATCGGTTGAGTAACACCTACATAGTCAACACTCCCTAGTACCTCTACTCAACGAAGCCTATGGTGGTGGTTATTCATTATCAATAGCCTCATTTTCTTTAGAACCACTACCAAAATACAGTCAATTAGCGACGGCCGTTTAGCGACGGATTCTTTCTGTCGTAATTAGCGACGGACTTGCGACAAATCACCGACGGATTACCGACGATAAGCTGATAATTTTTTATTTTTATTTTAAGGGTGAGAAAAGGTCGCCAGTCCGTCGCTACGACGTCGGAGATATAACGACGGATTCTAATCCGTCGCTATGCAGTCGACTATTTGGCGGAAAATGTTGGAAGAAGTGGCGGGACAAATTTTCGACTACCTGTCCGTCGGCAGTTATCTAGTATAGCGTCGGCGTAGCGACGGATATTATCCGTCGCTAGTCCGTCGCTACATATACGACCCTGACTTAAATTGAAACGACGGGAGGAATTTTTCATTCCCCCCAAATTTCACTCTCTCTCTCTCTCTCCCGCGACTCTCTCTCTCCCAAAGGTGATCGACGTCCTCTCCGGCGGCTCTCTCTCTCCAGGTAATCCTCTCTCTCTCTCGTGGTGGTCGGGGGGGGGGGGGCAGCGGGGGCGTCGGGGGCTGTGGGGGCGGTGAGGGGTTGTGGATGGCGGGCGGCGGGGGGCGGCGGGGGGTTGTGGGTAGGGGGGGCGGGGGGTTGTGGGCGGCGGGGGCGGCGGGGGCTGCGGGGTGCGGCGGGGGTTGTGGGTGGCGGGGGGGGGGGCAGCGGGGGGTGGGGGGCGGGGGGTTGTGGGTGGCGGGGGCGGGGGGCGGCGGGGTCGGGGCAGGGGGGGGGGGGGGGGTGGTTCGCATGATGTGCTAAGTATGATTGTAATCAAACTTGTTTGTAATGTATGTATACAGATAATCACAGTTTTTTGAATTTGAAATCGAACTTGATTGTAATAACAGTTTTGCTAATTTAAATCGAACTTGATTTGCTAATTATGATTGTAATGTATGTATACAGGTAACTGTATGTTAAATGCATGATATGAAATATGATATGTATGTATGCATATATATATGTAGGTAGTGGTTGTGTGTTATAGGCTATGGCGATATGAGTTGTGTTATAGGCTATGGCCATATGAGTTGTATGTATATGTTATGTTGTATGAGAGTTAGTAATTGAATGAGGCTTGATTTCATATAGGTTTAGTGTTGTATTGGTATAGGTAGGCTTACCTATAGGCTATTTAGCGACGGATTTTTATTTTAACGATGGATTTTTAGCTACGGCTATTTAGCGACGGATATTTTCCGTCGAAATTAGCGACGGACTTTCGACAAATCACCGACGGATTACCGTCGAATATTTAGCTACGGCTATTTAGCGTTGAGTTTTTTTTCGGTATCGAACTATCGGTATCGGTATCGAACTATCGGTAGCGGATCCACCTCCTCAACCGTATGTACTTAGTATCGATCGTAGCGGATTAGTATCGGTATATCGGTTTGGTATAGGTCGTATCGGATGGTATTGACCTTAGCGAATTGGTATCGTCCTATCCGATATGTATCGGCCGTATAGCTTGGATTCGGATATGGCCGATACCGAATCGATAAAGCCAATACGAATTCTAGCTATACGGCCGATACATATCGGATATGTATCTACCAATTCGCTAAGGCCAATACCAATTTGATACGGCCTATACCAAACCTATAGATCGATACTAATCTGATGCGGTCGATATTAAGTACATCCGGCCTATATACCAGCGGATCCACAGTTACATGATTATATACTAATTCTGTTTAGTTTGTCTTACGATACAGATTTTTACATCCAATCTGTGATGGATCGTTATTTCGTTGATCGTACATGGATGTACAAACGACAACACGAGAGCAGAATAGGTGTGAGTGACGATTTTCAGGCAGGCGTGGAAGTGTTTCTTAAGTATGCCATGAGCAAAGTTCAGTACATGGACGGTAACAAAATCAAGTGTCCATGTCGTAATTGTCGCAATAGACGTTACGAAGAAGTGGTTGTGAGAGATTATTTGACCCGTAAGGATTTCGTACGTGATTACGGCCTGTGGTCATCGCAAGGTGAACTATATGCGGAAAGACAGGTTGCGAATGCTGCTACTTATGCTTTTGATGATAATGCTGTAACGGATTTTGTCATCGAAGACGACGAATGCTCTGTTGATTATGGAGACCTGCAGAACCTTGCACGAGATATGGTTTACAACGCGGCATGGCCTAATTTTGATCCGGAGGATCCTAATTCCGAGGCGAAGGAGTTTTATAATATGTTTCAGGATGCAGAAACTCCTTCATATCCTGGTTGTGAGACTCATTCCGTACTGTCGGTGACGATGCGGTTGTTGAACATAAAGTCCGATTTTAATTTGCCACAAACTTGCTATGATCGGATTATACAACTACTCAAGGAGGTGTTACCGAATGAATCAAAAGAGCTTCCAAAAAACTTCTACAAGTCGAAGATGATGGTCCGACAACTGGGACTGGGGTACGAGAAGATAGATTGTTGTCGCAACGGCTGCATGTTGTACTACAAGGAGAACGAGGACGTAGAAAGTTGCAGCTCCTGTAATGCGGATCGTTACAAGCCAGTCAGAGAAAAAAAAGGTCAACTAGAAAATGACGTTCTTACAAGTATATGCATTACTTGTCGATCACGAAGCGCTTGTAGAGGATGTATATGTCTCAGAATACAGCAGAACACATGACGTGGCACAACGAAAAACGCACAAAGGACGATAGAGAATTGTCACATCCTTCGGATGGAGAGGCGTGGAAATATTTCGATTTGCGTCATCCATATTTTGCTGCAGAGCCTAGAAATGTACGTCTGGCGCTATGTTCTGATGGCTTCGCCCTTTCGGGCAGTCGGGATCTCAATACTCCTGCTGGTCGGTCATTCTTACCCCTTACAATCTGCTACCATGGATGTGTATGGAGACTCCTTAATATTTTGACAGCTATCATACCGGGTCCCAAAAATCTGACGAAAAAAATCGATATATATTTACAGCCGTTGGTGGATGAGCTGAAACAGTTGTGGGAGATCGGCGTCGCGACTTATGATATTTGCAGGAAACAGGACTTTCAGATGAGAGCTTCACTGATGTGGACAATCAATGATTTTTTCACATACGGTATGTTGTCGGGATGGAGTACTCACGACACCATGTCTTGTCCGATATGCATGAAAAATAGTAAGGCGTTCCGCCTTAAGCATGGAGGAAAAACTTCTTTCTTTGATTGTCACCGTCAATTTTTGCCCGCGGGTCATCCTTGGAGAAAGAACAAGGACGCGTTCAGAGCTGAAAAACAAGAATTTTCTCATCCGCCTGCCAGATTGTCGGGATACGATATTTGGGAAGATGTAAAGGACTTGCCCACTGTAATGGAAGATCCATCGAACAATCGTGTCGATGGGTTCGGACAAAGCCATAACTGGACCAAACGGAGTATCTTCTGGGACTTGCCTTATTGGAAAGACAATCTTATAAGGCATAATCTTGATGTTATGCATATCGAAAAGAATGTGTTCGATAATGTCTTCAATACCGTCATGGATATTAAAGGAAAGACGAAGGACAATCCAAAAGCAAGACAAGACATTGTCGAGATATGCAATCGTCCTTATCTGAACTTGATACAAAGGGGAGCTGGTGGACAATTAACTAGGCCGATAACACAATACACATTGAGCAAGGAAGATAGATTAATAATCTGCAAGTGGGTATCTATTTTAAGATTTTCGACGGCTATGTGTCGAATTTGTCTAGATGCGTTGATCTCAATGAACGCAAGCTAACGGGAATGAAGAGTCACGACTGCCACGTGTTTATGGAAAGATTACTGCCCATTGCTTTGAAAGAGTTGTTGCCTTCTGCTGTATGGGTTCCGTTGGCCGAACTATCTACATTCTTCAGGGATATTTGTTCAACTAAGTTGACGATGCAAGACATGGTTGAACTTGAGGAGAAGATTATCTTAACAATTTGCAAGTTGGAGAAAATATTTCCTCCTGGCTTCTTCGACAGCATGGAGCATCTACCGATTCATCTAGCATTCGAAGTCCATGTCGGTGCATCTGTTCATTATCGATGGATGTACCCATTTGAAAGGTACATAAATATCGATATAATTTAAGTTGAATTTAAGTGGGTTTTAAAATTCATTCTTAATTCTCAAGA
Organism: Iris pallida; assembly: GCA_029216955.1. Taxonomy (NCBI): domain Eukaryota; kingdom Viridiplantae; phylum Streptophyta; class Magnoliopsida; order Asparagales; family Iridaceae; genus Iris; species Iris pallida. Next base: position 30,041 of record JANAVB010025775.1, on the reverse strand, counting down.
TAATTTCTCTCTAGATACCTACACCATCTAAAGAAGAAAGTTGGCAACAAGCCTCATATAGAGGCTTCGATATGCGAAGCATATTTTATCGAGGAGGTGTCAAACTTCTGTTCCATTTATTTCGATACTCATGTTAAGACAAATCGAAATAGACCTCAAAGGAATGACGAGGACGTTGAGGATGGAGGTATATTCAATGTAAGGGGCAAGCCTGTTGGGGCTAGTAAAAAAATGGTGGTTGACTGACGACGAGTATGATGCCGCTCACCGATATGTCTTGTTAAACTGTGACATACAAGAAGTGGAGATTTGGAGAAGTAAGTCAGTACACTTGCACTCGTTATAATCTCTAATTTGATGAAGTGACTACACTTATATATTCTTATTCTCTCTAACAGTGTATTTAAAGATGAAGTCAAAATGAGGACACCCGATATTACCGATGAGGGACTTCAAAGAGAGGTTGATTGTACATTTCCGTCATGATTTCGCAAATACGTAAGTAACTGAGATAATATGTTATGCAGCTACCATTAAAATATAGGCATCTAAAACATTTAAATTATAAATATTTGTTTACAGGTTTTATTGCCTGAAACAACACTCACAAATGAGAGTGTTCGTTATCTGGCATTGGGACCGAAGAAGCAAGCAAAGACTTGGCCAGGCTATGTCGTTAATGGCTTCAGGTTTAAGGCAACTCAGAATGCTATAAATGTCGAATTTATCAATGACGGCATCAATACCAAGGATTCCGGTGTTTGCATAAGAGGCACCATCTATGACGACGAGCCGGACTTTGACCATTATGGAGTGCTTTGGGATATTGTAGATTTACAATATTCTGCCCCATATGATATGCATATGTGATGTTCAAATGTGAGTGGTTCGATACGACATCAAATATCGGTTGGAGAATCGATAAACAATTTGGATTTGTCGATATAAATCATCGCAGGAGGTATAGAGGGTCCGATACATTTGCGATAGCAAGTCTGGCTGTTCAAGTCTACTATACAAGCTACCAAAGACGTCGTAGAGATCGACTTGACTGGTGGGCAGTATGCAAGATTAAATCTAGAAATACATTCAACGTTGGAGACCCAGCATACCAAGAGGACAAGATCGAAAAGGTCCAATACTTGAGACAACAGTCGGATACAATGGATGTTGAAGATATTGTTGAGAAAAATAGAGAGGGAGGAAGAGGTTGATACACAACACTTAGCTGTCAACCAGGGGAGAAAGAGGCGTCTTGTCCCAAATATTGAGGAAGAAGAAGAAGAAGAAAGAATTTGATGGGAATGAGGATACAGATGAAATCGACGATAAGGATAAGGATGAGGATGAGGGATGATGGAAGACGAGGCCGAGGACGAGAACGAATGACGATGACGATGATTAGGTTAAATATTGTTGTATATTAAAAACACTTCCAACTTCCAATTACGTGAATTCAGTTTGACCTCATAAAAGCAATTACGTGAATTCATGTTTTTTACGTTCGATCATTTACTTATTGTATGATTTTCTTTTACAGATGGCACTCCTAGTCCTTTTCGTCGCGGCGGCACTCGTCTCCCTGCTGGTTGTATATATATATTAGTTTAGAATTTTATATTCATTTACACTTCTATATTGTTAATTATGTTTATGTGTTCTATTTACAGGTCATGATGGCTGGCCGTGGTGGTGGTGGTGGTGGTGGTCGTGGTCGTATTGGTGGTCGTGGTCGCATTCAATCTTCCCGGGATGTGACCCCATCCAGCGAACCCGACCCGGAGAGTCCCGGGCACAGACTCATCCCGCCAGTCGATCGACAACTTCATCGAGGCGTGAGTCTCCATCCGCTAGCGGATCCGTTCCGCCAGCGGACCCACCAGCGGATCCATCAATTACTGCACAGTGGGCCCCGGAGTACCCCCATACTCGGTTTCATCCGGTTACTGGGGAGTACATGCGCGGACCCGCGGATCCTCCTCCGACACCAGAGAGGCCGAATAGGCGAGTTCCGACGAGAGCTATGGCCCGCGGGGTCCTCGTAAGTAAATTTAAGATAATTTATTAAATTTGTTTCATTTATTCAAGTTAATAATCCAGTCGTTGCTTCTTTGTAGGTTTTTTCGTTAATGTTGCAGGTCTCTTGGAAAAATTGTCAGGACTAACTTCCATGGTTACTACCTCAACTTTTCGTCGGTGCCCCCAAACTTGAAGTACGTTTGGCTCGACGAGTTGAGGGTATATATCTATCTTGTGGTTAATTATTAGTTACTCTTTAATCAACCATTTTTTAAATTACGTGATAATTGAATTTGTATGTTAGACGACGTTCGGGTGGCCCCCCCATCGCGAGGACGCGATCCGCAGGACCTACAGAAGCGTTGCCTCGAAGATGATACGGGATATGATTCATGACCTTAAAATGGGACAAACGAGGCCGAATTGGATCCGGCAGGACTATTATGAGGAGCTCTTGGATATGATGGATACTCCTGCGTACAAGGAGAAATCGGAGAAGGCGAAGGCGAACCGACGGGCCGCGGGGCTTCATACGGGGGATCAAGGCCCCACGCAGCGGCGCTTGCAGATCTGGTGAGATACCGCAAATTCATTTCACTATCGAATTCGGTATTATTAATATACAGAGTTAATTAAATTCTACGAAAATTTCGTATGCAGACCCAACGGACGGTAAAGGAGGGAAGGGCACTAGAATCGGTCACCATGCACGATGTGTTCCAGCATACGCACAAGAGGCGGAAGGACGGGACCTTCGTCGACGATAGGGCCAAGGAGACCGATGTAAGTACTTATGTTTATGAGATTTACGTTAGAATTAAAAGTATTCGGACTATAACTTAGGTAAACTTAGGATTCACACTATAACTTAGTGAAACATAGGATTTAGATTACAACTTAGGTAAATCTTATAGTATAAACACATTCATTTGATAGGCTACGTATCGTGAGGCCCTTAGTCGGGCTCAGTCAACTGCTGCCGAGGATGTCGGTGAAACGACGCCCGCCCGGACGTCCTCTTCTATGGGCCGCTCGTAAGACTTGTTCGTAGATACCGTCGGCGGCTTTAATAAAGGGCGCCTGTACGGAGTTGGCTCCCTAGGGCCGTTGCATATGGCGACTCAGAGATTTCCACCGACACCGTCTCCTTCCGCGGCCCCGGCAGACGATGATGTGAGGTCGCAGCTTGCGCAGCTGCACGAGGTGGTATCGTCCTTGCGGGAGCAAATTGCCACGTACTTTTCGCCTCCGTCAGCTGGTGCCGGTCCGTCTGCTGCTGGTAGCGGTCCGTCTGCTACTGGTGGCGGTCCGTCGGCTGCTGGTACCGGTCCTTCTTCCGTCGGTCATCTTTCTTTCAACCCCTGCTGCCCCTCTGGTACCGCCTCCGACTGTGACGGCACTCCTTGACCTCATGTCGCCAGAGCAGCTACGCCGACTTCCGGACAGTGTCTTCGACGGATTGCCGCCGTACATAGTGGAGTAGTATTATCGTCGGTCGCAAGAGGGAGTACCACCACCGGACAATCGAACTCCTCCTGCTCCTTGAAGTATTGTATAAGAATAGTTTTTAAATTTGGAATATTTGTGGGAATTTCAGATATTATAACGACGGATATTAGTTTATGATTTTTGGATAATTGGTGTCTATTTTATATTGGTTTGGGTGATGCATATTTGTGATTATATATTGGTCTATATGATTTTTGGATAATTGGTGTGCATTATATTCGTGTGTGATTTATATTGGATTATATATTGGTCTATGTGAATGTATATTGTGATTATATATTGGTCCGATGTTCGGATGTTGTGTGAACAAGAAAAGCTCTGCAATTTTTTTTTATAAATATTTCAGTTAGCGACGGACTAGTGACGGGTTAGCGACGGAAAACATCAGGTACCGACTAAATTGCGACGGCAAATCCATCGCTAACTGGAGAATTTCCAATATTTTCCAGCTAGCGACGGATAGCCGACGGAATATCTTACATAGCGACGACCTTTCGACGGAACATCCGTCGGCAAGGTTCTGATGGTATGAAAGGTGCACAGAACATTAGCGACGGATATGCCGTCGGTAAGCCATCGCTCTCTCGTCGGCTTGCATTTGGCGACGGATATTCCGTCGCCATGTGTAGCGGCTAATTTGCGACGGTTTGGCGACTTACGCCGATGGATTAGCGACGAAATATCCGTCGCCATGGTTCTGGCAAGGTCAAGCATATCCAGAATCCGGTCGACGGATTATCCGCCACTAGTCCGTCGCTAAACCGTCACGAGTTAGCGACAAAAGGCGACGGAATAGCGACGAAACGATACTCTCTGATACACCGTAACGACGGTTTACCGACGGACTGTCCGTCGGTAAGAGTCTTTATAATTCAATACCTGATACTTGAATTCGACGAAAGAACGTCGGTAAGTCGTCGCTAATGCAACGAATACTGACGACGGGAAGCTGTCGCTATTCCGTCGAGTGACGACTACGTACCGACGAACCTGTTTTAGCGATGAGCTGATTGCCGACGGATTTTTTTGATCAATATCCGTCAGTGATCCGTCGCTACTTCCGTATTAGCGACGGATGGTAGACGGATGTGGCCGTCGCTAAAACAAGATATTTTGGGAGTGAACTTACCTCAACATGCTTGTCATCTTGAAGATTTTCTTGACTATCATTAGCAAACTGGTGATCATGGTTAGGAGGATCCTCATGTGCTAGCTCCTGAATATCCTGCAAAATTGTATTAATAGGAGGAACTATCTCGAGCTAAACTGGCTTGATATCTGGAGACGTCTCAGAAAATATCTTAGATTTTCGAATGTCAGCCGCCATCGTGTCCTCGAAAAATATCACATCTCTGCTTCTGTAAAGCTTCATTCCTATTGGATTGAACAGCTTGTACCCGAATCATCTCTACCATATCTGACAAAGATGCGGTGTCTCGTATTCGCCTAGATTGGACCTTTCATCTATCGGTACATATGTGAAGGTCCTGCATCTAAACACTCGCAGGTGAGGTTACCGAACCAAACTTTATTAAGCACGTCACCTTACAATGGAGTGCTAGAAGAAATTAATAATATAAGCTGCAGTATATAGAGCGTCATCCTATTAAATGTCCGACAACTTTACTTCTGACGACAAGCACCGCACTCTCTCGACTAAGTGTCAAGTTCATTCATTTTGTTACCATTGAGCTGAGATGTCTTTCGTAGAGTGTTTTGGTGTTGTTTTCCTTGCTCTATGCAATAAGTATCAAACAAATTCAATGGATGCCTGAAATGCCTTGAAAACGTCTAACACTTGATCCTTGGTCTTTATGGAAAAGACCCTAATCTTTCTGAAAACTCATCAATAAAGTTACAAAAAAGAAACATCACAAATAGTTTTTTATCTTTAATAGACCACAAACGTCCGAGTCAATCAACTCAAGCAATACCAACTTCCTCGAAGATTGGTGACTCTGAAGGGATACCATGTTACTGCTTTCCAGCCATGCAGTATGGACATCTCTCCAACATTGCACACTTCAAACCGGGAAGCACCTTTCGGTTCGCTAGGTAGCTCATTCCTTTCTCGTTAAAATGATCGAGTCTTTTGTGCCATATCTTGGTAGATGCGTCACCGGCTGCGTTGACCTCTTGTGCCCAATGTACGCTCCATTATATATAGTAGAGATCAGACCTCTTGTTTCCTATGACATTAATTATCGAGCCATTCATAAGCTTCCACTGATCATTTTCGAAGAGACTGAAGATCATTATTTAGCTTTCCAATTGATATTAGGTTGAAGCGAATGTCTAGGACGTGGCAAACTACTATGAGAATCAATGTAGCTCCTTTATTGGTCATAAAGTGTCACGTCCCGATTCGTCGAACCATTCGTCCTCGCATCGATTCTAGATGAATCGATTTTCCTCGCAGGGCGTAATGTCGTACAAGTTTAAATTGGACTTGTACAAGACAAACGTGCATTTGATAATTCTTTTGAGACAACAAGTTGAAATTAGATAGTACAGACAGTTGAGATGCAGTATAGGAAGAAAATAAACTTTTCATTGGTAAAACTTGCAAACGATGTGCAAGGTCATTTTACATTACATATGTCGTTGCGACTACATTCTTTGAAACACAAAATAAAAACATTTGACAAGCTACCATGAAATAATCATTGTTGTTCCATACATTCATGTCCCTTTATACATTGAAACTAAAAGCCTTCGAGGTGAATTAGCTTTAAAATACTTAAAAATAGGAGAGCTTCGAGCCGCCTCCTTTTTTTTAGCTTCAGTTTAGTCTCGTGCTCCCACAGCGCGCTCGTTACCTAGGAGTTGTGGGTTCGTACACTTGGGAATGCACTCGTCTAAACCGACATTGCTTATTAAGGATTTGCCTGCATCGAAGTTGTCTTTCTATTTAGAATTAGATGATTTGCAGCTCATATCGATGGCATAACTTAAAGCAGTAAATAACATAGTAATTCTCAATATTTCTTACCACGACCATGCTCGTTCATTCATAAAACAGATATAATACTTACCACATGCACAAGATAATAGGTGAGCATGCAATCTATCTTATATGCGGTCATTGGTGATATCGACAGCATGCAGGACGATTACGTAGCATTGTGATGCGCTCTATCAGCCCGGTTTGCAAGTCCGACTGGAGGTCTCGCAATGTCTCGCTGAAGCATGATTTCATAATTTTCTCCTAGGTCGATTTGGTTCCAGTATCCTGGATATCATTTTGAGAAAAGCTAACCCTGTGGACAAGTTGTCCATGACCATGCGAATGCGTGAACGGTTTTATCTATGCGGCAGATGCATGACATAAACAGAATTGAGCAGTATAACCCATAACTCAAGCAACAGTTCATCCTGTTGGCACATTTAGCCATAGTCAAATCGATTTCGATAAGTGTCTTAAAACTTCGATCTCGATATGAAAAGAAACGAAGAATGCAGATTGCGTCGTCTCTGAGATTTTATTATTTATTCTGTATTTTTCTATTTTATTGAGTCTAGATTATTTGTGAATCGGGATCACTGGCAATTAGAAGTCTATCCTAAACCAAACCCATCTTGATTCATTCCTAAACTAAACCAAACCAATTCCTGATTTGATCCTAAACCAAACCAGATCCAAAAACCAAAAACTGCCCTGGAATTAGGCTAACCGGACTTGGCCAGAGTTCTGCCCGAACTCGGACCGAACTAAGTCAGCAGAATTCACTCATGGTCAGAAGATTTACCTATTCTTGTGGATCTCCAACGTTTAAATTTTTGAACGTTAGGGTACCGAGTTATGTCCAAACTCTGTCATAGAAAAACTTATAAATAGAGAAGAAATTTTCATTTCTAAATGCAGATTCAATCTTCATCTTCTTTATCTATTCCTAAGCTTTCTATTCCATTCCCAAAGCTTTAATCTTCAAATCTCCAAGTCAACTCTATTCTTCTAAGTGCCGGTGGTTTCCGAGTAGGAGTTTCGAGTTGTACAAGCTTGGCGTATAAAAGCTTTCTTCAGAAAGGTGTTAAAGTTTGTTCGTGGGCTTCGGATGAAAACACGATGGTGGTGAAGTCGGCGTGTTTTTCGGAGAAAAACACGTGGTGTAATCTCTATTTCAAATAGTGGATTCAAACATCGGGTTGAGTACTCGAGACTGGACTAGTCCTCACAGAGGGAAACCAGTATAAATCTGATGTCTTTGCGTATTGTTTTCTCCCCCTGATTTTACTGACTTGCAATTATTTTATATATTGCTTCACCTGCTTAGAGTTAAATTTTTAATTGCTAAATATTCTCCGCTGTACTCTATTCATCCTCCTCTAGAGGTGCCATTGTTCCTACAATTAGTATCAGAGCGAATTCGAAATGAGCATGATGGGGGAATTAACATTCTTCCTTGGACTGCAAATTAAGCAGAATTCACAAGGAATTTTTATTAATCAAGCCAAATATACAAAAAACTTGTTAAAGAAATTTGATATGGAAAATGTCAAGCCTATTGGCATTCCAATGGCAACGTCTACAAAGCTTGATATAGATGAAAGCTGTACATCAACCGACATATGTAAGTACAGAGATATGATTGGTAGTTTGCTATACTTAACTGCTAGTCGTCCAGACATTATGTTTGCTGTATGCTTATGTGCTAGATATCAGGCTTGTCCTAAAGAATCACATGTAAGTGCTGTTAAGCGTATCTTACGATACCTTAAAGGAACTTTGACAACTGGTCTTTGGTATCCCAAAACTGATTCGTTTGACCTGATAGGTTACTTGGACGCAGATTTTGCTGGATGCAAGGTCGATCGTAAAAGTACCAGCGGTACATGTCATTTTCTAGGAAAGTCATTAGTCTCCTGGTTTTCTACGAAACAAAATTCAGTTGCATTATCAACTACTGAAGTTGAGTATATAGCTGTAGGATGTTGTTGTGCACCAATTTTGTGGATGAAACAAACACTGGAAGACTTTCAATTATCCTTTCATCATATTCCCATTTACTGTGATAACACTAGCTCTATTAATCTCACTAAGAATCCCATATGTCATTCACGCACTAAACACAGAGAAATTAGACATCACTTTTTGAGAGACCATGTTTTGCAAGGTGATATTGTTTTAGAATTTGTTGATACTGAACATCAACTAGCTGACATCTTCACAAAGCCTTTAGCTGAAGATCGTTTTAACTTTATACGAAGAAAATTAGGAATTCTGGATGTTGAGGTAATATAATATAATATTATTTTTTAACGAACATGAATTCGCTAAATTTATTTTGGTTATAAGCCAAAAGGGCCCTTCTGTCACACAGGTGTAAATAACCGAAGCGACACGGTGTACTAGTCTTCGGACTACCGCTAGCTGGGATCCGGCCCCTACAGCTAACCCAAAGTATTTATGGCAATTTATGGGTAATTAATTAATAAATATTAAATTATTTTCTTCAGCACAATTAATTCTAATTCATTTTCGTATTTATGTTAAAAACTATCACACTGTTTCCAACAACTGCCTTGAAACCCTAGAGACCAAACTCTGTCAGAGTTCTGGCCGAACTCGGACCGAACTCGGTCTGGGGGATTTTAAACAGAAGCTGGACAGCCGAGTCCCCTTCTATTTAATCCCTTTCTATCATCTTCTTCCTCATCACAGCAGCATCAAACCCTACCGAAAACCCTAACCCTACCCTCCTTGTTCTCCCTCATCCAAGTTCTTCAAGCTTTCAAACTTCGGATTCGGAGCTCTCTCGAGGTTCTCTTCCACGTCTACCATCAATTTCAGTATATCTCTCTCCGTGCTTATTTTCATATGGCTCCAAAACAACCTATTTTTTCTCAAAAGAAGAGAAAAGTTGATGAAGGTTCGTCCTCGACTTCTCATGAGGCGGCCTCCTTTTCACTTTACACTCCTTGGAGACCCGATGGAGATTTCTTTGATGAATTTATTTTTGTCCCAAGAAGCTTCGGACTCTTGGTTCATGGACTTTTATAAAAGAAAAATCTGTCTGGGCGCTCCTATCAACTTCACGTTATTTCCTGATCACTCTAGTGTATTCACATATCATCATTTGCTAGAGTTAGTTCAATCTACTTTTTCCATTTATACCAATGCCATTCGCATGTTTTATTGTAATTTCTCGGTCACAAAGGGCACGGTGAAATCAAAAGTTGGTGGAGTTGACATCGAGTTTGATGCTGATGATTAGCAATCATTCTCCACGTACCCAACGAAGGGAAGCACTTGTCGAAATTACCTCTGTTGAGTTTCCCGAGGGGACAACTTTTGATTCCTTCCGTGATTCGCCCAGTGAACCGAATCATCGACCCCATGGCACTCTTCGCCTTAGACATATGAACAATTACTTCTATGATTTCCATCGCATGGTGTTCTCCACTTTCCTTACTAAGAACACTGCCACGGATGAGATTTCCTACCTGAAACTCTCAGCGATTTATCATCTTCACTTTCATGTTTCTTTTAGTCTTTCCAAGACTATCATCTCCGCTATGGAACGTTGTCGCAAGACTTCCTCGCAACGCCTTCTATACGCGATGTACCTCCCTATCATCTTTCAGTATTTTGAGGTCAGTCTTGAGGACTGTGCCGAGGATACTGCTCCTGCCTATCTTCATGAGCATCGTCGCCCAGCTTAGCCTGCACAGGTTCCACTTCCTATAGTCACTCCCACTTCCACTGATTCTCAGGCTACTCATCCTCCTTCAGACTCTCATGCTGGATCAGTTCCGCGCTATGGATTTTCGTACTACCCTTCAGCTCCAGGCCATCTCGAACATGGTTCATGATTTATCGTATAGCCTTGCTCACAACCCTAGAGGCTCCATTCCTATGGTCCGTGATCCAACCCGGCTTGGCTATCGCATTGATGACCGCGATGCGCAGCGTTACTTTGACCCTGCGGCTGCTCGATATGACCCCCAACCGATCTGCTGAGACCGATCCTTCTAGTACTGCTGGTGCTGCAGCTGATGATGATGATGAGGATGATAGTTGAGGATTTGTTATTCCTCGTGATAGTTCAGTGACTTTGTTATGTTTTGACTTTATTTTAGTTGCATGTATTAGTGATAAATGCTTCTTTCAAGCATTATCAGTTATGACTTTTTCAGTTTCTTTTTCTGTGTGATATATGCAAAACTTTTTTCAGTTTATGCTAGCCATGTATGTCTTCTATTATGCTTTGTGGTTTAATATTGTTATACCATTTTTGCTATTATAACAAAATGGGGGAGTAAGATTGATTAAAGATTGATAAAATTTAGATAAGATTCATTTAGATTTGATTCATCTTGGATACAACTTACGATTTCTGATGATTATTTACTGTATTACTAATTTGGTTTGAAAGAATTTTGGTTTAGACTCTACAGATACAAATTCAGCATAATGTTTTATTACGGGGGAGTAATAAGACTTGACCGTACACTACGGGGGAGCATTGAGCATTGAGTACTGTACCATTTTTTTTACGGATAAAAAGCTACTACTGTACCTTCCGTACTCATCAAGGCTCATTCCACTTCAAGTTGAACTTTTCTTTAAGTATCAATCGTAGTTTTGTCACGTTATCAAAATGGGGAAGATAATTAAGATTGATTAAAGATTGATAAAATTTAGATAAGATTCATTTAGATTTGATTCATCTTGGATACAACTTACGATTTCTGATGATTATTTACTATATTACTAATTTGGTTTAGACTCTACAGATACAGATTCAGCAGAATGTTGTATTACGGGGAGTAATAAGACTTGACCGTACACTACGGGGGAGCATTGAGCATTGAGTACTGTACTATTTTTTTGACGGATAAAAAGCTACTACCGTACCTTCCGTACTCATCAAGGCTACTTCCACTTCAAGCTGAACTTTTCTTTAAGTATCAATCGTAGTTTTGTCACATTATCAAAATGGGAGAGATTGTTGGCACATTTAGCCATAGTCAAACCGATTTCGATAAGTGTCTTAAAACTTCGATCTCCATATGAAAATAAACGAAGAATGCAGATTGCATCGTCTCTGAGATTTTATTATTTATTCTGTATTTCTCTATTTTATTAAGTCTAGATTATTTGTGAATCGGGATCACTGGCAATTAGAAGTTTATCCTAAACCAAACCCATCTTGATTCATTCCTAAACCAAACCAAACCAATTCTTGATTTGATCCTAAACCAAACCAGATCCAAAAACCAAAAACTGCCCTGGAATTAGGCTAACCGGACTCGGCCAGAGTTCTGTTCGAACTCGGACCGAACTCGGTCAGCAGAATTCACTCCTGGTCAGAAGCTTTACCTATTCTTGTGGATCTCCAACATTTAAATTTTGAAGAACCTATAAATAGAGAATAAATTTTCATTTCTAAACACATATTCAATCTTCATCTTCTCTATATATTCCTAAGCTTTCTATTCCATTCAAAGCTTTAATCTTCAAATCTCCAAGTCGATTCTTTTCTTCTAAGTGCCGGTGGTTTCCGAGTAGGAGTTTCGAGTTGTACAAGCTTGGCGTATAAAAGCTTTCTTCAGAAAGGTGTTGAAGTTTGTTCGTGGGCTTCGGATAAAAACACGCCGGTGGTGAAGTTGACATGTTCTTCGGAACAAAACACATGGTGTAATCTCTATTTCAAATAGTGGATTCAAACATCGGATTGAGTACTCGAGACTGGACTAGTCCTCATAGAGGGAAACCAGTATAAATCTGTTGTCTTTGCGTATTGTTTTCCTCGCCCTGGTTTTACTGACTTGCAATTATTATATATATATATATATAGAGAGAGAGAGAGAGAGAATAAGTGAGGTAGGGTGCCACCTCACGGGAGGGTGTCTACTTGTCACCCCCCCATGCTATCATCAAGCACATGGGTGCATGATGATAGCATGTGGGGGGTGACAAGTAGACACCCTCCATAGGGGCCTGATGTCGTTTGGGGTGCCCAGTTCCTGATCCCTCATGTGTGCTGTGCGGGTTGGAGCCTGAATCTATGAAGCATATCTTCTTCGAGTGCACGCTGGCTTGGCAGATTTGGTCGGAGCAGATTCGGATATTGGGAGTGAGCGCCTCCGAAAAATGTGTGGGGGACATCATCACGGAGATCCGAGATAGCAGGGGGAGGGGGCAGGACTGGTTCCGAACAGCCAGAGTTCGTCTGGCTGCTGCGGTTTGGCACGTGTGGCGGGAGAGAAACCGTCGGATTTTCGAGGGGCTGGTCACCCCCCCAGTTGGTATTCTCCATAACATTGAGTATGATGTAAAGGCTATGGAGAATTGATGAGAGTTGAGTGGGGGTCCCACTCTGTTTGTATGTTGTAAGATTATGGCTTTTCATTTGGAATAAAATTCACCTTTTTTCCAAATATATATATATATATATATATATATATATATATATATATATATATATATATATATATATATATATATATATTGCTTCACCTGCTTAGAGTTAAATTTTTAATTGCTAAATATTCTCCGCTGCACTCTGTTCACCCCCCTCTAGAGGTGCCATTGTTCCTACACATCCTTTGTCTCAAAGCCATGTGTTCTGATTTGGCTAATCGTCGGCACCAAATTCCCCGAGGCACCATGCCACGAATCGATGTTTCAATGTCCTTTCCTTTCAACGGTTTTTCCTATTTTGAACCAAACTGCTCGCCTCGATGCGAGACGTTAATGTCTCTAGGCCTAGTTATACTAGTTACATTACAGTTATCCTATGTTCTTTATCTTAGTGTCACAACATATATTCAACCAGCATCATCGATTTGAACGTTTGAACATTAAGAATTTATTGACGGAAAAGAGTAGAAAAGAAGTAATCGAGCCACCCACCTAAAAGAAATACGTCGAGTGTAGGAGATCTCTTCGCAACGATTAGATGCCAATTACACGAGCTACTGAAATTGGCATGAACATCATATTAGAATCCTTCTTCAATCCTCCCCCCTTCGAAATTCCTAAAGCGTATTCAGAAATCGACTCGAAAAAATACTCATAAAAAATCAAGCATCAAAACATCAAGAAAATCCAAGAAAACCAACAGCAGACCGGTCCCGTCGAAGGGACTCTTATATAGAGCTTACTCGCCAAGACACAGTCCGCTGCATCTAGGACTTATTCCAACAGAAGCCAATCCATTTGTTGGAACGGTTCTCGTATCATTCGTCCAAATCAATTTTATTGATGCGAAAAAGGTTTTCATATACCAAACTCGTTGTTGAGTCAGACTAGCCATCTATGTTCCCGACCATGTCCGACTTGTTATGAGCCTGTTACATAGTGCTTCGCCCCAACGGGAGCGGGATACTACATAAAGTACATATATCCAATGACAATCGCTTTCTACACATTTTTATTGCCTATCTTTAGCACTCTACAGTCACCTGTCATGTAAGTGACAAAAACTGCTTTATTGTGAGACATGTGCGCTAAAGATCCTGAGTTCACTAGCCAACTGCTTTCACCGCAAGCAAGTTTTATAGTAACCTCATCACGTACAACGATATCATTTTTCCTGTATTGATTTGTTGTTTGTAGTGTTCTTACTTTATTTTCCCTTATCGCCTTTTTCTCTCTTCCACACAAAACAACTCCTTGTAAGGGGCTGTTTGGTAAACGGGAAGTGGAGCTGGATTTGTCCAATTTCAGGAAGTGGATGCAAATCCTTTCTTCCTCTGTTTGGTTCATCAGAATTTGGGGGGACAAGATTTGGAAATGCAGTTCCTGTCCCCTCGTTATTTCCCTACAAATTCAACTTTCCACATCCATGATTTTTGCTTGGATGTGGATGGATTTGGAGAGATTAACACTAAATAAATGTTAACAAATAAATTAAAACTTAATTCTTTACCAAAGTCCAACCTCCGTCTGAGCTCCGCCGTCGTCTTCTCATCTGCGCCGATCCGCGGTCTTCAGAGCCCGGCCTCCGCCTGAGCTCCGCCGTCGTCTTCTCGTCTGCGCCGATCCGCGGTCCTCAAAGCCCGGCCTCCGCCTGAGCTCCGCCGCCATCTTCTCTTTTGCGCCGATCCGCGGAGCCTGACCTCCGCCGTCCTCCCTCTGGAAAGAGAGGGAATGAAGCTCCACTGAAAACTCTCTGAGAGAGAGAGGAGTTGGAAAATGGGAAAGCTCGAGAGAGAGAGAGAGGTTCTGAGAAAAAAAGAAGAAGAAAGATTAGTAATTAATATCAATTTTTTTTACACGTGTGGTGGTGGTTAGCATGGAAAAAAATTGTTATTATTAGTGTTGTTAGTATTTTGTAATTAAAACTAGCTAATAATATTTCATAAATAATTAATATCAAAAATTTCACTTTCCACTTTCTCACTTTCTATCCCAACCAAACACATTTGTTCTCTATCAAGAGACAAGAAAGTGCATGGATTCCATCTTTCTTTTCTCATTGAAAGTCCAAATCCAAATCCAAAATTCACTTCCCGTTTACCAAACAGCCTCTAGTGTGACCCTTCTTGCCACACTAATTACAGATTCTTGGACTTTCCTTTTCTCCTGTCTCTGTTGCATGGACTCCCATTTTTGCTCCTCCCTGACAATCTGACACTAACACTTTAGACTATGAGGAAGAAGACGTTCCAAGATATCTCCTTTGCATCTCCTCATTGCATCTCCTCATTTGACACCAAACTTTTGGAGAAATCGAGAGTTACAATACCTTCAGAGCAAGAAGTGATCATAGATATCATGTGGTTTTCCACAAGTCCAACAAAGTAACCAACAACTAAAGTCCCTAAATCTCGTTGTCGAATTTGACCCCTATTGCTGACAACTGCTCAACCATGCCATGTAACTCATTCACATGATCCATAATCGATATATTGTCCTTGTACCTCAGATCCATCATCTTTCCGATTAGAAACAATTTGTTGATGATGACATTCTTGGCTTATAAGGTCTCCAGCTTTTTCCTTAACGTCTTTGTATCTATGTTTGCAATGTGATTGCAAATATTTTCATCTAAGAACCGTTTGATTTAACCACATGTTTATGCTCGAATAATCGTCCTTCCCGGATTTATTACTGGCCTTCTCGAAAGAAAACATCGGAAGATGTAACTTTTTGGCGGAAAGAAGTCATTTATCTTACTTTTCTAATAATGATAATTTCTGTCATTCAGGTTAACCAAACGAATTGGTTTCACCTCCATCTTTTCTCTTGGTCAATTTGTCAAACACCCGACACCCTCCAACCTTATGCTGTGATACCATTCTGTTGGGAACGAAGCTCTCAATGTAGCAAAAATACTAACCACTAAATTGTAATAACCTACAGGCACACAATCACAACAATACAATCGAACAATTGCGAAGAAAAAGACTTTTACATGAAAACCCAATACGGAAGAAAATCACGAAACGATTGAAGCCCATCCCTGAAAAACTCTACTATTGAAATAAAGGAATACACCTCCGTTACAATTTCTCCTACCGACCTAACAAACAGACCAACCATGACTATTCAACAATGGAAATAGAATACAATGGAGAAAAACAAGTAATCAAAGATGGGAACTCAATGACAAATCAATATAGATCTCGTCGAACGAATCTCTCCTCGAATCAAACACAAAACTCTCTGATCTCTTCTTCCCTCTCCTTGAAAGTTGCACAACCACCTTTTTCTTGTGTGTCTCTAATTAGGTCAGGAAATAGCATATATCCATCTTTCCAAGTTCGAGATAGTTCGATCGGTCGAATCCTAATAAAAACTAATATAGGCCACCCGACTTCTGTTCGTTGTTCAACCTGCACAATCCGGCATACCGCCCATATGCTTTATGCGGAAAAAATTCCATTCCAATTTTTGCTGAAAATATTGCACAACCTGGTATATTGTTGGTTTACCTATGCCCATGATACTCCTTCAGAAACTACTGAAACCGACTCTGATATGAGTCCTATCGAAGCCTTGACCTCCCCCAGCGTCTCCAACAAGCGGATGGTGCTTGTCACACTCCGGGATGTCCTCTACATAAGAGGGAACCATCCCAATAAGTATTTATGAAGCGTAATTTACGTGTCGTGCGTAAAGACTTAAATTCACAGGAGGGAGGATGCTAGACATTGAAATGTATCCTTTATTATGCTTCCTTGTAGCTCTAAGGGGGCGTTTGGTATGTGAATTTTTTCGGACAAAATTAGGACGGGAATACCCGGAAAAATAATTTGTCCACAAAACATAGGAATCCTATCCCTTAAGAATAAGTGGATTTTTTTTTGCCCAGTAAACTATTGCTTTGTTTGTTTTTTCTATATTGTTATTATTTATTTATTTTCTTTTTCTTTTTTTAATCTATTTTAGTATTTGAAGATTTTTTAATGTTTATTTCATTTTTTAAGAACTTTTTTGTTTTTTGTTTTTGTTTTTTTCTTATTATATATATATAATGCATATGTGGACCAATGGGAATGGACTGAATGGACTCCTACATCCCATGTGCACTAGTACACTCCATTCCAAGGTTCTAAACGGCGGTAGGCGGGTGGGCGGCGGAGAGAGTCCGCCTACCGCCTAGGCACTGTCTAGGCGCCGCCTAGGCGGTCGATATATTTTGAACATTTTTTACTATTTTATCATTATTTTTTGCATAATATGCATATTTTAAGGCTGTTCCATGCATAACTAAGTTGTAGAACGAAGATTTATAAAGTTTTAGTTTTGTGAAAGTGAACCATAGACTCATAATGCTTACAAAACCTTTTTGGCCAAAATATCTTTAGGTATTGCGCCGCCTAGGCGTCCGCCTATGCCGCCTCACCTCCGCCTATGCCGCCAACCTCTGTTGGCCGCCTACTCCACCGTCTACGTGAAAGCGGTGCGGAGAGAGACCGCCTACCGCCTAGGCGGCCGCCATTTAGAATACTGCTCCATTCCCATTGGTCCACATGTGCGTATAATTATTATTTTTTTCGATCACAAAAATTCGATACTCCGATCTGAAACCGCCGATAGTGCCGATATCTCCGATCCCGATAGTCATAGGAATGGTCCGAAACCGATATTGTGAACCTTGGTACTTATGAAGTACAGGTTTCAGATATATTTATCTGGATCTAACATACCAGAGATGGATATAGATGGGCAACTGTATTTTATAATAATGGGGAATTTGCAGTTTACAGTCCACTTAGTTTCTTTCTCTGCTGCACTGCACTAGACCATGTACGGTCATTGACATTATGATAGCATCGATGAGAAAGAAAATGTTCTCTTCATATCATTAACTGGATAAATCTGCAAAGCGGGAAAATAATTCCTTTCACCTTTCATGTATCTTGAACAGGCTACTGCTCTCAGAACTATAACTAATTATCTTCTGCCTCAAATGACTTTCCTTCTCCCAATCAAGGAATTTCAATGGATCCTCTGTATATGGTTAATACGTTATGGCATTCTACTGGTTCTTTAATATGTTACCTTATTTTAAATACAGTTAAGAGATAGATATGTTTTCCTGGTAAGCAAGTAAAATCAAATATTTAATTGCTCATATGTGCAATTAAGCATAAAAGTCTACTCCTATTTTTCTCTTCGTGTTTCACTTCATAATTTTTTTTTCCCTTCTTAATCCGAAGAACTTTTAAGCTCACATGGTTTTTGCTTCGATATTAACAGTTATTCTCTTTGCAGCTCTTGAAGATATGCCTATTGCTGTGGAAACAGATAAAGCAAAGTCCCAACATTATGAGTTACCAACCTCATTTTTCAAACTGGTGCTTGGAGAGAATCTAAAATACAGGCCAGTGACTACCCCATGTGGCATTAGGGAGCTAACTGAATACTATTTGATAAAATTGTGCCTGGTACTGTTTTACAAAGTGTTATATGTTAGTTTAATTTGGAAAATGATACTTTTAGGATTTAGAAACTGAGTTCCATTTGACATACTCCATCTACTTTGTCGCATAACCTATTATACCGCATGCTACTTTTCTACTTGAAAATAGTAACATGGAGAACATTGGAAAATTCCTAGTAGTAGTATAGTATTTTGGAAGAGGCACCAAAAAGGACCGTCGAAGAATACGTAAGTTAATTTTTGTAAAGATATTGAAGTGACAACAAAAATACCTTTTTAAGGATTTCTCATTTGAGTTTTATAATTGTTGGAACCATTGGAGGAGATAACGAACCGTATTCTATCGGTATTGGCTTACGTCAAGGTTCAACATTAAGTTCTTACCTTTTTGTGCTAGTTATGAATGAAATTTCTAGGCACAGCTAAAATGAGGTTCTAAGGTGTATGATATTTGGTAACAAAATTATGTTGGTCAACCAGAATACAAAGGGTTAGATGCTAAAATAGAAGTCCTAGAGAGGAACTTTAGAATCTTAGTATAAGAAAAAATATAGTATATGAAGCGTAAAAATAACCAAAAGTCATAAAAAATGGACTCGATATTGATGTATAAGAGATACCTAAGAGTGATACTTTTCAATATTTAGCATGGTTCACATTATCGATATTGGGATCGGTTTTAGATCCTTCCTATCAATGTCGGTAACGACAGTATCGACTGTTTCAAATCGAAGTATTGTGTTCTTCGTTTTGAAAAGCTAGAAATGATAAAATGTATTCTAAAAATCTAGACAAGATTTGATACACGTCGACATAATTTATATAATATTGTTGTTTCTCGTTAGTTTTAGATGGAATAATATTCCATTTCAAATAGATACTATTGTTTATTTATTTGCCTTTAACATAGTGCAACCATAATAGATAGTTTTGAATAAATAATATTAGGCTAATTTGCAACTAAAACCCCTAAAGTTTTATATATTTGCAAGTTGCTATAATTAACAATTGAAATTGAAAATTTGCTAGCCTAAACATTATAATTAGCAAAACATTACCTTGAACATTCATAAATATGCAATTTGCTACCTTATGTCAATAAGTTAAGGTACCATTAAATAATATAAAATATGAAGGGTACCATTGTTAACGACATAGGGATAGCAACTTGCTAATTTAAACAAGTTCAAAGTATTTTGATGCTAATTATAATTGTAGAGAATAATTGTTATGTGTTTTATTGATTGGCTACTCCACTACTTATAGGGAGTCTAGCTCCTCTTCATACTACATTTTCTAATGTGGGACTAAGTCCCTTATTAGTTCTCAACACTCCCCTTCAAGATGGGCGATAGATATAATCATTCCCATCTTGTTACATAGCTTTGACAGACTTAATGAACTAAGACCCTTAGTCAGACAATCTGCCACTTGTTCTTCTGAGCGAACATGATCAATCTTCAGTATCCCTTGTTCCAGCTTCTCTTTGATGAAGAATCGATCGATCTCGATGTGCTTCGTTTTGTCGTGCTGAACTGGATTGTTAGCTATACTTATTGCAGCTTGACTATCGCTCAGAAGACGTAACGGTGCTCCCTTGTCCAGCTTCAACTCTGTCAGCAACGCTTTCACCCACAACAACTCCGACACTCCTAAAGCCAATGCTCTGTATTCTGCTTCAGCTGTAGACCGTGCTACCACTGATTGTTTCTTGCTTCTCCATGAGACCAAGTTTTCTCCTACAAAGACACAATATCCCGTGGTAGACCTTCTATCGTCTATGCAGCTCGCCCAGTCTGCATCGCAGTATCCCTCAATTTCTATACATCTATTCTTCTTGAACAATAGCCCTTTTCTCCGTCCCTTTCAGATATCTCAAGATCTGAAACACTGCATCCATATGACCCGTTCTTGGATCATGCATGTAGCGACTTACTACACTCACCGCAAATGAGATATCAGGGCGAGTGTGTCCCAGATAAATCAATCTCCCTACAAGTCGTTGATATCTTTCACGATCAACTGGCTCTCCTTGCTGCTCCCAACTTGCACTTCTGGTCAATTGGAGTGACTGCTGCTTTGCATCCCAGCATCCCTGTCTCCTTCAGCAGATCTAGTGCGTATTTTCTCTGTGAGAGAACAATTTCTTGTTCGCCTTCACACACCTTGATACCTAGAAAGTACCTCATCGCTCCTAAATCCTTCACCTCAAACTCCTTCGCGAGTTTTGACTTCAGCTTAGCGATCTCGGCTTCATCATTACCTGTGATTACTATATCATCCACGTATACAAGTATAGTGATGTGGTCTCTTGCATGCTGAAGAAAGACCGTATGATCTGCATTTGCTTGATGGTATTCCATGCCTGTAACAGCCTTTCTGAATCTGTCAAACCAGGCTCGAGGAGATTGGTTGAGTCCATATAGCGACTTCTTTAGTTTGCACACTTTTCCATGCGATGTCCCTCCGTCTGATTCTGTAGCGTAGCACCCTGGCAGGAGTTCCATGTACACTTCTTCTTGTAGGTCCCCATGGAGAAAGGCATTCTTTACATCTAACTGGTATAGCTTTCACCCATAGTTTGCTGCAATGGAGACCAGAGTTCTTACGGTGTTCATTTTCGCTACTGGAGCAAACGTCTCATCATAGTCGATGCCATATGATTGTGTGTATCCTTTTGCAACCAACCTTGCCTTGTATCGTTCCACTTTTCCTTCTGACGTCTCCTTTACTGTGTACACCCATTTGCATCCCACAGTTTTCTTCCCTTTGGGTAATGGAACCAACTCCCACGTCTTATTTTTCTCCAGTGTCCCAAGTTCTTCCATCATTGCAGCTTTCCACCTTGGATCTTTCTTTGCTTCTTGCCAACATTTGGGCAACGAAGTAGAGTCTAATGATGCAATGAAGGCTCGATAATTCGAAGAAATGTTAGAATAAGACAGGTAGTTGGTAATATCATGTTCATAATCATCAAAACGACTAGGAGCCTTACCCGCATTGATGCGAGAAGATCTCCTTAAAGGAGCAATAGGTGGTGGAGAGATCATACCATCAGAGTCAGAGAGATCCGCATCAGAATCAGATTGATTCAGTGCGGGGGCGACCACTTCAAGAGTTGGAGCAGGAGTAGACGAGGGACTTGGTACAGGAGGCACAGGGCACGGTACATGCACAGTACTGGACTTCTGCTGTCTCCTTCTGTAGACTTGGAGCTCCTTTTCCATTGTCTGCTGCTCCCCCTGTTTAACATATGTATCTTCTTCATCTTCTGTATCGGAGTCACTGCTTTCTCCCCCTTTCGTCCAGTTTTCACGACCGAGCATGGAATCGATTCGACCACCACAGATGGAATTATTTTCTTCCCCACATCTAACACCCTCTGTGTTAGGTGTGTCACCAAACGCTGAACCGTTATCCGAACCATAATATGGTTCCAGTTCTCTGAATGTAACGTCCATGCTTACAAACATCTTCCGCTCAACTGGGCTCCAACATGCGTATCCCTTCTGAGTTGCCGTGTACTCGACAAAGACACATTTAACCGCTCTAGGATCCAGTTTGCCAACTCCTGACCTATTATCTTGGACAAAACATACACACCCAAATACTTTCGGTGGAACAGTGTACGTGGTTGCACCAGTAAGCATCTCCAACGGTGTCTTCCAGTCCAATACCTGAGATGGCATTCTGTTGATGAGATAAGAGGCCGTTAACACCGTCTGCCCCCATAAGTGTTTTGGGACATTCATAGCCAGCATCATTGTCCGTGCGACCTCCAGCAGGTGTCTGTTCTTCCGTTCGGCCACACCATTTTGTGCCGGTGTATAGGCACATGAAGTTTGGTGTAGTATTCCATGAGTGGATAAATACTCAGCAACCTTCTTATTTGTATACTCCGTCCCATTGTCAGACCGTAAGCACTTAATTTTAGTGCCATATTGTGTTTCTACCCGGCGATAAAAGTCGTGAAACACCTCAAAGACGTCACTTTTATTCTTCATAAGGTAGATCCAGGTCACGCGAGTATAACAATCAATAAAAGTGACGAACCATCGAAAACCATTAATACCGGTTGTAGGACAAGGACCCCATACGTCCGAATGTATCATATCAAATGCAGCTGAACTTCTACTTCCTGAACTCACATACGTGCTTCTGGTATGTTTACCCAATTCACATGCATTACAAAATAACTTCTCTTTATTAGCCCTTTGGTATAAGGACGGATACAATCGACTAATAATTTTAAAAGAAGAATGACCGACACGCTGGTGGTGGAGTAGCAATTCATCTTCTACACTACGCCGTAAATCTTTCGGTGGTGTGTCTGCTACCAGAGATGCCAATGCTTTGTCCAGTCCAGTCATGTCCAAGTACCACAGCCCCTTATGCCATGTGCCAGTCCCTAGTCGTCGTCCTGTCCCCTTCTCCTGAAAAGTCACCGTAGGAATGTCAAAGAAAACAGTACAGTTAAGATCAAGAATAGTGGCACTAATAGAAAGAAGATTGACAGAAAAAGACGGAGCATGTAAGACATTGGTGAGAGTGAGAGAAGGGGTGCATGCGACAGTGCCTTTACCCATGACAGGGCTGGAGTTACCATCAGCAGTCTGAATGCTCTCCGACATCGGTAGGTGAGTATAGTCCTGGAACTCACCGCGGGACCCCGTGACATGGCGAGATGCCCCAGAGTCCATAATCCAACCTGGTTGGTGGACAGCTGCCGCAAGAGCACGTGCAGGAATACCTGTGCTGGTTTGGGCAAAGCAAGTGATGTGATCCCCCGAGGTAGATGACGTCCCATGACTACCGTCCGAACCCAGCTTCGTGCTGCGTAACCTCGCGAGGAACTCCTTCTCAAGATGGGTTAACTCAGCTAGGTGATTATCGCCCCCTTCCTCCGCCAGATTAGCTTTGTGCCCTTCAGAATAATTTCTCCTTCTACCTGCATAACCGCCTCTACCACCTCGACGTCC
Organism: Iris pallida; assembly: GCA_029216955.1. Taxonomy (NCBI): domain Eukaryota; kingdom Viridiplantae; phylum Streptophyta; class Magnoliopsida; order Asparagales; family Iridaceae; genus Iris; species Iris pallida. The sequence goes on along the minus strand of JANAVB010025775.1, from coordinate 6,694 downwards.
TCCGCGGCCCCGTCCACGATCGCTCGACTGACTTTGCAGGGGTTTTGGACAAAATTTGATGTAATGCCCCGAGTCACCACAGTTGTGGCAAATACCAGCCACAGAGGGAGGCTGATTGAAGGCGGCAAGGGCAGACTTGTCAACAGCGGCTTGCTTCCCCTGGAAATAGCTCTTGTTGGACATCAACTTCAATCGAGCCTCTTCTTGTGCCATGACAGCTATGACTTCTTCTAAGGTTGGAAGCATGGGCTGTGCTAGGAGTACATTCCTTCTAGGCTCAAACATAGGGTTAAGACCCTAGAACTTCATCATCCGTTGTCGCGAAATATAATCCAAATTTTTTGGAAATGTTTCGCAAATGCTGGTTCGACTTGTGCATCTTCCATCCCAATAGGATCATAGTGATCCAGATCAGACCAGTATTTCTTCAACAGTGCGGCGTACTCAGAGATGGTACGGTCGTCCTGGGCCACCCTATCAAGTTCATCCTGCAGTTGGAAGACCTGCATAGGATTGCCTGAGCCTGAGTACATATCCTTCAAAGTCTGCCATATAGCAGCAGCCTCCATCGTCTCTACATTGCTCGACACCTGGTCGGTCAAGGAGGCTGTCAACCATCCAGCCACAACATTTTTGACAATTTTCCAAATAGCAAACTCCTTTGAGGAGGGATCATCTGGCGCCTTGGTTTGGCCATTGACGTAGCCAACCAAGTCTCGTCCCTTCAGCGTCCGCATTGCCTGCCGTGACCATTTCAAGTAGTTGGACGTTTCCTCCAACTTCGTCTCCAGCTTGTCCAGCTTTCCCATTTTGTAGGGTGACGGATCCACATCAGTATGGATCACACGTGGGGTTGCCTCGGTTAATCTCTTTGATAAAAATCATCAACCAAGGCCTTCATTTCTTCTGCTGTCAGTTTACCACTGATCGAATCCATGGCGTCTGCAACTGTGATCCGTCGTCGTCGTCGTCGTCGTCGTCGTCGTCTTCGTCGTCGTCGTCATCTTCGTCGGTTTCGTCATCGTCGTCTTTATGTAAAGTCTTCAACATAGACCTTACGAATGCGCTGTCAACGTGGCCAACACCGGCACGCGCATATAGATCCTAATTTGCAGATCGAGAACGGAAAATAAATAAAGCATTTGTAATTCCGGAGGGCGTAATCTAGGAACAGATGGTACAAATAAAGCATTTGACGTCCATCCGTCTTCGAATAACCGTCCACATAATCTCTCTCTCAAATTAGGGTTTTTTTTTTCTTTTCTTTTTTTTTAAAAAAGGGAGGGGTCGGCAGCAGTTGGGGCCGGAAGAGGGGGGCGTCGGTGGGGGGGGGGGGGGGGGGGGGGGGGGGGGGGGGGGGGGGGGGGGGGGGGAGGGTGGCAGGGGGGTCGGCGGCGGCAGGGGGGTGGCGTCGGGGAGGCAGCAGGGGGGGGGGTCGGGCGGGGCAGAGGGGGGGCGTCGGGGAGGGAACTGCCGGGGGGGGGGGTGCAGGGGGGCGTCGGGGGGGGGGGGGGGGGGGGGGGGGGGGGAACTGCCGAGGGGGGGGGGGGGGGGGAACTGCCGGGGTGGGAATTTTTTTTTTTGTGTGGTTACGGCTCTGATACCATGTAGAGAATAATTGTTATGTGTTTTATTGATTGGCTACTCCACTACTTATAGGGAGTCTAGCTCCTCTTCATACTACATTTTCCAATGTGGGACTAAGTCCCTTATTAGTTCTCAACAATAATAGTTTATGGTAGCGAATTGTTAATTTCGATAGTTTAGAATAACAACTTACAAATCCGTAAATATTCAGGATATTTAATTACAAATTAGCCATAATATTAATCCAGATGGATATTGTGAATTCATAGATATACAACTTCGATAAATGGTAATTATTACAATTTACCAATGAGGAACGTTATCGACACACTATAACATTGTCGATCTTTGTATGACTAAATCTTTACGTTAAAACTATTTTTCTATTCTCATTTTTTGGTAAACTTTTCTCTGTCTAATTAACTAGGAAGAGGCTCTGGACTTCAGTATCAGTCACTATCGGTAGCGTTTGGTATCAGATTAAGAAATTTCAAAATCGATACTTATCAGCTGTATCGTATAGGTATCGGCCTATACTGTGAACTATGATATTTTGGATCAATCATTCATGATGGAGAAAATAAAAGAATGTCATACATATAATTAAAAGAAGCGGGTTGAAATGGAGATGTGTTTCTGGAGTAATTTGTGATCTCATGATACCGTTGAAGTTGAAAGAAAAATTCCATGCTTTATGTAGCAATATTGTTTAGCAATTAATAAACATTATGTCCAGAAAATTAGTGTAGCTAAAATGAGAAGCATATGCTGGATAAGTGACAATATATTAGAAGATAGGATAAGAAATGAGAGTTTTCATGGTAAATTAGAGGTGGCATAAATTGAGGATTCAAACAAAGACCACAAAATTTTGGGATAAAGACTTTGCTTTTTATGTTATTTGTTGTTGGAATCATTGTCTGTTCTTTCAGAGTATCCAGGTTACAACAATTTTTGCTTCTAAGACACCCCTACTAGAAATTAAATTGAAGTGGGTACCAGAGTTCTTTTTACTTTAATATCCCTGAAATAATAAATAAATATCTATATGACCTCTGGTAGACCAGCTAAGTTTTATGGGATAAACTTAGATATATGTCACAGAAATGAGTGTAGCTGAAAGCCTGAAATTATAATGCTGAGATGGATGACCATTGACACGATGACAATATAGAACAAAGAGCGAGTACATTCATGCAATGTTAGCGTTGGTTCCAGTTGACGATATGATGAGAAAAAAGAGTTTCCGATGGATACGACATTTGTGCAATGGAGATCAATAGATCCACCAGTTAGGAGTTTTAGGACGGTAGTTGAAGAAGTCACTAGTAGTAGGTAAATCTGAACAAATGCATATAGAGCTGAATGGAATGAAAATATTCTTGTAGCCAACCAAAACCTTTTTAGATTCTTGATTGTTGTTTTGAGTACACAATCAGTGATAGGCATAAGATATTTTGTTTTGTTGTTTTGGTAACTTAGTTTTGTATATTCAATCTTAATGCTAATTAGTTTGAATCAATATAAAATAAAATAAAATTATGTAGCTTGTTAAAATATTTGTATGTGATGATGATTGGGATTCCAATATATAATCATATATCTTTGTTTTTAACTTGTTTCACGTTGACGAAGCTGATATAGTTCTGATGTAAACATTTTTGAACTTCATCTTCTTCTTGTATTTGTCATATTCAACCTGTTGCTCCCCCTATGTTTATTATGCTGATCAGGAATGTGTTGTAAACCCTGCAGTTCTTGTTACTTCCTGGACAACTCGAGCACACTGGAGGATGCTGAAATCGCAATGTTTGAACAGTATTGTGAGAAAGCACAGTTAAAAGATGGCCAAACAATCCTTGACATTGGATGTGGCTGGGGCTCTCTCTCCTTGTATATAGCAAGGAAATATGCAAATTGCAGCGTAACTGGGATATGCAATTCAACAACACAAAAAGCTTATATAGAGGAGAGATGCAGGTAAAGTGAATAGTGTCAAACATAATGCATATATTCTAGAGTATATATAAGTACCCTCTGTCTTTATCTAAAACTTCAAGTATATATTAAGTTTCAGAATTCAGAAGGTTACGATACTACTTGCTTACCTCATGTTCTTCTAGATGGAATTGTAAGAGCTCATCTTTATCTTAAAAAGAGAGTCCTTAGTTTGTATTTCGTTTGTTAGTATGAATTTTCTTCTGCAAGTTGACTGCAACAATTATTCTAGATGTATTCAGGCTCACCCCCATTTATGTATACATCTTGGCCCTCCCCAAACTCTTCAGTTTTTTCCTTTTCTTTTCTCATCTTCTTGTATCTAAATTCTTATATATAGTCCTCTTAGGAACCTTTAGGAGAAAAGTAGTGTAGTGTGACGTGTCTTGGCCCCATCAGGTCGTGTGTAAGTCAGCTCTGCAAAAGTAGAATTTCACGAGGACAGATTCATGGTCTTCTTTCCAGGGAGAGAAATGGAGTTGAAAAGATCCAAATGAGATGGGGCTCTTGTTGCGAGAGAAATAGGGAGTGCTGATCAGGAAGTTTCACAAGGTAAGACTGAGAAGCAGAGGGTGACATTCTAATTAAGTATGTAACCACCCTATGTATCAATGCTCTTTCCAACCAACATGGAAGTGCTATTAGTACTGAAAACGGTTGGAGAAAGGTCTTCCCAAACAACAACATCCCACGAAGGATCCCTGCCGCATTGGGCACAAATAAGTACTATAAGGACATAACGATGAACTAACTGGACTTGTCTACCAAAAGGCAAGCCAGAAGTTGCATACAATAAAGAAAGCCAACTATTGACTCCATATGTGACCAACAATCCCATGTTTCTGCAACCAAATATGACTACTACTACTCAGCTTCTTCTACAAATTTCTCCCTTTCTTGTGCATATATGACTACCAAAAAGCAAGCAAGAAGTTACATACTCATGAAGTTAGAACTAGAAACTTTTTGGATATCCCTGGAAGTGCAATCAAAATGAGGTAGAGACACCTAATTCACAATCTGGAAGAAGACCGTGGTTTGGGGATCGACAATAAAGCCATTTAAGGAGATGGTTCTGTGTGGTAACATTCTTGAATTTTTAGAACTATTGGCAGCAAAGCAATTTTCTTTTAGCAACGTCATTGTAATTTGAAATAAAGGGACCTGAAAACCACATTTATAGCATACAAAACCAAAATTTCCACAATCATCAAACGACCAGAGATCCACGTTAAAAAACATGTCATTCACTGTTTCCTTGTGTTAAAAAGGATTGATAACCAAAAGTTTGGGGGTAAAGGAACCCTAGAAATATTAGGGGCTATTAGAAAACAAGTGGTGAATGCTTTCTTGTTTATTCTTCAGCCCCAAGACTGGTTTAAATAGAGGAAATACAATCAATGCCCTTCCTTGAATCAAGGAGAACTTTATTACAATCAATGTCATCCTTGAATCAAGGAGAACTTTATGGAAAGAAAAACTAACAGAAAATCTTCTATAATAATAACAAAATCTTCTCTAATAATAACTAATAACAAGAGGAGAGAGAATCAAGGGATTCTCCAACACCCTCCCTCAAGTTGGTGCATAGATATCTATCATGCACAACTTGCTTATCAAATGCTCAAAGACGGGTCTTGCCAAGCTTTTGGTTAAGATGTCCGCAATTTGCTGACTAGAGGGCACAAATGGTGGACATATGATTCCAACTTCTAATTTCTCTTTTATGAAGTGACGATCAATCTCAATATGTTTGGTTCTATCGTGCTGAACTGGGTTGTGGGCTATGCTTATGGCAGCTTTACTGTCAGAACATAACTTCAATGGAAGCTTAATTTTCATCTTAAGTTCCTTCAGGACTCTTGGAATCCATAGTCCTTTACAAATACCCTGAGCCATTGCTCTAAACTTGGCTTCTGCACTGCTTCTTGCTACAACTCCTTATTTTTGCTTCTCCATGTCACAAGATTATCCCATACATAGGTACAATATTCAGAGGTTGATCTTTTGTCTGTGACTGAACCTATCCAATCTGCATCACTGAAGATAGACACATTTCTTTCATTAGTCTTCTTAAAAAATAAACCCTTTTCGGGATTGGCCTTCAAGTATCCCAGTATTCTATATTCTGCCTCAAGATGTAGTGAGTACTGTCGACCAGCCGACACTCACATGGATTCTAATGTAAAACTTTGGGAAGAAGGAAATGTTCCTGTTGATACCGCAAGATATCAAAGGTTGGTGGGTAAAAGCTAATTTACTTGTCTCACACTAGACCTGACATCGCTTTCTCAGTCAGTTTTACATTAGAATCCATGTGAGTGTCGGCTGGTCGACAGTTACTCATTCCTGTTTCTCGCAATAGATCGAGAATGCATTTTTGATGTGAGACCACAATTCCTTTCTTCGATCGAGCAACCTCCATACCAAGAAAGTGTCTCAAGGACCCTAAGTCCTTGATTTCAAAGTTTGTAGCAAGCCTCTCTTTTATTCTTCTCATTTCAACTGTATCCTCTCCAGCGAGGACAATATCATCTACATAAACAATCAAGCCAGCAAATTTTCTATCCGAGGAGAATTTGGTAAATAAAGTGTGATCAGCTTGTCCTTGAGTGTACCCTTGGTTTTTCGTAGACTGAGTAACTCTTTCAAACAAAGCTCTCGGAGATTGTTTTAAGCCATAAATAGGCTTCTTCAACATGCATACCTTTGATCCAAATTTGTCTTCAAAGCCAGGAGGACTATCTATGTATACTTCTTCTTCGAGATCACCATTGATGAAGGCATTTTTAACATCCAACTGATGTAGAGGCCAATCCAGGTTAGCCGCAAGAGATAAAAGTATTTTGACAGTATTCAATTTTGCAACATGAGCAAATGTCTCTGAGTAATCTATGTCATAGGTTTGAGTGAAACCCTTAGCCACCAAGCGAGCCTTATACCTTTCAACTGACCCATCTGAATTGTACTTCACAGTAAACACCCATTTCCATCTAACGGTCTTCTTACCAACTGGTAGCGTTATGACTTCCCAAGTTTTGTTCTTTTCAAGAGCTTTCATCTCCTCAAATACAACTTCCCTCCACTTCGGAACTTCTAGAGCATCTTG
>JANAVB010025773.1:40000-42268 GCA_029216955.1 Iris pallida | reverse complement strand
TGTTTTTCTAGATCGTTTCACGATCTCGTTCACTATCATTTGAATCATACAACTTAGTTTGGATCATACACATATTTTAGGCATCCCACCAATATGTATTTCAGTCATGCTCAGTTGTATGTATTGGAACAAAGCTAACAGGTAACTCATTATCCTCAATTACTTGCCATCTCGTACTCTCGACTTGGTCAGATCTTAGCATCTATTCCCAAATCATTCTTGTATGCATTTATTCCATAGCATGTACTTATCCTCCAAACATCTTTGCATAACACATAATTTAAAACCAAAATTTTGATTTTGAAAGTTTCTCATCGACTATTTAATATACGTGTTGGATCAAGTCGTTACGCATCCGATCACAAAAATTTAACATCGCCTACTTGTCCGTCCGTTCTCTATCTCTTGGGCAACTCAAGCCTTTTGTCTAATCATTCATAAAATTTTGACATAATGACATGGACTAAGTTCAATATGTCCAAAAGAAATTTTCCTACCATTCATACTATGCTTTGCATACATAACTAGTTCGATATGATTCACGTTCTCAAAACTATCTACGCATCATGTTTGGGACTACCCCCGCTAGGTAACTTATCCAGACATCGTGCTTAATCTCTTCCGACACAAGAGGTCAACTTGAGTCTATAATGCTCAAAGGCTACATGCTTTCCAATCCAAGGTCTCTTACGATACGTTCATCTCTGATTCTCGATCGAGTACGAATCACCAATCTTGTTTGTCAATCCAATTCTGACTTATTCGTCTCGCTAATCTCGATCGTGCATTCAACACACGTAGCCCTATCATTATCGAATCCGATCAATTACTCAATCCTAGCATCGTTCCTTTATTCTAGCTTTTGTACACATGATTCTCGTAATCGCCTATCTGCATAGATATGCTAATTACGTTCATCAACATCTATCTGAGACTAGAAAAGCATTCAAAAACTTATTCGCTCAATGATCAAGTATATCTCTATCAATTGGCTGTTCTACCAAATCTCGCTGTAACTACCACTTTTCAACGTAGGTGTATTTTGGTAATTTTTCAGGTTGATTATTTTTTTATATTATTTATATTAGTGGTTGCCTAGAATTATATTAATGTTAGTTAGTGGCTAGCCAATTAGATTTTGCAAGTCTTAGTACTATTTTTTGTTAGTCACGACCTTATCAATTAGAATTAATTAAGTTTAGTTGTCATGAAAGGAATATTATTTTTAGTTGTAGAGATTCTTTTCTTTAGTTAATTAGAGTCAATTCATGACAAAGAAGAGGGACAAACTTGATATTTTGGCATGACTAAAATATTACTATAAGAGATAATTTCTAATTAGGTATTCATCCATTCATTCCATTTCACCCATTAGCCTTATTTTTTTTCAAAGCTTCTTCTTTTCCAAGTAAACCCAATTTTATACCAATTCACTCAATCCTCTTCCAAGTCCACTCATCCTCACCATCATGAAGGCCTAGAGTATTGGAGAGCACAAGAGATCCATAGGAGTGGAGCTTGCTAGGAGATCATGTCTAACTCATCCCTTCCGTGTCCAAATTCGGAGTTCTCCAAAGGAGGGAACACAAGTTGGATAAATCTCTATTCTTCACAAATTACATGGTTAGGAACAACCCATTGAATCCGCAAAAACCTTTCCATAGGTGGATTCGACTTCCTAATGATAGATCTAGGTATTAGAAGGTTCAATTTGGTAGATCTAGATTTTTATCATGAGTAGTATTGATTTCTATGCTCAATTTTTATTTATTACAAATTTGTGACCACCAAGTGTTCGATACGTGTCCCCAAAGAAATTTGTGTCCTTTTTGAGTCAAGATTGGGTGTATGTGTCCTAAATAAGATACGTGGTGTTATGTCATGAAATCTCATGATACGAACGGTTAGATTTGGGTGTATACATGTGTTCTTTTGTCCAAAATAACCCAAATTTGTTATAATATTCATCCTCATTTTTAGTAACCATATCAACTTAGAAATGTCATAACTCCTAGCTCAGGACTTCGATTAATCTTCTATTTTTTTAAAAGAACCATATCGAAGTTAGCTTTCCATATTATATATATATATATATATAATATATATATATATATAATAGGCCAAATTTGTAAGCCCCCAGAATTTTAGAGTTTATTTTAAATTTTCTAATAGAATTATTTTCAATAAATATTTATTATAATTATTTTTTATCATTAAATATACTTTTTCTGTGACTTTAATTTCTGGAGCGTCAGAGATGTCAATCTC
>JANAVB010025773.1:0-35000 GCA_029216955.1 Iris pallida | reverse complement strand
TGACGTGTCATGTCCAGATCCATTATACTATTCGGGGATGAAAGAATTATTAGGAGTATGTGATCAAAGCCCTTCTGTCACTATATCTTGTGCTTGTGTCACCCTTATCTCACGTTGGGTGTAGCAAGATCTTATTCATGTGCTCGTTATCCAGTTTGGCCGGTATGACCCTTTCTAAATTTTCTTGTGATTGTCGGGCCAAGTGGATAGCCTGTCCTGTAACATTTTCCAAGACGATCACATAACGCTCTAATAATTCAAGGCACATTTTATATTTATTTTATCATATCTTATATCCTGCTCCGTTCTACATTCAGTACTTTTTTCACCATGCTATGATATTCATTTACTTACATGTTCTACATGTCTTTATGTTATACCTTGATTGGAGGCTAAGTTCTGTTCGGGAGAAGGGTTACAACCCCGGTCCTTGTTTGGTTTAAGTTTTGTAACTCGGCTTCCGAATGGTTTCCAAGTCATCCTATATATTTATCGTGTATTTCATTATACTGTCTCTTATAGGATTTGCCAATTCATATGGAACTGTTATTAGTGTTTGTACTTGCTCATTTTTTTTGACAGGATACCGTTGATATATTATAGATGATTCTGCGGTAGACTGCTCGACCTATTATGGGGTCGAGATAGATGGAGTAGTCCAGGAATGTGGCCTGATAGTAGAGCCACTAGACTTTGCACACCCAGAGTAGTGTAGCTTAGTTAGGTTTGCCTGGACTGCGATCCAACTAGTACTTTCAGACTGTAGTATTCTATATTATATTTTGTGACTCTGTGATGTTGTGTATATCTCTGGGTTTGTGTTGGATCTTGAACTTATTTCCTATTTTCATCTATCATATTTCCTTTCCGTGCTATCTACCTTAGTTTTATCTTGTGATTGAGACTGTATTTGCTATGTCACCTCCATTCGGAGTGTATAAACTGTACAGGTACCTTATATATTGTTAGATGATTGACCTAGGACAGAGTTCTACCGCGCGGTGTAGGCTGGACGTAACCACGTACTCGTGCCACTAATCATGGTACGGGTCGTGACATATTTTTGTGGTGGTCCACGCAGGTCAGTTTTGCAGTTAGTGTGATCTCGTAATGGATGCTTGACTTAGAGTACTAATTACGAGCCTGCGATTAGGACATAGGATATAGGATATGATAGGAGTTACTCAATCATATTTTAGAAAATTTTTGATCTTTTGATTACCAAGACAACTCTTTTGTATTGAATTTAATTGTCCTTCTTTGATATTCCCTATCATGTGCCATATTGATTTCTTGTTTCAATCTATCCTCAGGATGACAATTACTCGCTATCAGGCAGCAGGATCTAGTGTTGTTCTAGAGAGGCCCGATCCGGTAGGACCTCCACCTCCGGTAGAGGGAGCTGCAGTTGAGGGAGTTGCCACCTCAGTTCCTGTCCTTCAGGCGGGAGTAGCAGCGACGGTTCCAGGAGGTCTTCCACCTCCAGCTGTGGGACTGTCTGTCTATAGTTATTCTTAAGAATCTTCCACCACCGCCTCTGCTACCGACTGATGCACAGCAGATGATGGTCCTTCTACAGCAGATGTTGCAGACCCAGAGGGCCCAGGCCGAGGCACAGCAGCATTAGGCTGACGCATCTTACCGCCAGACAGAGGTTTTACGGAAGAGCATGGAGAACGCCCACCAGCTGGCAATAGCAGCAGTAGAGAGGGTTGTATCGGGTATAGTTCAGGGTGCCCCATTTCAGCAACAGGGTCAAGGGAGGCCTGACACATGCCTAGATTTTAGGAAGATGAACTCGAGGGAGTTCAAGGGTACCGAGGGTATCCTGTATGCAGATGACTGGTTGGAGGATGTCCAGTCGAGCCTGGAGTTAGCAGAGGTCCCGAAAGGGCTTTTGGTGACGTTTGCGGCGAGTCAGTTTTTCGATATAGCCTTGACTTTGTTTTGCACTGATCCTTGTGTATCGATGAGGGGTTTGACTTGGAAGAACTTCAGGGCTCTTTAAGGATAAGTTCTATCCTGAAGTGGCTCTGACAGCTCTGGAGGGACAGTTCGTCGGATTGGTGCAGAGGAACTCCTCGGTGGACGAGTATGCAACGGAGTTCTTCCGTCTGAGTAGGTTTACACCATATCTGATCCAGAATGAGGGGTATAAGGCCCGTAAGTTCCGAAGGGGTCTTATTCATGCGGTTCGCACTCGTACTTTCGGGCGACATGATGCGACCTTCGAGCAGATACTGATGGAGGTGCAGATAGCAGAGGAGGACTTCGGCCTCAAGCCGAAGAGGGGCAGCAATGTTCTTGGAGCGAGCTCTAATACGGGGCCGACGAAGTGCCTTCATTTCCAACAGAGGCAGATTCAGCAGCAGCCTCAGTTATAGATTCAGCAGGCACCAGCACGTGCCTTCCAGCACCAGGGACAGGGCCAGAGACAAACTACTACGTACGACTTCTGCGGGAAGCTGGAGCACACTCGAGCGGCCTGTAGGAAGAGGTGTCTATACTGTGGGGCGTCCGACCACCAGCTGAAGGATGGCCATGTTCATGGAATTCGAGGGGGCCATGACAGAGTGCAGCAGGCTAGAGGACCAGCAGCTCAGCAGAGAGGTCCTCCACTTCAGACCCAGCAGCAGTGCTTCGTACAGCACTAGAGGGGAGCACCTGTGGGCAGAGTGTTCACCTTGACAGCAGAGGATAAGGCAGAGCCAGTGGGTGATGTTGTGGTAGGTCACGTTCTCCTTGATTCTTTTCTTACTTTTACCTTGTTTGATTCCGGTGCCACTCATAGTTTTGTGTCTCTTTCCTTTGCTCTAAGACACAATATCATTGCTGATGTAACGCCCTAGTCCCAAAATACGTAGGACTAGGAACATAAACATGCCATCTGTATTCATATAAAGTATACTCCAATATATGGAAGCCTCGTATAAATACATAAGCTGTAAAATGCAGTAGAACCATAACTAAACTCATCCACACAGAATAAATAGATAAAAGATATCATATAAAGATAATGAATTGTCTTGATATAATATGTTGGACGGAGACAAATCCACTACCAACAAAATAAAGAAAAGTACATAGAAAATGAAATGAGTGGCGAGCGAAGTGAAAACGATCCAAATACAATCATCCTCGAAGAAGTAGCAAAGACCACGGCTAGAGCTAAAGCACCTGCGAAAGACAATAGCACACACCTGGCAAGGCAACCAGGTCCTCAGAGGGACGTAACAAGACACATAATAGCATGCCATATAAACTGAATAAATATTGCTCAATAAATAAGTCAATCGAATTTATAACATGGTCCAATACGCACCTACTGAACGAGCGTACCATCCTCCCAACCAAACAAGGACAGAAGATGGTAAACTAATTCACGGCGACGTATCTTTCCATGCTAAGAATTCGATACGGTATTCGGACCCCAACAAGGTTCAATACCTTCTCATCGGAGTAGTAAGTCACACCTACAACCAAACAAGGACAAGACGTGACGAACTAATCTGCGACAAGTTATTGTTCCAAGTCACGGTCAGATACAAGTACCCAAACCAAAAGTACTTGTACCTAACGGATAGGGTAGCCTACCATTCTAAGTGAAATGTTGTTAAGAACAATCCTTTCTACGCATGGGCCCTGGCTAAATAGGATCGGCATAGTCCCCTCTTGGGCACCAGAGGCCCCAGCAGGAAGAGCATGTGTCATCAACCCCGTATCTCCAGCGGAGAGTCCGGGTCACAAGTGAAGTGCATCGAAGCCCATACGCTAAGGAATTGTCCTCCCCGCCCAATGCCTACTGTGTTGTATCCACAACACAAACCACTATAACCGCTAAGTCAAACTAGCATGCAACTTCTATTAGCGGTTATTCATATCGCACGGCTTGTACGTACTGGTGGCCAGCCAATCACGTACTTCCGTGTTCTACATGCGACATGCAACCTCGTGTTACAACATGTCAAGGCCAATGAATGCAACACACAAGGTGGTCCCTTAAATCTAGGTTTAATGTGAGAAAAATAATACATAGAAGGAAAATAAATGAACAATTATGCCATATATCACAGTTTATTTTGCATAAAGAAAATAAGTAATACATGAAAATATGAGCTAAAATAATTAAACAGCTAATGGCAAGGTGTCTTGCCTGGTAGGACGCCTGGTGTACTGCAAGGATCAAGCTGGCATGATCTGTGACTTCGGTGCAACAACTATACATGGGAACCTCTGTTGGTGGTATAGACCGGTGCATCGGGTCCAGAACGGTCAATTTGGTTAGGGTCGATAGGAGGAAGGACATATTGGCAAGGGAATAGGAAGATGGGATTTGGTCATGGATACGAGATTGATCGATAGAATTTGATAAATAATATATATATATATAAAGAAAGTATTTCTAATATGAGAAGTTATATTTACTAGTAAAATGATATTTGAAAATAAGGAAATAACTCGAGTTAGACTAGAAGCCAAAGTCTGTATAAATACACTTATAGATAATAACTATACTTCACAAATTATTTTAAATAAACCTTTGAAAACGCTAATAACTCATTTAGATCGAAAGTATATAATAATGTAAAAATAAATTTATTTTGAAATAGGCGTGGACTACACACATTATTATAAATCAAAAATATTTAAATAATATTTTGGAGTCTACAATTTGTTTGGCTAAAAATCTTACTTTTATCAAATAAAATATTTTGGACAAAACTCCTTGAAAATTAGCTAGAACTATTATAAAAATATTTTATTTGATTATAAATAAATTATTACCAATACCTAATTTATCTAGCATTTCAACGGTATCAAGATAACAACAATGATAATACTATTACTACTACCTTTAATAATAATAATAAAAATAATCTAATATTAGTAATAATAAAAATTTTATGAAAACAAAATAGGACAAAAACCAAAACCAAAACAGCACCTCCTAACCAAAATAAATTAATGTATATGGTAAAACAAAAGCTTTTAAAATAATAATAATAATATAATAGAAATAAATAATGAAAATGATAAAAGAAAATAATAAATAAATAATTAAATGAAAAATAATATTAACGAATGAAACAAAGGTGTTCTCCATCCTCGAGAACACCATCCTTTACCAAAGGACAGAGAACTGGAATAGAGAGAGAGAGAGAGATAAAACATAAAAAGAAAAATTAATAAGGTTAGAGAAGGTCGTTCTCCTCTTTCGAGGAGAACAAGACATATGGACAGAAACAGAAGGTCATCACTACATTTAGTGAGGAAAGAAGCATCAAGAGGGAGAGAGAGAGTTGGTCTCGAGAGACTGAGAGTCGACGAGAGAGATAAGTGCGAGTGAAGAAGGGAGGGAGAGAGCACGGAGAGAAGTCGGTGGGGGTGTCGGGCTCGGAGCTGCGCCGGTGGCAAGGGGCGGCGCGCGGAGCGGATTCGGGAGGCGTAGGCGGAGAGAGGAAGCGGGACGGTTCGGTGGCGTGGGGCTTCCGGCAGCGGAGGGGAAGAGGGTTTCTGGTGGAGGAGACGGCGACGCCTCAGTGGTCGGAGAGAATGGCGAGGGTCGGGGCGGTTGTCGCCGGTGGACGGAAAGTCAAAGATCGGGACAGGGCTCTGCCGGAGAAGGGCGGCGCGGCGACAGAGGGGGTGAGCGACGGAAGGGCGGCTAGGTCGGGCTCGGGTGTGAGTGCGCTCGCCGGCGCTGCCGAGATCGGGGCGGCGCGCGGTGGCTAGGACGTCGGCACAGGCACTGGGGAGCGGAGCTGGACCTCAGGGCGGCGGCAGCCCACGGCGGCGCGGCCATGGTCCTCCGGCGAGGTACCTATTAGGGTTAGGGTTTGATTTTCTTTTATTTTCTGGTTTTTCCGGCCAGTGGCCGAGGAGGAGAAAAGGGGTGGTGGACTGGGTTTTCCGGCCGATGGCCGTGATGGTGTGCGTGTGTGGTGGCGTTGGTTTGTCGGTCGTAGTCGGGTGGACGGGCGGTGACAATGGTGTCGGGTTCTGGTAGCGGCCGCGGGTGGCGGTGTAGGTGGTTGTGGCCGGGTTTCTGGCCATTGGCCTTGGTGGTGGCGGAGATGGGTTGTCTTGGTGAGGGTGCTGGTGGTGATGGCGGGTGTCGTCGGGAATTGTGGCTGGGACACGGATGGTTGTCTGCGGCGGGACGGCTGGTGGTAATTGCAGTGGTTTGGTCTAGAAGGGGATGGCGGAGGACGGCGGGTTTCTGTCTAGGTTAGGGTTAGCGCTAGGGCTAGGTTTTAAGATTTGATGATGTCGGGAAGTGTCCGACATGGAAAAAGGATAAATTGTATATGTAAAAAGAAGAATAACCTATTGGAAAGACACCGGGGTCGGACCCGAGGCCGCCATGGCTGACACGAGGATGGTTGGAACACCGACACGAGGCACGTGCACTTTGTGGAATTTGTGGAGGAATTTGTGGAGATAAAATAATAGAGGAGTACCTGCCTATTTATAGGATGTGGGAATTCTCATTGGGATAGGAATAGGAATATTTAAAACCCAATTTAGATATATCCTAATTTAGTTTAAAAGCAATAAAATCAAAATCCAAATCCAAATCTAATTTAAATCAAATTAAATCCTCTTAGTTTAAAATCAAATCAATAAATAAAATTTTAATTATTTAACTATTTAAATAAATACATAGATTCAATTCAAGATTTAAATTGTCACAATATCTTCCAAAATATTTTTCAAAAGTACCAATAATAATAATTTCGAAAATAATAAATATTTTTAAATATCTTTGAATAATAAATTACTAATATTAATAAATCTCGAATAAACTAGCAACATATTTATAAAATATGTGCATGCACTAAGAGTATTAATTATTCTAAATAAAAGGCTTTACATAAGTAAATCATAAATTTAGGAAATATTACATATATTTATTTTGAAACTATAAAATAAGAAAAAAATTGTTTTTCTAAAAAAATATGTACGCTCGCACATATTCGCACTCGTCGAGCAAAAATAAAATTTCGTGCGCGACGTAAAATACGATTACGTGACGTACAATACAAAATTTTTAAATCGGTACCAAATTTAATAATAAAAAATAGTAGAAATTTAGGGGTTTTACATCCTACCCAACTTAAAAGAAATTTCGTCCTCGAAATTAAGAATTAGTTGGGGGTGTAGAAGCATGGAATTTCACAACCAGAAAGCCCATGCGCCAGGCATTATATGCGCCAGAACTCAAACAGCTAATCGAATAAGCTATAGACATTCGAAGAAGGACTTTTTATTTTATATATATAAAAGTCTATTACATGTCTAGAAAAGATGGTACAAAGGAGAATTTCTACAAAAGAAGGATCCTAGATCTACATCCAGCAACCACCATGCGCCTTCCAGATAGGCGCAGCAACCACCATGCGCCTTCCGATAGGCGCAGCAGTCACCATGCGCTGTCAGCCAGGCGCAGCAGATGTCATGCGCCTCCAGCCAGGCGCATCCTACCATCTCTTCAGCAGCTCAGTTATGTGCATCCAGCTCAGTTATGTGCATCCCTTCAGCAGCTCAGTTATGTGCCGCTCTTCTAGCCAGGCTCGCCTGATAAGTGCTTCACCAAGCAAAATATTTAACCCTCTGGCTGGAACCAAGGAAGAGAAGAGCACCGCAAATGCTGTGGCCAGGGGAGGCTTCGAAAGAGCCTCCAAAGGCGAAGGAAGACCATGATCGAAACCGCGGCTAAAGGAGCAGCTTTCAACACAACCAGAGTGGGCAACACCCACTTTGAAGGAAGAAAGAGCCTAGCACCACCATTCCGATCTACGGCTCTTCCGGAATAACGGAGACGAGGCCCGAACATCCTTATCTTTGGATGCAACAGGCACCTTCCGCCTGCCTCAGAAGCCCTCGACTCCGCCTTTTAGATGTAACAGTCACCTTCAAGAGCATCGAAGACAACACGACGTCTCATCTTCACCCTCGGGAGCACTTCGTCAACAGAATGCACCCACATATCCAAGTTCATGTTGGAAGTACGTGAGGGAATGAGAAGCAAACCTTCTCTCCATGCCACTATTTATAGGCCGGGCAAATCAAACCTACGAGCCAAGTGGATGACTCTCCGAATTCTGTGCAATGAATTTGCATTAAATGGATGAACCGGACGCCTCGAATTCAGCCAAACGGCTATTTATAGCACTCGAGGAGCGAGACAGCCGCGTCATTAAAGGACATGTCGGATGCGCCAGCCAAACGGCGCATCACACGGACGCGCCCTCCTGCATCAGGCGCATCACACAGACGTGCCCTACAGTACCCGGTACATCACAGAGGATACGCCCTCACATCTCCATGCCAAGTGGAACACCAACCAATGTGCCCACTCAGCTGTCCATCGAACGTCACAAACATTAAATGCTGAACTGACACCAGAGTTGGCAGCACGCTTCCTAAAGTTTGAACAGTTGACAGCTTTCAGAGAACGAAGAGTCGGCAACGTCAGCATCATCATGACTCTATTCCGACGGCTACTGCCACGTGGCCACCCGCATGTGCCTCTACGGCCATGCGTCCAAACCCGCATGCGCCTCTACGGCCATACGTCCAAACCCGCATGCGCCTCTACGGCCATACGTCCAAACCAGCATGCGCCTCAAAAGCCATGCACCTCAGACCCTTCACTGATCCCTAAAGATAGAAGAAGAGTCTCCGGTTGAAGCTTTGCATGCGCCTCAAAAGCCATGCGCCCCAGACTGATCTCTGATCACGAAAGACAGAAGGAAGGTCACCTGCATACGCCTCAAAAGCCATGCGCCCTAAATGGTTTGTAACTCCTAAAGGTTATGAGCCGCAGCCTCCTCCTGCGCCCAGATCCAAGGCGCAGCTCACCAGATCACTGCCCCCCCAAATCCGAGATCTTTGAGCCATGGGTCGATGACACGTGTCCTTTGACTCAACTCGTCCAAGATTTCAGCAACAGAAAGATCTTCTCCTCTGCTACGTGCCGGCTCACAACAGCAGTATAAAGAGGTCAACCTCCCAATCAGGGAGCATCATCCGTGCGCCCCCATCAGCAACTTCCACGTGGCGTCCCCACGCACCGGCGCATCCTACATGCGCGCATGAGCAGCCAGCCTACAAAACTATAAATAGAGGGATCATTTCCTTCTCACCCACGGACAACACAGGGAATCCACAATGAACATACAAGAGAGGCAGATACAGACACTCAACGTCTTTCTCCTCTCAGCAAGCTCCAGCACCCAGAGTAATCCACGCCTTCAGAGAACCGATAACCGTCGTCAGCCGGTCAACGGAGTCAACGTATTACCACTCGCTCCATTGGCACTAAGGACCCAGCTTAAACAAAAGTGTACTCCTAGGACTACGTCTAAGTCCTACATTGTAACACTGTTCTGTTTGTATTAAAGTTTTCAATCAAATAATTTTAATGGCAAACAAGCTGGCGACTCTGCTGGGGACTTCTTTCTCCTCTTCCGAGAAAGTCGTGTCACAGGCCGACGACGTGAAGGTGGGCTCCTCCCACAAGACGCTGGTCGTGCGCCTCAATCAACAGGCGTACGAGGAGTTCATTTCTGAAGGAAGTGCGAGTCCTTCGAAGCGGCTACCAAAGTCGAAGAAGATCCGCACGGCCTGGGTGCGCAAAGTCGACGCCTCGGGCACCACCACTGAAGGGGATGCAGCAATCCAGCCTTTCCTCCCTGCTGACGTTCTCAACAACCAAGGTGCGCCCGCCGATGCAGTGCATCTCTTGGGGAAGCGTGCGGCCGACCACGTTCCCCAGCCATCTCCCTCTCAGGCGAGGAAGATACGTCGACGGAGCAGGGGCGCAGCCAATGCCCCGCACATCACCTCTGATGCGCCACAAAAAGCCTCTGTCTTTGACAGACTCACTCGCTGTAATGGCGAGGAGAATTTGGATGCTGAGTACTATGCGCCCCAGCGGGCTGGTACGAAGAAATCCAAGGCGGCACGGGCCATGCGCCACAAACGTGCTATGCCAGCAGCCGGCCAGAGGTACGCGCTCGTCATCACGCGTGCTGCCGATGGCAAGCTGTACAAGGTTGACTCAAGTGCTTCTGCACTAACAACGAGTCGATCTTCAAAGTCCTCATCTCGCTTGGGCGCATCTACTGCGTGCACAACCAAGTCGAGAGAGGCAAACTCAGTAGTCTTGAACTCTCGCGCCTCCTCTGGTTGTACGTTTGAGGTCCGTTCAAGTCACTTCAAATGTTGTGGTTCCCCCACTACTGATCGTGATGCCTGCTTGGTATTAGATCAGGGGGCGCAGCACTCACCTGACCACCCCGGCGTTTGGCCTTGCCATACGTCTGAAAGGGGTGTGAAGGCACCACTCTCCTCTAACGACCTGCGTAACGTGATCACTCATAAGCGCCGGTCAGGAGAGTCGACCAACAAGCACGATACGCCTCTTACAGGGCATACTTGTGCGGTGGTCACCATCTCCTGCTGTTGCAAGGCGGCAGCTCCACCAAGACAGTCGGTCTTCCAACGACTGCAATCATCGACACCTCTCCGACGTCGCCTTGGGACGAAGGTGTCAGCTGAAGAGGAGCCAAAGGTCGCTTCATGTAACGTGGTCTCCAACTCCTCATCAATCCGGAAGACGATTGCCAATTCCTCGTCTTCATCCAAAAGCCAGTCGAGGAAAACCAAGGCAGCTGTCTTGACCTCTGGAGTATTTGAAGGCACTCGGTCGAGGAAGAAGTCCTTGGAGGAAGCTGGGGGTAGCCAGACCCTTGTTGAGCCTCCTTCCGAAGACGAAGATGTCCAAAGCACAGCTGCGGAGGATCTTCATCATCAAGGCGAGATTACTCTCCCTGAAGCCCCTCAAAATGAGGATGTCCTCCAGGACACTGCTGGGGGTAGTTCTGGAAACGAAGAGGTCCTTCAAGACGGAACTGAGGGCAAGCAGACCCTTGCAGATGCACCTATTGAAGATGAACTCCAGAATGCGGCTGGGGGTGGCCAAACGCCAGGAGAAGTAACTCCCCCGCATGAGAGTGAGGCCGAAAGCGAAGCCTCAACCAATCCATCCACTCCTGGCCGTGTCAGGACAGTATACATGGCTGGGGATGATGTCGAGTCTGATGCGCCGTCACAGGACATAGTCCAGCGCATAGACTCATTGGAGGGGGGACTCAAAACCCTCTCTGCCTCAATGCAAGCACTGACTCAAGCAGTGTTTGAGATGCGGTCGGCCTTGATCAGGACACCTTCAACTGGTCCTGACCCAGGAGCTAATGGGGAGTCGAGTGTGCCCCTCCAACGGGCGCCCTCGGATACAGAAGCACCTCGAACCTCGGAGCCCTCAAACGCTCCAATCCAGATAGTACCTCCTTCCCCGACTCCTAGCTCTACGGAGGATGTGGTCGAAATGATCAAAGACCTGCGGGAGTGCTTCAAGTCCAAGAACAGGCAAGAGGAACGCCAGAAGATGGGCATTCCACAGCCTTATCCCCTCGAGTGGAACAAGGTGGTTTATCCCCCAAAGTATAAACCACAAACACTCACCCCATATGACGGGAAGGACTCTCCGCGACGGTACCTGACGTACTTCCAGTCACAGACAGGGCATCTTCCGAAGGAGGACGCGCTCCTCACCAGCATCTTCGTCGGGGCCCTGAAAGGAGTGGCGTATGACTGGTACTGCAGCCTCCCCGACAATTCCATATCGTCCTTCGACGACCTGACGCGCCTCTTCCTCGACCGCTTCTACGACGGCGGGAAGGACATGACGATGGTGTCTCTCATAGAGATACGTCAGAAGGAGAAGGAAACGGTTCGGGCGTTCATCGAACGTTTCCGACAGGCTTGCTTCAGGCTACCTCCAGGCATGCCAGAACATGCACTCCTCTCCGCTTGCAGCATGAACATGTTGCCTGCAGTAAAGCTCTGGCTCAACTCTACTCCCCCTCCTGACTGGAGCTCCCTGATCATCGAAGCTGAAGCTGCAGAAAAGAAGGCGGCCAATGCACGTCTTCTGGGTGTCAGCTTCCCCGCCTTTGACGATAAGGGGAAAAAGTCCGCAGCTAACAGCTCCGGACGAGAAGCAAAGGGGAAACAGGCATTGACTGTCAATGCCTCAAAAGGCGCATCTGTGCCTACTCAGAAGCCTCCACTGGCACCGAGACCCAAGGAGGTTTATTCATTCAATGATGACGACACCCTGCAACTTTTCGAGATACTGAAGCAGGGTGACAAGATCAAACTACCGGACCCAAAGCGGCCCGATAAAGTTGGGAAAGTGGACAACCCAAGGTACTGCCACTACCATCGGTTTGTCGGACACCCGACCAAGGACTGCTACGTCCTCAAGAATTACATCCAGTGCATGATCAATGCGGATGTAATCTCCGTCGACTATGAAGAGAAGACGGTGTCGGCCAATCTGGTTTCGCTTCAGTTCGACACCTTGCCGCCAACTACCACACAAGATGGCGTCGTCCCCATCCCTAAGGCGACAATGGAGGTGGTAAACTTACCACCTACTCGTGACAATGTGAGTGGACTCACCCCGCTCACCACATCTCGAGGAGAGGTCCTCTGGGTTCACCCCGACCTCGTCTCCGAGGTGACTCAATCGGAGGTACGCCCTACCTCCAAATCAAAAGGCAGGAAGATCAAGTCTTGCCGCACAGTCTCTTCTTCAACAGAAGAGGCACTTCCAGTGCAAACACGTGCACAACAAAATTCCCAGTCCGGCGAAGCCGCCGCCGAGGTGGTGCCTCCTAGCACCATCCCTGAGGAGGGTCCATCTAAGCCCTCAGCAGCCAATAAGCAGAAGCAGGTGGAGGCCCGTTTTGACAGACCTCTACGGAAGGAGAATGCTTCGGGGCTGTCCAAGCCTCACAACTTCGACATTCTGGCACAATTAGCCAGTACACCTGCGCGCCTGTCTTTGTTCGAGCTCCTGCGTCTTTCTAAAGATTTCCGAGAAGCTCTCTGCGAAGCTCTGAAGGACGCTGAATCCTTTCTCAGTCAGGTCAAGCAGCCTGAAGACCTCCCAACTACTTGTGCGCACTGTCATTGTGCGGATGAAGTTATCCCAAACATAACTTTCACCCAACAAGACATGCTGCTCAAGCATCACCGACATAACCGATCGCTGTATTATACAGGGTACATTGGCTCGGTCAAGGTGAGCCGGATTCAGATCGATCCTGTGTCTTCCCTAAGCATCATTCCGAAGGCGCTGCTATCTAAGCTGGGGATCCCGATGTACCGACTGGCGCCCTCCAATACAACCATCAGTGGCTTCAATGCTAGCAAGAGCGAGCCATTGGGCAAGATCCGACTGAAGTGTCACATTGGCAGCCTCAAAACTGAGGTGACTTGTTATATGGTAGATGCCGAGGTCAACTACAACATCCTGCTCGGTCGACCATGGCTGCATGAGTACATGGTGGTGCCCTCCACGCTCCACTAGTGCATGAAGTATGTATCCACCAATGGCGTCATCCGGACGGAGTTTGCAGACATCGATCCTTTCAAAGGGATTGAAGCCTACTTCACCGATTCCGACTTGTACAAACCCATTGACGAGGAGGAAGCCAACGACGCTGATGATGAGGCAGAGACGGCAACAGAGCCGGACATGGAGCTTGAGACGACTCTCGACGCCCCCTTGAAAATCTGTCTGAAGGGGAAACCACCCCAGAAGGCGCCTCCAATGAGCATCAAGCTATCAGGAAAAGCGTCGGCTCGCGAAGCACCTCAGAAGATACGCCTCAAGGGAAAGCCACCTCAAACATCGGCTCCCCTGGTGGCAAAATTACAAGGGAAGGCTCCACTCACCGGAAGCGCAACCGAGGCACCTCTCAAGGTGCGTCTCAAGGGCAAGCCGCCGCAGTCATCCAAGGTGTCAGAGAAGGCTCATATAACCCTCTCAGACCCCAAAGTGGTGTTAGACTCTCCTAGTCCGCCCCCAGTTCTTACAGACGAGGAGCTTGGTGATTATATCTCGGCTGACGTAGAGGCACCCTCCTTTGACAATGTAATCCCACGGGATAAGAACTCGTATTTTATCAATAATAGAGTGTCTTTTAATTATTCTTGTCTTCCACACTGGAATGCCATGTATACATTAGACAACGCTCTACGGTCGTTGCAAACACAAATAACGACCGTCCACCATAATCGAATAGTCCCGTCTCAAGGAGTCTTCATAGTCCCTCCACGGAGCCGAGACCAAGGCACCATCATCTCAGGCAAAGTCGAGCGTCATCGGGACCTCCCGTCAACCGAGCTCGAACCTGATACCGGCAGAGTACAAGTCTATCAGTACACGGATGCGGCAAAACACATCATCCAAAAGATGGGCTACGACCTGAAAAGCAACAAAGGCTTAAACTACGGCAAGGGTCGGCATCTCCCTGTCCGGCTTTCGATGCCCAATGGAAAGCCATAGGACTATTAAAATCGGACTGGACGAGGGTTAGGCTATGTCACGCCGCCATCAACCCCAGAGAGTTCAGATGCAGAAGACATAGAACATTCCCATTCGTCCGAAGCATCGACTTGGGATTCCGATACCAGTATCGGATCAGTCTTCAGGAAAGTACTGTCAGCTAACATGACGTCAGCACAACCTCAAAAAGGTGAAGGCGAAGACCAAGCGCCAGAACCCTTCGAAGAAGAACCCTGGGCCCAACGCCTAGGTGAACA
This sequence comes from Iris pallida, assembly GCA_029216955.1. Lineage (NCBI taxonomy): Eukaryota > Viridiplantae > Streptophyta > Magnoliopsida > Asparagales > Iridaceae > Iris > Iris pallida. The sequence goes on along the minus strand of JANAVB010025773.1, from coordinate 20,315 downwards.
ATGGAAGTCTCGTTTTGAGCTTCGTGAACCTCCCACCGAAGACGAAGTCGAGCAGATCGACCTCGGGGAGGGGTCTTCTTCCAAACCCATCTTCATCAATAAAAGCCTGGAAGGAAAGGATTGAGAATCTTTAATCCAACTGGCTAAAGAGTATATCGACGTCTTCGCATGAAGCTCTGAGGACATGCCGGGAATCGATCCACAGATCGCAATGCATAGGTTGAACATCTTACCTGATGCCAAACCTATCAAACAACAGCAGCGACGCTTCCGTCCGGACATCATGAATGCCATCGATCAGGAGGTAGACAAACTCTTGACTAGCGGCTTCATCCGTGAGGAACAACACCCAGATTGGGTAGCCAACATCGTTCCTGTCACCAAGAAGAACGGAAAGATACGAGTCTGTATCGACTTCAGGGATCTCAACTCTCCTTGCCCGAAGGACGAATTCCCGTTTCCAATCACTGATGTGATGATCGACAACACATGTGGCTTTGAGCGCATGTCCTTCATGGACGGGTATTCAGGCTACAATCAAATCAAGATGTTCTCCGATGACGCAAAACACACGTCATTCAGGACTCCAAAGGGTGTTTTCTGCTACACAGTAATGCCCTTCGGCTTGAAGAACGCCGGTGCGACATACCAGCGAGCTATGAGCACCATCTTTCGTCAACATCTTCGCAAGACAGTCGAATGCTATGTTGACGACATCGCAGTCAAGAGCCGCCTCAAAAGAGATCACCTACAGGACCTGAAGACGGTCTTCGATCTCATGCGGGCGCATCAACTCAAAATGAACCCCGCTAAATCCTTTCTGGGGGTTTCTAGCGGCAAATTCTTGGGCTTCGTCATCACAGCGAAAGGCATTCATGTTGATCCTGAGAAGACCAAAGCCATCCTCAACATGGACCCTCCGAAGAACCTTCGAGAACTTCGGGGCCTACAGGGACGTCTGGCATATATCCGGAGGTTCATAGCAAACCTTTCCGGTAAATGTCAACCTTCACTCAGCTCATGAAGAAGAGAGTCTCTTATGTCTGGACAGAAGAGTGCCAGAAAAAGGCTTTCGACGACATTAAAGCCTACTTGACGAGCCCACCAGTCCTGGTAGCGCCAGTCACCGACAAACCATTTCTCCTCTACGTTCGTGCCATGGATCATTCTCTTGGCGCTCTGCTGGCTCAAAACAGCGATACAGGCTACGAGCAAGCAATCTACTACCTCAGTCGAACACTCATTGGGGCCGAACACCGGTACAACCCCGTCGAAAAGGAGTGCTTGGCTTTGGTGTTTGCCATCCAGAAGACTCGTTATTATGTCTCGGGTCAGACAATTCATGTCATTTCCCGAGTCAATCTGCTCAGAGTCCTCATAACGAAGCCATGATCATTGAATTCTCGGCTGGCTACATGGGCGATCTTGCTAACACCGTACAACCTGGTGTTTGTGCCACAAAAAGCTGTTAAGGGTCAAGCTCTGGCTGACTTTCTAGCTGCGCACCCCATTCCAGAATCCTCAAAACTCTATAAAGATATCCCGGATGAGGTCCAAGAATCCAACGTCACCGAAGGAAGCTCCGTTTGGCGGATGTTCTTCGACGGCGCTTCGAGAACAGGCCCCAAAGGCCAAATCATCGCAGGAGTGGGGGTAGTCTTAGTCTCCCCCGATCAGCTGGTCATCCAACGTGCGTACTCTCTTTCGAAACCGTGCTCTAACAACGTTGCTGAGTACAACGCACTCGTCATGGGACTCCAGCTCGCACAACAGCTGGGGGTCGACCATCTGGAAGCTTACGGCGACTCAAAACTCGTCGTAAACCAGGTTCGAGGACAATACGAAGTTCGCCATGAAGATTTAATCCCTTATCATGAAGTCGCGTTGAACATCATTTCAACCTTCACCGGGTTCTTCATCGAACATGTCCCCCGTTTACAAAACTTGGAGGCCGATGCTCTGGCCGGCCTCGCAGCCTCATTAGCAGCGCCCTTTGGGACTCAACACTATATCGCGGTAACAGAACGAGATCTGATTTGTCCCAAAAATAACCGATGCTTGCAGGTGGCTCACGCCATGCCGACAAACACTGGGGTTAATGTCCGAGACTGGAGGTTCCCGTTCATCGACTTCGCTGTCTACGAAATCCTTCCAGAGGACCCGAAGGAAGCCGTCTCAGTCAGGAGACGCTCTCTTCGATTCTACTACGATACGGCTACCAAAATGCTGTACCGACGCTCTTTCGATGGGCTCCTCCTTCGATGCCTGTCCAACGAAGAAGCAGCCGAAGCTCTTCAAGAAGCTCATGACGGAACTTGTGGAGCTCATCAACCCGGTCCTAAGTTGCAAGATCGACTGCGACGTATGGGCTACTACTGGCCAACCATGGTTGCCGACGCTGTCGAATATGCTAAGAAGTGCCATGCGTGCCAACTTCATGCAGACTTCATACATACACCATCGGAGCCGCTACATCCTACAGTCGCCTCCTGGCCCTTCGAAGCCTGGGGCATGGACATTGTAGGGCCAATCACCCCGCCTTCATCGAGAGGACACCGTTTCATCCTGGCCATCACCGACTACTTCTCCAAATGGGCGGAAGCAGTTCCACTAGCAGAAGTAAAAAGCTCCAGGGTGGTCAGTTTTATCAAACACCATGTCATTTACCGTTTCGGGGTACCCCGACGGATCATCCATGACAATGGCCCTCAGTTTATCAGCCACATTTTCAGTAGGTTCTGTGACAAGAATCGCATTCAGAACGTGGCCTCAACTGCCTACAATCTGGCAGCAAACGGATTGGCTGAGGCATTCAACAAAACTATCGTTAGGCTGCTCAAAAAGGTCGTGTCATCCAACAAACGCAACTGGGACGAAAAGCTTGGCGAATGCCTTTGGGCCTACCGCACAACGGTACGGACCCCAATAGGCAACACTCCATTCTCCCTGGTCTACGGGAGCGAAGCAGTACTGCCTCTCGAGATACAGATACCTTCGCTCCGCGTGGCAATCACAAACGATCTCACAGAAGAGGACAATCAACGTCGTCGTCTGCGGGAATTGGAGACACTTGACGAAAAATGTCTCTTAGCTCAACAACGCATCGAGCTCTACCAAGCCCGCATATCACAGGCTTTCAACAAAAAGGTCAAACAGAGGACTTTCCAAGTTGGCGACCTAGTTTTAGCAGTCAGAAGACCAATGGTGTTGACCCACAAGACACCAGGAAAGTTCGAGCCCAAGTGGGAAGGACCTTTCATCATAGAGACGGTATACTCAAACGGTGCTTACCGCCTCGCCAAACCCAATGGGGACTTGTTTATGATGCCCATCAACGGCAAGTTCCTAAAGAAGTACTATTCTTGACATCCTCCAGACATGTACTTCCTCAAACAACCTCTTTCCACAAACTCATACGCCTCCGGAACCCAGCTGTTCCGTGGCATCTTCCAGTAGAAAGATAACCACGTCCATATTACCTCTGAGTTATCTCTCTACACCCTACAAAGCAGAATCTTACACTTCGTAAGCCTACGCTACCCTTCATGTTTACCACGTCCACATTACCTCTGAGTAAACATCTGGTACAAACAACCCCTGCGTTATTGTACATTGATCGCAGAACTTCCACGTCCATATAACCTCTGAGTTGTTCAGCGTATTCCCCAAGATCATTCCTACCACGTCCATAATACCTCTGAGTAGGGAGATTCTATCATTTCGAACCCAATGATTGCCATGTCCACATTACCTCTGAGCAAACATAATGGTTCCTTCAAACTTATTATCTGTACCTGAAAACCAAGGTGCGCAAAAGATAATAGGTCCACGCAAATCATCAAGTTCATGACAACAAAAGATGAACACAACACAAAAAAAAAGGTTGTAGACTTCTTTATTCTTCTAAAAAAAAGGAGTACAAGAAGCTACATCATCCCCCGGTAAGGGTTGCAAAAGAACACAAAAGAAAAAGGGAAATATGGTCCCTGAATCTCCCCAGGATGGGCTGAGAGCTCCTTGACTCGAAGCTTTAAGTCGACTGCACGGGCCTCCACCGTCGCCAGGACTCGTCGCTCTGCTTCTTTGCGCATCAATTCAACGGCCCCAGCGGAAGTATCACTTGCATGCTTCTCATCAAGCTGTTGTCGTTGCTGCGCCAAGGCAAGAGTCCGCTGAGTAAAAGTCACTTCATCCTTCTTAAATGCTGCATGTTCAGCCCGGACACGCTCGACCTCTAATTGAAGTCGGGCCCGTTGGTCTTCAAGACGGCGCATCTGGGTGTTAATATCCGCGATATTAGCTTCCAATGCAGCTCGAGTTTCCACCGTCGTCTTCATGGACTGAGACAACTGCTCTACCGCAGCCTCAGTCTCAGCCACCTCACGCTCCCAAACGCCCATGGTGGCCTGGTATGAAGACTCGATCTCGGCGATGAGCTTCCCCTTCTCCGCCTCTATCAAGACAGAAAGGTCGTTTCGCTGGATGCATTGAAGTTTCGCGAGCCGCTCATCCAGCTCAATCACCGAAGCCTCCAGAATTTCGGCCATATGGTCGTGGCCTTGGTGAATACGAATCAGCTCGATGCAGAGCATTGCCAGAGCTTTTGCCGTCGCAAAGCTTCCATTGACATTTATCACAGCAGATACACCCTTCTGCAGCATTTTGTATACCCCCTCGACGAGGAATTTCACATACTCGTCTGCATCCGCCAGGACCTGCGACGTCATCGTGGGAGTTGGAGGAGCTACCACAGTTTACGGACCGGAAGAAGATCCGCCAATCTCAATCAGCGAGGCTTGAACCTCGGCATCAATGGGCTCTTCATCAACCGGGGCTGGACTTCTAGCCCGAGGAGCCGAAGCAACAGAAGGAGCCGGCACAGGCGTCGAGATGGTCCCCCAAGTAGAAGGAGCTACAGAGGGTTCTACACCCTTACCCTTCTCAAGCCCGGAAGAACCTCCGGCGTCAACAGCCACCTCTTCTACCCCCAACATCCTCTCAACAGTTGATACCTCCCTTGACAGAATAGGAAGATTATCACTTGTCTCTTGACTCGTCGCAGCGATCTTGACTGGCAGACGGGTCTCATCATCGAGTCCCTCAACAGGGACAGAATCTGTCGCTACCTCCTGAATGGTAGCCGCCTCAACTTCCGCAGATGAAGCCGGGGTAGGACTCGGCAATGATGCAACCGACCTCCCCTCATCATGATAAAGAGGGGATTCAACCCTCTCCTCTGTCTTAACTACTTCTGTTGCCTCCGCAACAGGCCTTTGCAGCTCTGGAGTAACGTTATCGGAAGACGACGAACTCCATTCTTCTTTACTAGCAGGAAAAGGCGTGCTTGTCTCAGTTTCCCTCCTAACATAATCCGGGGATACCGGAATCTCCAAGTCAACAGCATCCTCCGGATCTTCCTCCATGGGAGACATCATGGTTGGCGGGATACGCACTTCAGATGAGCCCGCCGTCCCTTCTCGCCTGCTCCCACCTGACTTTGGGGTGCGAGGTTTTCTTTTTAACGGTTCCTACAAGAGAAGATGAAGCCTCGTAAGTAGTGGAACCAAAATCAGATTATGTGGGACGCCTTTACCTCTGCGGACGTTGAATCCGATGACGCCGTCGGTGACGACGCCTTCTTCTGTTTCTTCGATACAGGAGATTCAATCCCTACGTCTGCACATCGCTTTGATCGATCGCCCGAGGGTTCTGCTTGAGAGGCGGAAGGGGCACTCCGATGACCTGTCCCTGACGGACGATGCGATCGGGCCTTCACCGGCACGTTCCCGGTTATCGCTAACTGGGTGCCTGCAATAAGACTGGTTTCCCTGTCATATCCGGAGGGCGCAGCAGCCATAACACAGTAAAATTTGGCGGCTGAGTAAAGAATGGGCGACCTCGGATCTGGGACGGGCAACGTAAAACCAGCCCCGGTACATCCGGCATTATAGTAATGCCAAGCTCGTGCACCATCCAGCAAACTTCCAATATACCCCAGAGAAATACTGGGGTTATCCAACATCATCTGGGCATAACCAAATTGCCGCGCAAAGCGGCTTGGCAAATATGGTTCCAGGTAGCACTGATTCCTGTTCCTGTATACCAGATGAGACGGCCGGATACTCTGCAACCAGCGGAATCCCCATTGAGACAGAGTGGTGGTACCTTCGCCCAGATCCCTTAGATCTTCGTTGGCCTCAAAGCCCAAGTAGATTGGACCAACTTTGGTAATTTCCCAACCCTGAAGACGGGATAAGACCTTTCTACAAACATGGACACCAGTATGTGACCAGCTCCTTCGATTGAAACGACGAAGGAGTGCATCTCCAGCCTTATAATCATCTTCCGAGCCTGGACTCATCACACTGGGATGATGCAAAATTAGCCATCCCATCAAATAGTGAAACGGCAGTTCGGCGCGCGGGAAGTTATTGTTTCGGCCTCTGTCATGAATCACATTTCCAGCAAACTCTCTCAAACCTCGCAGCAGGTTACATACCATTGCGGGAAGAAGAGCCAAACGTCGGCCGAAGACCAGCTTCACGGCTGGCAGGATTAAGTTTCGGGTTACCCTCTCTACGGCACCGGATCCGCCCGCGAACACGCAATCCCGGAGCCATATCATCAGGTAGGACGCCAACACCGCCTTGGGTGACATCCGATAAGCAAGATGCCAGAAGCAGCTGTAGGAGCATGCATCTGACTGCTGGTCCTCATTTCCTCGAGGATTTTTCTCTCCTAACCTGCTCATTTCGGACAACACTTCGCTACGGGATAGCGCCGGTGGAGTGGAAAATTGTGAGGGATCCTCCTTGTCTTGTCTAAAGACATAATCTCTCCAAGCGGTCACATGAGGCTGCGTCCCGTTCCTATCCCGTCTCTGCATATAGTAATGATGACTCGCCACTTCCTTAAAGACGGCCGTCATCTCCTCAGCCCTGTCCCCCAGGACTTGAAGTTCCTCGTTGGTAGGAAAGTACTCTTCATAGGGTTCCGACCCCCAAGGGAGTTTTGACACCTCGTATATCTCATGAAGTACGAACCCTAATTCCTCCACCAGAGTAAAAAGGTCCCGGTATGGACATCAAATATCTCCAGTAGTGCGAGGAACATATGCCTGTTGAGATCAACACCCGCCTGGGTAGCACAGATCGCGGCAGTCAACCCAATCTCTCGAAGCTCGGTCCGAAACCGCGACAAGATCCAGAGTGTCAGTTTATCCCACTTGGAAACATAATGGCACCAACCCTCTACCCGAAAATCTCCTTTCGGGTATGAGCGTTCCATCAAAAGCATACGATGTGTAAAAGTCAAAGCACTATAAGCAAACGTATCAATGGGTACGTCACTGTAGAGGCTCCCGGGGCGTAGAGTCCGCCAGATGAAAGAAGACCCAGACCGTGTGGCGGACAAAGTATCCCTTCGGTCGAAAGTAGAATCAATTTGGATGACGCCAGTCACCGCTCCCCCCTGAGAAGGGGTAAGATCCCAAGACATCTTCCTCTGGGAAACAAGGCGACAGAAGGATGTTAAAGGCCATTGACGTTCAAGTTGCTTGACAGTCATATGCACCCCATTCGCTGTAAAGAACCAGTCCTCCTTGACCTTCAACACCGTCGCATCAGTAGAAGGGAGACGGTCTCCGAATAAGAACTCAGGCTTCAAGATGGTCAATTTATCAGATGTGGAAGATTTTAAAACACCACGTTCCATCATCCGTTTGAGGAACCCATACTGCTGCTCACAGATTTGGGTCATTCTCTCGGGAGGCTGATCCAGCATAAGAGCCTCTTGAGCGGGATTTATCACTTCCTCATCATACTCTACTCCCATCTGGTTGAAGACAGCCTCCAAGAACACTTCATTCAAAGACGGGATTGCTACCGACACTAGCAAAGATCAAAAAAATGTTAGAAGCAACAAGAAGAGCTTCGGCGCATCATCAGGGTTTAAGCCCATGCGCGTCAGTAGCCTCGGCGCATCATCAGGGTTTTAGCCCATGCGCGTCAGCAGCCTCGGCGCATCATCAGGGTCTAAACCCATGCGCGTCGGCGAACAAAGACCGCGGCACATCATTAAAGACCCAAGGTCTATGTGCGTTGGTGTACGGAAAAACGAGACTTACCGACCACCTCTGGCCGAACTTCGACAGGCCGTCTGGGAACGTCAGCCGTTATAACTTCCGCAGGCTCCTTCGCTTTCTCCTTCCCCTTGCCGGCACCGCCGCGAGGAGTCTTGGGAGCCATTCTCTCAGAGAAGAAAAAGTTAGGGTTTTGAAGAAAAAACTCTAAAGAAAGTAAAGGCACAGAGCAGATGAACTCTCTCTCTCTCCAACCTTTACCTATTTATAGGACTTGGTCGCACGCATGAACCGATGACGTGTAATCTCAGCCGTCGCTTCGGGTTCCGTGAGGAGATAACAACAAATACAACCAAAAGATCATCATTAATCTTTTGGGTTACCAAGGCGTCATCATCATCAACTGAAAGGAGCATGCGCCCGAACAAGCATGCGCCCAAAAATCATGCGCCCTGACCTCCATGCTTCTTATTCAAAGTATTCCAAAACTTATTCAAAAGTTTTAAAAACTTTGAAGAGGGTCTTGTAGAAGCATGGAATTTTACAACCAGAAAGCCCATGCGCCAGGCATTATATGCGCCAGAACTCAAACAGCTAATCGAATAAGCCATAGACATTCGAAGAAGGACTTTTTATTTTATATATATAAAAGTCTATTACATGTCTAGAAAAGATGGTACAAAGAAGAATTTCTGCAAAGGAAGGATCCTAGATCTACATCCAGCAACCACCATGCGCCTTCCAGATAGGCGCAGCAACCACCATGCGCCTTCCGATAGGTGCAGCAGTCACCATGTGCTGTCAGCCAGGCGCAGCAGATATCATACGCCTCCAGCCAGGCGCATCCTACCATCTCTTCAGCAGCTCAGTTATGTGCATCCAGCTCAGTTATGTGCATCCCTTCAGCAGCTCAGTTATGTGCCGCTCTTCCAGCCAGGCTCGCCTGATAAGTGCTTTGCCAAGCAAAGCATTTAACCCTCTGGCTGGAACCAAGGAAGAGAAGAGCACCGCAAATGCTGTGGCCAGGGGAGGCTTCGAAAGAGCCTCCAAAGGCGAAGGAAGACCGTGATCGAAATCGCGGCTAAAGGAGCAGCTTTCAACACAACCAGAGTGGGAAACACCCACTTTGAAGGAAGAAAGAGCCTAGCACCGCCATTCCGATCTACGGCTCTTCCGGAATAACGGAGATGAGGCCCGAACATCCTTATCTTTGGATGCAATAGGCACCTTCCGCCTGCCTCAGAAGCCCTCGACTCCGTCTTTTGGATGTAACAGTCACCTTCAAGAGCATCGAAGACAACACGACGTCTCATCTTCACCCTCGGGAGCACTTCGTCAACAGAATGCACCCACATATCCAAGTTCATGTTGGAAGTACGTAAGGGAATGAGGAGCAAACCTTCTCTCCATGCCACTATTTATAGGCCGGGCAAATCAAACCCACGTGCCAAGTGGATGACTCTCCGAATTCTGTGCAATAAATTTGCATTAAATGGATGAACCGAACGCCTCGAATTCAGCCAAACGGCTATTTATAGCACTCGAGGAGCGAGACAGCCGTGTCATTAAAGGACATGTCGGATACGCCAGCCAAACGGCGCATCACACGGACGCGCCCTCCTGCATCAGGCGCATCACACAGTCGCGCCCTACAGTACCTGGCGCATCACAGAGGATGCGCCCTCACATCTCCATGCCAAGTGGAACACCAACCAATGTGCCCACTCAGCTGTCTATCGAACGTCACAAACATTAAATGCTGAACTGACACCAGAGTTGGCAGCACGCTTCCCAAAGTCTGAACAGTTGACAGCTTTCAGAGAACGAAGCGTCGACAACGTCAGCATCATCATGACTCTATTCCGACGGCTACTGCCACGTGGCCACCCGCATGCGCCTCTACGACCATGCGTCCAAACCCACATGCGCCTCTACGGCCATGCGTCCAAACCTGCATACGCCTCTACGGCCATGCGTCCAAACCAGCATGCGCCTCAAAAGCCATGCGCCTCAGACCCTTCACTGATCCCTAAAGACAGAAGAAGAGTCTCCGGTTGAAGCTTTGCATGCGCCTCAAAAGCCATGCGCCCAGACTGATCTCTGATCCCGAAAGACAGAAGGAAGGTCACCTGCATACGCCTCAAAAACCATGCGCCCTAAATGGTTTGTAACTCCTAAAGGTTATGAGCCGCAGCCTCCTCCTGCGCCCAGATCCAAGGCGCAGCTCACCAGATCACTGCCCCCCCCAAATCCGAGATCTTCGAGCCATGGGTCGATGACACGTGTCCTTTGACTCAACTCGTCCAAGATTTCAGCAACAGAAAGATCTTCTCCTCTGCTACGTGCCGGCTCACAACAGCAGTATGAAGAGGTCAACCTCCCAATCAGGGCGCATCATCCGTGCGCCCCCATCAGCAACTTCCACGTGGCGTCCCCACACACCGGCGCATCCTATATGCGCGCATGAGCAGCCAGCCTGCAAAACTATAAATAGAGGGATCATTTCCTTCTCACCTACGGACAACACAGGGAATCCATAACGAACATACAAGAGAGGCAGATACAGACACTCAACGTCTTCCTCCTCTCAGCAAGCTCCAGCACCCAGAGCAATCCACGCCTTCAGAGAACCGATAACCGTCGTCAGCCGGTCAACAGAGTCAACGTATTACCACTCGCTCCATTGGCACTAAGGACCCAGCTTAAACAAAAGTGTACTCCTAGGACTACGTCTAAGTCCTACATTGTAACACTGTTCTGTTTGTATTAAAGTTTTCAATCAAACAATTTTAATGGCAAACACGGGGGTGAGAGGACACAAGGGGGAAGAAGGCACAACGGTAGATAGAAGGGTTTAAAGAAATTTATATGGTCGTAGTCTAGGTTGAGGGTATGATTAAGAGACGATTGTAATAACTTTTAAATTTAAGTGATTAGAAAGTCAAAATGGTAGAATTAGGGTCGAGGGAAAGGTCGAGTGGTTCAAGACAAAGATATGGCAACATCGAGTGATAATGGTCATTAGGTGATAGGATAGCTAGAGGAATTTCTAGCACAATGCTTCCGTCCTCCTAAAATAGGTGAAGACGAAAGCAATATTGAGTTCGAAGGAGGCGTTATCGAATACGAATACATGATTCAATGACGATCGAATAATTTCAAAGAAATTGTCAAGGCAGTCGTGGATGGGATTCTAGAGGACAAGTTTAGCTATGTCCCCATCCACGTAGAATAATAGACAAAGCAAACCAAAGTGCACTTGGTTGATCAGACCATTATGCACCGGTTCTGATTAGGCAACATGTTAGTGGGATATCTTCCAATAACATATATCGTGAACAAGCTTGATAAAAGGTAAGCTTGCAAAAACTAGGCTACATTAGCATCATTTAGTCAAATGGTAAATACATAGGCACGAGAGATTAAGATTTAAGAAGGTAGAATGATTCTAGGGCATACAGTTGTCCTATAGTCTTTTTGTCCAAGTCCTTGGTTGGCTAGATGGGTTAGGTCCTCTAGATTCTAGGATCTAATAAGCTTGCTAATATAGGTCACTAGGTCAAAGGGGTTGCTAAGTCATAAGGTTTTCTACCCAACTTAAAGATTTAAACTAATGGTGTTTTGGAACAACTAGCTAGTAGGGTCAATCTCTAGTAAGCACGAAGGAAAGATAAGAATATGGATGGAAGGAAGCAAGCAAGATGCAATTGATGAGTCAAACGGTAGATAAATTCAAGGAAAGAGGTCAAGTATATGGATGAGATCCTAGACTTCTAATCCTATACACAGGCTTGCTTGGTACGGTAAAGTAACCAAACAATTTATGTTGACCTGCATGGGCCACCACAAAAATATATAACGCCCCAGTCCTAAAATACGTAGGACTAGGAACATAAACATGCCAGCTGTATTCATACGAAGTATACTCCATTATATGGAAGCCTCGTATAAATACATAAGCTGTAAAATGCAGTAGAACCATAACTAAACTCATCCACACAGAATAAATGGATAAAAGACATCATATAAAAATAATGAATTGTCTTGATACAATATGTTGGGCGGAGACAAATCCACTACCAACAAAATAAAGAAAAGTACATAGAAAATGAAATGAGTGGCGAGCGAAGTGAAAACGATCCAAATGCAATCATCCTCGAAGAAGTAGCAATGACCACGGCTAGAGCTAAAGCACCTGTGAAAGACAATAGCACACACACCTAGCAAGGCAACCAGGTCCTCAGAGGGACGTAATAAGACACATAATAGCATGCCATATAAACTGAATAAATATTGCTCAATAAATAAGTCAATCGAATTTATAACATGGTCCAATACGCACCTACTGAACGAGCGTACCAACCCCCAACCAAACAAGGACAGGAGATGGTAAACTAATTCACAGCGACGTATCTTTCCATGCTAAGAATCCGATACGGTATCCGGACCCCAACAAGGTTCAGTACCTTCTCATCGGAGTAGTAAGTCACACCTACAACCAAACAAGGACAAGATGTGACGAACTAATCTGCGACAAGTTATTGTTCCAAGTCACGGTCAGATACAAGTACCCAAACTAAAAGTACTCGTACCTAACGGATAGGGTAGCCTACCATTCTAAGTGAAATGTTGTTAAGAACAATCCTTTCTACGCATGGGCCCTGGCTAAATAGGATCGGCATAGTCCCCTCTTGGGCACCAGAGGCCCCAGCAGGAAGAGCATGTGTCATCAACCCCGTATCTCCCGCGAAGAGTCCGGGTCACAAGGGAAGTGCATCGAAGCCCATACGCTAAGGAATTGTCCTCCCCGCCCAATGCCTACTGTGTTGTATCCACAACACAAACCACAATAACCGCTAAGTCAAACTAGCATGCAACTTCTATTAGCGGTTATTCCTATCGCACGGCTTGTACGTACTGGTGGCCAGCCAATCACGCACTTCCATATTCTACATACGACACGCAACCTCGTGTTACAACGTGTCAAGGCCAATGAATGCAACACACAAGGTGGTCCCTTAAATCTAGGTTTAATGTGAGAAAAATAATACATAGCAGGAAAATAAATGAACAATTATGCCATGTATCACAGTTTATTTTGCATAAAGAAAATAAGTAATGCATGAAAATATGAGCTAAAATAATTAAACAGCTAATGGCAAGGTGTCTTGCCAGGTAGGACGCCTGGTGTACTACAAGGATCAAGCTGGCATGATCTGTGACTTCGGTGCAACAACTATACATGGGAACCTCTGTTGGTGGTATAGACCGGTGCATCGGGTCCAGAACGGTCAATTTGGTTAGGGTCGATAGGAGGAAGGACATATTGGCAAGGGAATAGGAAGATGGGATTTGGTCATGGATACGAGATTGATCGATAGAATTTGATAAATAATATATATATATATATATATATATATAAATTAGGAAAGTATTTTTAATATGAGAAGTTATATTTACTAGTAAAATGATATTTGAAAATAAGGAAATAACTCGAGTTAGACTAGAAGCCAAAGTCTGTATAAATACACTTATAGATAATAACTATACTTCACAAATTATTTTAAATAAACCTTTGAAAACGCTAATAACTCATTTAGATCGAAAGTATATAATAATGTAAAAATAAATTTATTTTGAAATAGGCGTGGACTACACAAATTATTATAAATCAAAAATATTTAAATAATATTTTGGAGTCTACAATTTGTTTGGCTAAAAATCTTACTTTTATCAAATAAAATAGTTTGGACCAAACTCCTTGAAAATTAGCTAGAACTATTATAAAAATATTTTATTTGATTATAAATAAATTATTATCAATACCTAATTTATCTAGCATTTCAACGGTATCAAGATAACAACAATGATAATACTATTACTACTACCTTTAATAATAATAATAAAAATAATCATAATGTTAGTAATAATAAAAATTTTATGAAAACAAAACAGGACAAAAACCAAAACCAAAACAGCACCTCCTAACCAAAATAAATTAATGTATATGGTAAAACAAAAGCTTTTAAAATAATAATAATAATGTAACAGAAATAAATAATGAAAATGATAAAAGAAAATAATAAATAATTAATTAAATGAAAAATAATATTAACGAATGAAACAAAGGTGTTCTCCATCCTCGAGAACACCATCCTTTACCAAAGGACAGAGAACTGGAATAGAGAGAGAGAAAACATAAAAAGAAAAACGAAAGTGGAAAAACGAAACTTGCGCACGCGATGCGTACGCATAAATTTTGAGTTTCCAAAAGATGTTTGGTTGATGGTTGAAAAATATGAAAGTGGAGGAATAAGGAGTTTCATTGTTTGGATGGTTGTTGAAAGTAGAAAAAAAAGAGTTCCGTTGTTTGGATGGTTGTTGAAAGTGGATGTTGGTTGGAGATATATTAAACGAAAACCACTTTTCTCTTTCCACACTTTTCCTTCTCTTTCCACCACTTTCACCAAAAAAATGGTGTGGTAAAAGTGTACCAAAAATGAAGGAGACAGGAACTTCCCCGCGTCCCATCAACCACTTTCACCTCACTTTCAACTTTTCAACCAAACAGCTGAACTGAAGCAAGTTCAGCGGACTTGCAAATTTTTCCAACTTTCACCCCCACTTTCAACGAACCAAACAGCCCCTAAGGTTAGAGAAGGTCGTTCTCCTCTTTCGAGGAGAATAAGACATGGACAGAAATAGAAGGTCATCACTACATTTAGTGAGGAAAGAAGCATCAAGAGGGAGAGAGAGAGAGTTGGTCTCGAGAGACTGAGAGTCGACGAGAGAGAGAAGTGCGAGTGAAGAAGGGAGGGAGGGACCACGGAGAGAAGTCGGTGGGGGTGTCGGGATCGGAGCTGCGCCGGTGGTAAGGGGCGGCGCGTGGAGCGGATTCGGGAGGCGTAGGCAAAGAGAGAAAGCGGGACGGTTCGGTGGCGTGGGGCTTCCGGCAGCGGAGGGAAAGAGGGTTTCTGGTGGAGGAGACGGCGACGCCTCAGTGGTCGGAGAGAACGGCGAGGGTCGGGGCGGTTGTCGCCGGTGGACGGAATGTCGGAGATCGGGACAGGGCTCCGCCGGAGAAGGGCAGCACGACGACAGAGGGGGTGAGCGGCGGAAGGGCGGCTAGGTCGGGCTCGGGTGTGAGTGCGCTCGCCGGCGCTGCCGAGATCGGGACGGCTCGCGGTTGCTAGGACGTCGGCACAGGCACTGGGGAGCGGAGCTGGACCTCAGGGCGGCGGCAGCCCACGGCGGCGCGGCCATGGTCCTCCGGCGAGGTACCTATTAGGGTTAGGGTTTGATTTTCTTTTATTTTCTGGGGTTTTTCCGGCCAGTGGCCGAGGAGGAGAAAAGGGGTGGTGGACTGGGTTTTCCGGCCGATGGTCGTGATGGTGTGCGTGTGTGGTGGCGTTGGTTTGTCGGTCGTAGTCGGGTGGACGGGCAGTGACAATGGTGTCGGGTTCTGGTAGCGGCCGCGGGTGGCGGTGTAGGTGGTTGTGGCCGGGTTTCTGGCCATTGGCCTTGGTGGTGGCGGAGATGGGTTGTCTTGGCGAGGGTGCTGGTGGTGATGGCGGGTGTCGTCGGGAATTGTGGCTGGGACACGGATGGTTGTCTGCGGCGAGACGGCTGGTGGTAATTGCAGTAGTTTGGTCGAGAAGGGGATGGCGGAGGACGGCGGGTTTCTGTCTAGGTTAGGGTTAGCGCTAGGGCTAGGTTTTAAGATTTGATGATGTCGGGAAGTGTCCGACATGGAAAAAGGATAAATTGTATATGTAAAAAGAAGAATAACCTATTGGAAAGACACCGGGGTCGGACCCGAGGCCGCTACGGCTGACACGAGGATGGTTGGAACACCGACACGAGGCACGTACACTTTATGGAATTTGTGGAGGAATTTATGGAGATAAAATAATGGAGGAGTACCTGCCTATTTATAGGATGTTGGAATTCCCATTGGGATAGGAATAGGAATATTTAAAACCCAATTTAGATATATCCTAATTTAGTTTAAAAGCAATAAAATCCAAATCCAAATCCAAATCCAAATCTAATTTAAATCAAATTAAATCCTCTTAGTTTAAAATCAAATCAATAAATAAAATTTTAATTATTTAACTATTTAAATAAATACATAGATTCAATTCAAGATTTAAATTGTCACAATATCTTCCAAAATATTTTTCAAAAGTACCAGTAATAATAATTTCGAAAATAATAAATATTTTTAAATGTCTTTGAATAATAAATTACTAATATTAATAAATCTCGAATAAACTAGCAACATATTTATAAAATATGTGCATGCACTAAGAGTATTAATTATTCTAAATAAAAGGCGTTACATAAGTAAATCATAAATTTAGGAAATATTACATATATTTATTTTGAAACTATAAAATAAGAAAAAAATTGTTTTTCTAAAAAAAATATGTACGCTCGCACATATTCGCACTCGTCGAGCAAAAATAAAATTTCGTGCGCGACGTAAAATACGATTACGTGACGTACAATACAAAATTTTTAAATCGATACCAAATTTAGTAATAAAAAATAGTAGAAATTTAGGGGTTTTACAGCTGAGTATATGGGTAGGACTTGCAAGATATTGACCGAAGGAGGAATTATCCTAGTTAATAATATCTGCAAGGGGAGAAGAGTTACATTAGGAGGCCGGAATTTGAGCGCGTGCTTGCTCGTATACCCCTTTCGAGGTACGACATGGTACTCGGAATGGATTGGTTGAGCATGCACCATGCTAGTATAGACTGTAAAGGAGGTAGGGTTCTGTTTAGGCCACCGGGAGAGCCAAAGTTTGCGTTTGCCAGGGGAGCAGCTGAGCCGGGAGATAGGTTCTGTGGAGCTTTGCTAGCGGGGCAGGCATTGCCGTATCCATTGATAGCTGATTTTATAGATGTATTTCCCGAGGAGTTGCCTGGGATGCCGCCAGATAGAGATGTTGAGTTCTCTATAGACTTAGTGCCGGGCGATGAGCCTATTTCACAGCACGTCTATAGGGTCAACAATACCAAGTTGGAAGAGCTGAAGAAGCAAGTCGACGAGCTGCAGGACAAGGGATTTATCAGATCCAGTTCATCACCTTGGGGCGCGACAGTTCTGTTTGTACCGAAGAAGGATGGTACGATATGTATGTGTATCGATTATAGGGCGCTCAACAACCTCACTATCAAGAAAAAGTACCCATTGTCGAGGATTAACGACTTGTTCGATCAGTTGAGCGGCACGAAGGTGTTTTCGAAGATAGACCTGAGGTCCGGTTATTATCAGCTGAAGGTAAAGCGGAAAGACGTTCCGAAGACGGCTTTTCGGACTCTGTACAGCCAGTACGAGTTCACTGTCATTCCATTTGGGTTGACCAACGCCCCAGCAGTGTTCATGAACTTGATGACCAAGGTATTCCATTAGTACATTGACAAGTTCATGGTGGTCTTCATAGATGACATCTTGGTCTACTCGAAGACGCCGAAGGAGCACGAGGAGCATCTGAGGATTATGCTCGAGACTCTGAGGAAGGAGCAGTTGTACGGGAAGCTTTCGAAGTGCGAGTTCTTCCTAGACCAGGTCGAGTTCTTGGGTCATGTTGTGACCGAGCACGGGATCTATGTGGACCAGAAGAAGATTACAGCGGTAGAGTCTTGGTCTACACCCAGTTCAGTTGCCAAGATTTGGAGCTTTCTGGGTTTGGCTGGCTACTTTTGAAAGTTCGTCCAGGACTTCTTGCAGATTGTGGAGCCGATAAATAGACTCACCAGGAAGGACTTGGAGTTCGTCTGGACTGAGGAGTGTCAGGCCGCCTTCGAAGAGCTGAAGAAGTGGTTGACATCAGCTCCGATCTTGATATTACCGTATGGGACCGGTGGTTTCTTGATCTACAGCGACGCTTCTGGCAGGAGTTTGGGTTGTGTTCTTCAGCAGCACGGAAAGGTGATTCCCTATGCATCTAGGCAGTTACGTCCTGATGAGAAGAACTACCAGACTCATGGTCTGGAGTTGGCCGCTGTTATCTTTGCCTTGAAGTTGTAGAAATACTACTTATATGGAGAGCGGGTTGATATCTTCACTGATCACAAGAGCTTGAAGTACGTGTTCACTCAGAAGGAGCTGAACATACGGCAGAGACGGTGGCTCGAGCTGATGAAGGATTCGATATTGCCTTGCAGTACCATCTAAGAAAGGCCAACGTAGTTTCAGATGCCTTGAGCAGGTATCCAGTAGCTATGTATCTGACGGTAGATTGTCATCTTTTGGCTGACATGGACAATTTAGGAATCGAGGTGATTATTTCGGGCGTAGAAGTACAGATGTCGGGCTTACAGATTCAGTATGTGTTGATGGACAGAGTCAGATCAGCACAGTATGATGATGTTGTCCTGAGGAGCACCAGGGAGCAAGTGCGGGCAGGGTTGCTCGACGATTTCTCTATTGCCGAAGATGGGTCGCTGCGGCACGGTGCTAGACTGTGCGTTCCGAGTGGAGAGCTTCGGTAGGAGGTTCTTCAGGAGGCACGTCGCTCTCAGTACTCTATGTATCTTGGGGCCAACAAGATGTGCAAAGATCTGAGGGAGCATGTTTGGTGGTACGGCATGAAGCGCGAGGTAGCTCAGTTTGTATCTCGCTACTTGGTATGTCAGCAAGTGAAGGCCGAAAGACAGAGGCCTGGTGGATTGCTACAGCCAGTACCCATTCCTGAGTGGAAGTGGGAGCACATCACCATGGACTTTGTATCCGGACTTCCACGATCTCCTGGAGGAAAAGACGCGATTTGGGTCATAGTTGATAGATTGACCAAATCGGCCCACTTCTTGCCTTTCAAAGTGGGGTTGTCTACGGAGAGGCTGGCAGAGCTGTACGTTCGTCAAATCGTGAGATTGCATGGGGTTCCTGTGAGCATAGTTTCAGATCGGGATAGTCATTTTACTTCCCACTTCTGAAGAAGTTTACAGACTAGCTTGGGCACCTCGCTCAAGTTTAGTACCGCTTATCATCACCAGATAGACGGGCAGTCAGAAAGGACTATCCAGACTTTGGAGGATATGCTTCGCACGTGTGTGCTTGATCTCGGGGGTTCTTGGGAGGACCATCTTCACCTGTTAGAGTTTGCTTACAAAAACAGCTATCAGGCCAGTATAGAGATGTCGCCATTCGAGGCTCTATACGGACGAAGATGTCGTACTCCCTTATCATGAGACGATGTCGGCGAGAGAGTGCTGCTTGGACCGAAGATGGTAGTGGATGCAGCTGAGAAGGTCAGGTTGATTGGAGACAGACTTCGGGTGGCTCAGGAAAGGTAGCGGCATTGGGCCGATAGCCACCGGAGACCGTTAGAGTTCGAGGTTAGTTTCAATTCTTGTTTGTGATGCTTGTTAATTTTGTTTGTCCTGTGTGCTGAGTTTATTTTATGTCTAGGCTGGTGCTTTGGTGTTCCTGAAGATTTCTCCGATACGGGGCACGATTCACTTTGGCGGAGGCGGGAAGCTTAGTCTGCGCTACATCGGACCTTTCACTATCCTTGAGAGGGTCGGTGCAGTGGCTTATCAACTAGACTTGCCACCTACGCTAGAGGGGGTGCACAACGTATTCCATGTGTCGCAGCTAAGGCGGTACGTGGTAGACCCCAGTCTTGTATTGGATCATTCAGCGATCGAGGTGGGGCCTACTCTTCACTATCCAGAGTAGCCAGTGGAGATTCTGGATCGTAGGGAAAAGGTACTCCGGAACCAGGTTATACCCTTGGAGGCATCACTCTCCAGGTGAGTCTACCTGGGAGAGAGAGGACGACATGCGGGAGAGTTTTCCTTATCTCTTCGAGCTCCGAGGTAAAAATCTTTTGTTTCTGCATGTGATTTCGGTGTATGTTTGTTTTAATTTTGAGGACAAATTTTTTTTAAGGTGGATAGATTTGTCACCCCCAGTTTTCATGAACAGGGGTATTTTGGTCATTTTCTACTTTAGAATAATTTTGGAATTATTTGTTTATTTATGATATTATTTTGGGGTTATTTGAGTCGGGTTCGAATTTCAACTCCATCCGACTTGTATCGGGAACCCCGAGTAGCTTTGACTCTAATGGGATCCGCTCATTAGTTAGGCATGGCCCACGTGACATTATTTTAGTCAGTGTGTTAGACTAATTTTTCATGAATAGGTTTAGCTTGATTAGAGATTTAAAACAAGACTAATTTAGCCTCAACCTTTTCCTAATATTAATTAATAAGAG
>JANAVB010025772.1:0-43069 GCA_029216955.1 Iris pallida | reverse complement strand
TATCCGTCGACTATGTTCTGAAAATGCTTGGTATTCCAGAACCATGGCGACGGATGAGTCGTTCGCCATTCTGTCAAACTAAATACCACCAAAACGTTGCCGACGATATTCGTCGACCACCCGTCGCTACCTGAAACATTTTCAAATCTCAGTAGGACGGATATGCCGTCGAACAGTAGTCGGAAACTGGAAATATCCGTCGCTAACGGTCACTGGTCCGTCGCTAAATGAGATTTTTTGAACAAAAAAATACAGCACTTTCCCTGTTTCGCAAAATATGCATAAACCAAAACCTATAATGCACACCAATTATCCAACAATCACATAGACCAAATATATATTCCACACCAATTATCCAATAATCACAGAGACCAAATATGCACATACGAATTTAATACACCAATACAAGAATCATATAGACCAAACCAAATTAATATAAATAGACATCAATATCCTGAGAGCAACCTAATATCCGTCGTTATAATCCGATCATAGCACAAATATTCCAAAATTCCCATAAATATTCCAAAATTTCAACAAATTCTAAAATTCCAAATACATAGGAAAATCGACTTTAGCCTCAGCAAAGACGCAAGTCAGATGATGAATCCTCATAGCCAGGGATCATAGTTGCATTGAGGCATGTACCATTCTATCAGCCATTTGCATACGAAGGCTCAATCTGGTTGAGGTCTTCTGTAGGGACAGGAGGGTCGGTCCTGATGCTACTCTCTGACGGTGCCTCCTCATTAACTTCAACATTGGGAGCAATCTCTTCCTTGATGGTCATCGGTTCTTCTTTGACCTCGACCTTTGGTAACAACCTTCCCCTTAACAGTCACCGGCTCTTGTTTGACGACGGGGACTTCCTCCGTGTCGACCTCCAAGGGTTTCTTGCCTCGGCCCCTTCCTCGACTAGCAGCACCACCTCGGCGAGTCCTAGAAGCCATCTCTCTGACAACAAAAATTTCATATAGGGTAAAGAAATTTACTCAAATTATAAAAGTTGTGACGTTGGTTTTTTGCATCATCAGTAGAGGGAGCAGCACTGGAAAAGTTGTGACGTTGGTAGCATGAGAGAGTAAAAATTGTATCACAAGACTAACAGAATTACTATGTAATCATGTACTCACCAATATCGGATGTAACTGGAGTCGTGGGCTGGCCTATGCAGTAATTGGTGGATCCGTGGTATAGGACAGATGTACTTAGTATCTAGTGTATCAGATTAGTATCGGTCTATCGGTTTGGTATAGGACGTATCAGATTGGTATTAGCCTTAAAAATTGGTATCGTCCTATCCGATATGTACATGTATCGGCCGTATAGCTAGGATTCATATTGGCCTTATCGATTTGGTATCGGTCATATCCGATAGGTATATTCGGCCGTGTTGGATTAGTATAGACCATTTGGATTAGTATCGTGAAAGGTTTAGTAACAACTGTACTGGATTTCTCTCTTCTCGAGCTAGAATACCATTGCAAAAGAGTTACCAGATCATGATTGGCCAGTTACAGTAACATACATGCTTCGTTTTCCATCAGAAAAAGTGAGATTGAAAACGAATATGTATGTTCTGTAACTGGCCAGCTACGCTCTCGTGACTCTCTTAGAATGGTAATCTAGCTCTAGAGAGAGAGAAATCCAAGTACAGTTGTTACTAAACCTTCCACGATACTAATCCAAAATGGTCTATACTAATCCAACACGGCCGATACCTATCAGATATGACCGATACCAAATCGATAAGGCCAATATGAATCCTAGCTATACGGCCGATACATATCGGATAGGACGATACCAATTCGATAAGACCAATACCAACCGATACGGCCCATACCAAAATGATAGATCGATACTAATCCGATACGGTCAATACTTATAAGTACCTACGGTCCAGGAGGTTTATTCGCTAGTACATCTATGTACGATCAAAGAAGTAACGATCCATTTCAATTTGGATGTGAAAATCTGTATAGTAAGACAAACTAAACATAATCAGTTCTATTCACATGCTTAATTGCCAAGTATGGGAACGAATGGCTCAGAACACAACCCAAAATTCATTCTAGCATACATTAGTGTGAATCATCTATGTTCTGTACATATGGTGTAGTATATGTTCTTATCGTATCTAGTATCTGAAGAATGTAACAGAATCAAGATAAACTCACATAATGTAATACTAAGACATCATCTACTCCTATATAAGATATAGTGATAGGTTGTCATATCATCATTGTCGAGGGATGAGGGTCGGAGGACAAATACCGCTCGAGTGAGCCAAAGGCATGCAGCCACTTCCCTCCCTCCATTCACCTCTCCCTCTCTCATGCTATCAACGTCACAACTTTTCCAGTGCTGCTCCCTCTAATGATAATGAACGCAAAAATCAAAGACCCCCCTCTCCTTTCTCACTCTTCACAGTTCTCACAACAGGAAGGATCAATGCTTTCTAGTTCTCTTCCATCCATCAATTCCTCCGTTCTGATCAAGCATCTTCCTTCTCCTCTCCTACCATGGCTCTGGACCCATCGCTCCTCCCTACTTCCCTTCTTCTTATTTGACTCACTCAGCCACATATGATATCCACCTCAAGTGTTGAGTCAGGGGACAAGAAGTGGGCAGGAAGAGGAGGGGGAAGCAGCACAGCCGGCGGCATGACCCGAAGGAAGTACATAGGTTTTCTTCAACATCCGTAGGAGAACTACAAGGATATATCTTTTCACAACATATCACTTTGTCAAAGACCCTTAATGTGACAACCATGTTACCGCGGTGTCAAAAAACTAACATGTCATGATTTTCTAAGCCGTGTGTTTGACATAATCCTCCAAACTCTTTCTGCTATGTAGTAATGCAGATTACTACATAGGAGGAAGAGTTGGGAGGATTATGTCAAAACACACGGCTTAAAAAATTATGACATGTTAGTCTTCCGACACCGCGGTAACATGATATTCACATTAAGGGTCTTTGACAAGGTAACATGTTGTGAAAAGATATCCCTATAGTTCTCCTACGGATGTTGAAGAAAAAAATATGTACTTCCTCCGGGTCATGCCACCGGCTGTGCTGCTTCCCCCTCCTCTTCCTGTCCACTTATTCTCCTCCGACTCTACACTTGAGGTGGATATCATATGTGGCTGAGAGAGTCAAATAAGAAGAAGTGAAGTAGGAAGGAGCAGATGGGTCCAGAGCCATGGTGGAGGAGAGGAGAAGGAAGATGCTTGATCAGAACAGATGGCTCAGAACACAACCCAAAATTCATTCTAGCATACATTAGTGTGAATCATCTATGTTCTGTACATATGGTGTAGTAAATGTTCTTATCGTATCTAGTATCTGAAGGATATAACAGAATCAAGATGAACTCACATAATGTAATACTAAAACATCATCTAGTAATATAAGATATAGTGATAGGTTGTCGTATCATCATTGTCGAGGGATAAGGGTCGGAGGACAGTCAACTTTATCTACGGCTACATAGTTTCTGCCTCGCCAGTCGAATGGCTACAGGGACTATGTCCTGATCACCATGTCGTACCGTAGATTAATACAAATGGAGCTGGAAATATTCGTCGCTAACCGGTCACTAGTCCGTCGCTAACTGAGATTTTTTGAAAAAAATTGCAGCACTTTCCCTGTTCACAAAAATATGCATAAACTAAACCAATATATAATGCACACCGATTATCCAACAATCACATAGACCAAATATATAATGCACGCAAATTATCCAAGAATCACATAGACCAAATATGCACATACGAATTTAATGCACACCAATTATCCAAGAATCATATAGACCAAACAAATTAATATAAAATAGACATCAATTATCCTGAAGAGTAACCTAATATCCGTTATAATCCGATCATAGCACAAATATTCCAAAATTCTCACAAATATTCTAAATTTTTTTAATTACAATACTTTAAGGAGGAGGAGGAGTTCGATTGCCTGGATAGCTCAGATAAAATAGCAAAAATTCGATTTATGTCCAAGTGTGAGAACGGATGGCTCAGAACACAACCCAAAATTCATTCTAGCATACATTAGTGTGAATCATCTATGCTGTACATATGGTGTAGTATTTGTTCTTATCGTATCTAGTATCTGAAGGATATAACAGAATCAAGATGAACTCACATAATGTAATACAAACATCTACTACTATATAAGATATAGAGATAGGTTGTAGTATCATCATTGCGAGGGATGAGGGTCGGAGGACAGTCAACTTTATCTACGGCGACATAGTTTTTGTCTCGCCAGTCGAATGGCTGCAGGGACTATGTCCTGATCACCATGTCGTACCGTAGATTAACGCAAATGGAGCTAGAACCAAAATACAGAAACCAAAATACAAAATACAGAATCCAATCCCTGGGTTCGCCGAAAATACAAAATACAGTTCTAATTCATATATATTTTAAGTGTGAGAACGGATGGCTCAGAACACAACCCAACGGAGAGGATACTCTAAGAGATCCATCTGAGTAGGACGTATACTCTGAGAGATCACCTTTACAAGAATGATATCAGTAGTGGGATTGAGTGTTGGAGGAGATATTATTAGAGTATACATCCTACTCAGATGGGTCTCTCACCGTTACTATTTTTTCTGACAACATGGTGGATGTGCTCCGTCAACAGATTCTTGCTCCGAGCCAAAACTTTGCCCCGAAGCTCAAGTGGACATCCTTCGTGTAGAGCTCGAGTGAGAGGTTCCTGACAGCATGGTGAAGAACTCGCACTGTCCTTGAGACAGTGAACATATACACCATGAACCCAAATCCCATATTCACATTTACTAATCCAAACACTATGCACCAAACTAATGGATAACACCCAATATGGATAACACATTATTTAGCCAATATATAAACTTAGATGAATTTGAGAAGCAAAGCCCCCGCCGCCCCCGACCAAAGCACGCCGCCCCAAGCCGCCGCCCAGCCCCCGACGCCTCCGCCCGAAGCCAAGATCAAACTATTATCGGCAGTATGGCACATATGGCGTGAACGAAATAGAAGAGTTTTTGAAGGCATATCCATGACTATTCATGGGATTTTAAACAACATTGATACGGATGCTAACCTCATGGGAGGATAACAGCATATTGTGCTTATAGCTTGTAGTATATTGCTATGGGTTGTAACAGTAGTCTTTTCATTTTTGAATAAAAGTACCCTTTTCTTCAATATATATATATATTTAGACTTATAAAGAAATCTTCAGGATTTGAGCAAAGTTGTTCGGTTGCATATATATGAAGAGTGCTTATGGCTGTACGTCGGTTGCATATATATATGTGTGATATTTCAATAGAAGAGCAGGGAATGGACTCCTGCTAAGTCTATTATAACCTGGGCAAAAACACCGTTGGTCCAATATTAGGGTTCATAGTTTAAATGTGTGCTTATGGCTGTGCAAGGCAGTGAACAAAAAACAAAAGACGGGAAGAAGGGAACTGTGACCTAAGTTTGAATAAATTTTAGAGACCACATGAAATCGGAAGTGAGCCTTAGCCACTTGACCCCCGCAGCCCCGCCACCCACAACCCCCCGCCCACCGCAGCCCCACGTCCAGCCCCCGACGCCCCCGCCCCAAGCCCGCCGTCCAGCCCCCGACGCCCCCGCTCCAAGCCCGCCCGCCCAGCCCCCGACCCCCCTGCCCCAAGCCCGCCGCCCCCTGCAGCCCTGCCACCCACAACCCCCCGCTCACCGTCGCTGTAGTGCCCCGCTTCTCGCGGTCCACTATGTAATACCTACGGCTTGTTGACTTAGTCAAGAACTGAGTATTTGGTGAAACCTTTGCCGGTATCGATTGATCACGGATTAAATGCAATGAATCTTTCCAATTGATGGATTGGCTTTGTTGAAATGAATCCAAGACTTTTGCTGAATGTTTTCTCTTCGCTGCTTGGTTTTGATGAATGCATTTTTGTGTTGGTTTTCGATGATTGGTTTTTATTGTTCGCTTTTATCGCATTTCGCATCATTCTGAATCTTGAGAAAAGAGACGAAGTATGCTAATCAACTGTTGGTGCCAATGTAGGATGCGTGAATTGTTCGTGAACGACGCGTGAAGTCCCTCCTTCTCTCAACTAAGATTCGTTTCGGTGAGTTGCTTCAACCGAACAAACATTGATCTGTACACCTAAGAAAAATGATCTCTAGTCCACTCTGTTGCCTTGTCCCAATGATCAACGATACCACATCCAAAAAGATAAGAAAAGATAATTGAATTGAATCAAATGCATGCAAGAATATGTGGCTACTCTATTTACTCAATAAGAATGATCATCTGCTTGTCACTAGTATGCTTGAAAATGTAGACACGTACAGACGAACTTGTACGTGTTGAGAAGAACCTGAAGGCACGAATCAAACGTGTCGTATATCTGTGCATAAGTCCAAGTGTGTCTCATCTGATAGAACGGCTAGAGCATGCATTTGGTCTCGGACAACTTGTATACAAGGAATTATTTGTCTCTCGGGTGGTATCTGGGGGCACCTGGAACTGCTCGGCCTAGGAGAGATTCTGAGCACACTGGGTAAAAGAAACTCATGTTAAAAGTGTAGCCGATATCTGAGTCCTTAGCGACGAGCTGAACCAAAGAGTCACAGCGGCTAATCATGGGGATAACCCATGGACCAACATGTAGAATAGTCCACCTGCATGACCCGAATGACAACTTCAATATCTGCAAGAATAAATCATGAATTACTCATTATACAAATTGTGCTAACGTAGTTTTGTGCAGGGATGACTGCCGGCGAGGGTAAGTTGCTATGATTATATTCTACTGTCATGTTCTTATGAATTGTTAAAAAGAACCTAACAAGTAGAAAGATCACTAGTAAATATTAGCTCAACATATTAATTTAGTGCAGAGATTTGCGAGTTCGGCCAAAAGCCGCTCGCCAGTACATGATGTGTGCTGACCCACGTTGTGGGCATCCTTTTCAGAAAACAAAAGGAGACAGGAGGATTTCAAGGAGGCACTAAAGCTCGCCTAGTGCAGTAAAGCTGCAGACTGCCTCGAAGCTTTCTTTCATTTCAAGTCAAGTTCAAGTTTCTTTTCCTTCTGAAGGTGTCTTTCAATTTCAGCATGTAATAAAAGGGATATCATGTTTGGGCATTGTGGCTAATTTCAAAAGAGTGTTTCAAAGATAATCCTGTAGCCAAATTATAAGGCAAATCTGAGTTGCAAAGCTTTATACTTTTATTCCTATCAAGCTATGAATAAAATAAGTATTTCCATTTCAAATCTCTGTGTCCAACATTTGGTTTTCTGCAATGGGTGCGTGCGTGTGTTTGCTTGACTAATGGGTGCGTGGGTGTTTTGCTTGACTAATGGGTACGTGCGTGTGTTTTGCTTGACTAGTTGTTTTGTGCAGGTACATGGCCATGTGCAAGCGCAACTTAGGCTTGCACGGCATCACGCCTTAGCGAGGACGATCGATCCCGCAGGGATCCAAGCAAGACGGACGACCCTAGCGGGATCGGGGCGTGACAAAGTGGTATCAGAGCACGGTTTTACGTCCTTGGCCTCTTGCAAATATCGATTTTGAAAAATATATATATAAAGTACTTTGACGGCTTTCAAAAGTGTCCCAATTTTGAGTTATGAAAACCAATGTCCCATACAAAAGTCCATAATATTTTATGAGACTGACATAAGTTATACTATTTGTAGAGAAATGGCTCCTCCTCGTCCATCTGGCTCGACCAATCCGGTAGAACGGATCATGACAATGTTGGAATTACAGAGACAGGACAATGAGGAACGAAATCAGATACATCAGGACCGAGCGGCTGCTCAACAAAAGCAGTTGGATGCCTTGACCCAGCTTGTCACGGTGCTTGCGGCAAATCGAGATACCACCGCAGCGACAAAACCAACGGGAACGCCGAAAATCGAGCCCGTAGAGGGTGATGAGCCCCAGCCAGCGCAAAGGCACACTGTCTTTAGGCCAAAGGACTTCTTAGACGCGAAACCACCAAAATTTGAAGGCAAAACATCACCCGATAAGGTGATAGACTGGATTGATAAAGTGGAGAGTCTGTTCGCGTTCATAGGAGTTTCAAGCGGTAAGAAGGTAGTTTGTGCCGTTATGCTTCTACGGCTGCGGGCAAAGGATTGGTGGAAGACGAAGAAGCCGGCGCTGCTCGCAACGGCTATGAATGGGAAGATCTCATGGGCCTCATTCAAGAAGGCATTTCTGGATCAATATCTGCCTCCAGCCATGAGCAAGAAGATGGAGGATGACTTCATCACACTGGAACAAGGAAATATGTCCGTGGAGGACTATGAGTCTGAATTTGCTAAGCTGGCAAATTTTGTCGCTGCTTGCTCCCTACGGAGCAGACTCGCATAAATTGATTCGTTAGAGGTCTGAATGACGACATCTAGTTAAGTGTGCTGAATCGAGAATGTGGGTCCTATTCTCAAGCCTTTGAGGCGGCGCTACAGGTTGAACAGTTCCAGCAGAAGAAGACGTCCAATAAAGCACAGAATAGTCGGAATCAGCCCGCTAAGTGATATCATAACGGAGAGAAAAAGACCGATGGGGAACCACAAAATAAAATAATCTGTACCCACTGCGGTCGACGAGGACATGCGAATGAAGAATGTCGCTTAGCGAAAGGTTTGGTATACAGTCACTGTGGAAAGCATGGACACACCAAGGAGGACTGTCTTTTCGTAAACCACGCTTGTTTTCATTGTGGCCAATAGTGTCACGCCATCAGAAATTGTCCGAAGAGAAATCGAAATAGAGATGACACTGAAGAGTGTGGGCAGCTACCAGGCCCACCGTTCGAGACAATCCGCACAACCAGCCGTAGCGGACTAATGCTCGTGTCTATCTCTCCACCTTGCTTAATCCAGAAAGTGGAGGTGAGTTTGTATCTTAAGTTTTGAGGACAAAACTTTTTCTCAGTGGGTTATTATGTAGTGCCCCGCTTCTCGTGGTCCACTATGTAATACCTACGGCCTGTTGACTCGGTCATGAACTGAGTATTTGGTGAAACCTTTGCCGATATCGATTGATCACGGATGAAATGCAATGAATCTTTCTAATTGATGGATTGGCTTCTATTGAAATGAATCCAAGAGTTTTGCTGAATGTTTTCTCTTCGCTGCTTGGTTTTGATGAATGCATTTTCGTGTTGGTTTTCGATGATTGGTTTTCATTGTTCGCTTTCATCGCATTTTGCATTCATTCTGAATCTTGAGAGAAAGAGACGAAGTATGCTAATCAACTGTTGGTGCCAATGTAGGGCGCGTGAATTGTTCGTGAACGGCGCGTGAAGTCCCTCCTTCTCTCAACTAAGATTCGTTTCGGTGAGTTGCTTCAACCGAACAAACATTTATCTGTATGCCTAAGAAAAATGATCTCTAGTCCACTCTGTTTCCTTGTCCCAATGATCAACGATACCACATCCACAAAAGATAAGAGAAGATAATTGAATTGAATCAAATGCAAGAATATGTGGCTACTCTATCTACTCGATAAGAATGATCATCTGCTTGTCACTAGTATGCTTGAAAATGTAGACACGTACAGACGAACTTGTACGTGTTGAGAAGAACCTGAAGGCACGAATCAAACGTATCGTATATCTGTGCATAAGTCCAAGTGTGTCATCTGATAGAACGGCTAGAGCATGCATTTGGTCTCGGACAACTTGTATACAAGGAATTATTTGTCTCTCGGGTGGTATCTGGGGGCACCTGGAACCGCTCGGCCTAGGAGAGATTATGAGCACACTGGGTAAAAGAAACCCATGTTAAAAGTGTAGCTGATATCTGAGTCCTTAGCGACGAGCTGAATCAAAGAGTCACAGCAGCTAATCATGGGGATCCATGGACCAACATGTAGAATAGTCCACCTACATGACCGAATGACAACTTCAATATCTACAAGAATGAATCATGTATTACTCATTATGCAAATTGTGCTAACGTGGTTTTGTACAAGGATGATTGCCGGCGAGGGTAAGTTGCTATGATTATATTCTACTGTGATGTTCTTATGAATTGTTAAAAAGAACCTAGACAAGTAGAAAGATCACTAGTAAATGTTAGCTCAACATATTGATTTAGTGCAGAGATTTGTGAGTTCGGCCAAAAGCCGCTCGCTAGTACATTATGTGTTCTGACCCATGTTGTGGGCATCCTTTCAGAAAACAAAAGGAGACAGGAGGATTTCAAGGAGGCACTAAAGCTCGTCTAGCCCAGTAGAGCTGCAGACTGCCTCGAAGCTTTCTTTCATTTCAGGTCAAGTTCAAGTTTCTTTTCCTTCTGAAGGTGTCTTTCAATTCTAGCTTGTAATAAAAGGAATATCATGTATGGGCATTGTGGCTAATTTCAAAAGAGTGTTTCAAAGAGAATCCTGTAGCCAAATTATAAGCCAAATCTGAGTTGCAAAGCTTTGTAGTTGTATTCCTATCAAGCTATGAATAAAATGAGTATTTCCATTTCAAATCTCTGTGTCCAACATTTAGTTTTCTGCAATGGGTGCGTGCGGTGTTTTACTTGAATAATGGGTGCGTGCGTGTGTTTTGCTTGACTAGTTGTTTTTGTGCAGGTACATGGCCTTGTGCAAGCACAACTTAGGCTTGCACGGCATCACGCCTTAGCGAGGACGATCGATCCCGCAGGGATCCAAGCAAGACGGACGACCCTAGCGGGATCGGGGCGTGACAGCCCCCCCCGCTGCCCAGCCCCGCCCCAAGCCCGCCGCCCCCGCTGCCCCTACGACACCGCGATAGAGAAAGAGAGAGAGAGAGGGGATTACCTTCGGGAGAGAGAGAGGAGAGGACGCCGACGTCGATCACCGAAGCCGTGGGAGAGAGAGAGAGAGAGAGAGAGAGGAGAGATAGTAAATTTGGGGGGGAATGCGAAAAGTTTCTTCCGCCGTTTCAATTTAAGTCAGGAACGTATTTTTAGCGACTGACTAGCGACGGATTTTTAAACGTCGCCCGTTAGTCGCTCTTTTTGATACTTGTCGAATGAATATCCGTCGCTACGTAGTCGAAGAATTGTCCCGCCAATTCTCTCCATAATTCTCGCCAAAAATTGACTGCATAGCGACGGCTGAATATCCGTCGCTATATCTCCGACGCCCTAGCGAAGGGATATGCGACCTTTTCTCCCCCTAAAATAAAATAAAAAATATAATGGCTTGTCGTCGGTAATCCGTCGGCTAGTTGCCACAAAGCCGTCGCTAACGCCGACGGACGATATCCGTCGCTAATGTTCCGTCGCTAATTTACTGTATTTTGGTAGTATTTTTAAAATAATTTAAAATCACCAAATATCATATCATGATTTAAATGCCATAAATAATGATCAAATTACAAAGTTTCAAAATTACCCTCATTTTAGGAAACTTTGTGTTACACTTTTGATGATAAATTTTGAATTTTTTTAATACAAGAGGAACTTAACCAATATAAATGTAATCAAGTTTAGGAACTTGTTTCCAGACCAGTGATCACCCGGTCGTTGGTACTAAATGGATTTTTCAAAATAAAATTAGATGAGGATGGTATGACCATACGCAACAAAGCACACCAGGAAGAAGGTATTGACTACGATGAGACATATGCTCCAGTTGCTAGACTAGAATCTATTCGAATGTTATGTGCTTTTGCTAGTTTTCATGGTTTTAAACTATTTCAAATGGATGTCAAAAGTGCTTTTCTAAATGGTTTTATAAAAGAAGAAGCTTTTGTTAAACAACCTCCTAGCTTTGAAGACTTTAAAAGACCAGATCATGTATTCATGCTTCGTAAGGCTCTTTACAGACTCAAACAAGCACCTTGTGCATGGTATGAGCGCCTTAGTTCCTTCTTACTTGAGCATAATTTTTTGAAAGAAAAGGTTGATTCTACTCTTTTCATGAAATCTATTGATAAGAACATATTATTAGTGCAAATCTATGTAGATGATATTATATTTGGATCAAAAAAATAAGATGTTTTGTAATAAGTTTGTTGAGTGTATGCAGAATGAATTTGAAATGAGCATGATAGGAGAATTAACCTTCTTACTGGGCTACAAATCAAACAAAATTCACAAGGGATTTTCATCAGTCAAGCTAAATATACAAAGGCCTACTGAAGAAGTTTGATATGGAGAATGTCAAACCAATCAGAACTCCTATGTCAATGTCTACAAAATTGATATGGATGGAAGTGGTAAACCAACTAAAGTGCGCAAGTATAGAGATATGATTGGTAGTTTACTTTATTTAACTGCTAGTCATTTTGACACGATGCTTTCAGTATGCCTATATACAAGATATCAGACTTGTCCTAAGGAATCACTTGTGAGCACGGTTAAACATATCCTATGATACCTTAAAAGTACTTCAACAACCGGTCTATGGTATCCAAAAATCGATTCGTTTAACCTGATAGGTTATTCGAACGCGATTTTTGCTGGATGCAAGGTCGATCATAAAAGTACCATTGGCACATGTCATTTTCTTAGAAAATTCTTAGTCTTCTGGTTTTCTAAAAAGCAAATCTTTGTTGCATTATCAAAAACCGAGACTGCATATATAGCCGCAGGGCGTTATTGTGCCCAGATTTTGTGGATGAAGCAAACCTTGGAAGACTATCAATTATTTTATAACCATCATATTTTCTGTAATAACCCTAGTTCTATAAATCTCACAAAGAATCCTATTTGTCACTCTCGTACTAAGCATATAGAGATAAGACATCATTTTCTTAGAGATTATATTTTACAAATGACATTTGTCTAGAATATGTGGACACATAACACCAGCTAGCTGACATTTTTATCAAACCCCTAGCAGAAGATCGCTTTAACTTTATACGAAGAGAATTAGGAATTTGGACAATGAAGTTTTATAATTCGATATTACATGACCTAAATTCATAAAAACATAAAGAGTATTTAGGTTATAAGCTGCAAGGGCCCTTCTGACAACAAGGCATAAAAGCCTAAGCGACACGGTGCCAAGTGTCTTCGGACTACCTGTCACGACCCGCACCCAGTTTTCGGACGCGAGCTCGTGAGCAAGCCAGCTACGTATCGAGCGGACTCCAGCCCGACTCGAGTACGTATAAGCTGTCAAGGTCATGGTATCATATCTAATCTAAACTATATCTCAATCCACATGAATCATATAAACAAGAATGAACAAGTATGGGTCATGGTCTGCAGCCCATTAACATATTGTTCGATTAGACTCCAAGAATGATGTGAGTCTATAAATAAGCAGAGTATATCATGGTATGGAATATAAAGTACGAGAAGATAATAAAGAATATCACAACCAAATACCTTTATCATATATCGCAATCCTCTACCATCCTGCTCTACTAACTAACTCCATGCAGTCGCTAAACCTGAAGAGATCATCAGGTCCTCAGAGGACTAGCAAGATACATAAAACATGCCTATCTAACAGTTTAATCATGCAATAATATATACAGGGTGTAAACAAGAACTAGACAAGAGACTGACAAGTGGCTACTGACAGGTAGCTATGAACTCGGATACGGGATCAAGTATGCATAAATGAACTGCTGGTAGATCAATGGAAACCAACCCTCGTCCCGATTGTGGACTCGCAGGTCAGTTTCAAGACAAGTCACCCTCGCCCCGATTGTGGACTCGCAGGTGCAAAGGACAACCCTCGCCCCGATTGTGGACTCGCAGGTTGTTTCAAGACAAATCACCCTCGCCCCGATTGTGGACTCGCAGGTGCAAAGGCAACCCTCGCCTCGTGTGTGGACTCGCAGGTTGTGGGAAAAACAAGGAATAGCAGTTCACTCACATATACTTGTAGACACGACTCATTCAAGACACAGGTGAAGATACGACACGACCCAATCACGATACACGAGAGAACCAATCCAATATGAACTAACAAGGCTAACCATGTACATAGACTATATCTATACTAGCAAGCACGATATACGAATCACATGTAAATAACCAACTAGTAAACTATATAATAATAGAAATATGCATATAAATAAACTGTAGAGGGAGGCAAGGTATACTTGCTTGGGGGTTGCACGGAGAACCAACAATGTATCGCCAATCACAAGTCAGAAAGTCCAAGTCATCACAACTGTCTCCAAAAGCTGAAATAAACATTACCAACATTCTCAGAATAGTCAAATTAGCTAGGATTGTCTGTCCTTAAGTCCAATTCTGGACACAGGGGCAAAACGGTAATTTCGGGCAAAATGGTGTCCGTCGTTGGACCCGCTTTGCACCGAAAAGCATGCCAGAGTCAATGGTCTCTAAAGTCGTCAAACTACATGTCTATGGATCCGGTTTTTTGATACGAACCCAGCCGTATGTCCAAAGTTGGATTTCGGCGGGCCGTGCACAAAATCACCCGTTGAGTCGGACCGGGGGGGCCCGCGATATGGCGATTTTATCAACTGTCTCAGAATCGGACCAAACTTGGCATACAGGACCAAAAAAATGATACGGTCCTGATGGTACAAGTTTCGTCTCGATCTGACGAGCATGCACAAAGTAATTGGAAAATTTGCACAGAGGCCGATACGGTAAATTTCGACGAATACGCATCAAATTCGTCGTGCACACAGCGACCAATTTGAATTCCGTCAAAGCCCACACGACCACGAAGTCGTTATGCAGCTTTCGATGCCTACTGTGCGTGACCACGATGCCCAGTTTGGCGGGACGCATATCACGTGGATGAATTTCTATATTTTGAAAACAGATTTTTGTTAAACTTCAAAATTTGATTTCTCGACGCGTAGTCAATGAAATCAACTTTTATGAATTGGGTCGTGGAGCCCTACATGTTGTCTAAAAGTTTGTTCAAATAGAATTTCTAATATGGTACTGGATCGATTGAAATCGATCTTCAAATATGGGTATGTAGGCTATTTTATGTTCTGTTTCGAACAAGTTATTCAATCGACTTTGTGTCGATTTCTTGAGTCGATTGTGCAACCCCGTGTAATCCTGATTACTGGATCTCCTAGAGGGTCACACAGGGCTTCCAGAATAAGTTACAAAATTGAAAACGATCTAATATCGAGATAGATTTTTGGTTCGAAAGCGGGTTACCTGCTGCGGTTGATACTGCTGTTGACCGCCTCTTCAGGCGCGAGGCCAGTCGACTCCAGCGAACGTCGCCCCTTGCAGGCGGCGCAGTCGACATACGTGGTCCTAGGGTGGCGCGCAGGTGAGTATGCGGCGTGGTGAGTGTAACACCCATATTCTGAATACATATTTTGTCAAGCTTGCATGTATTCCAGACCTGTATTTATTTCCTCGGATTTTGGCATGTACTTGTAATTGGCTTGACTTGCAGATTTTGGTTCTCGTAATTGGGTTTTACATGGCTTGGTTTTATTTTGTGGAGGATGATTGATTTGGTTTGGTTTGGTTTAACATGCATTGGAGCCTATGTTCAACCCTCATTCCACCCCAACCTACCCTCTTTATTATCTCTACCTAACTCTCTCTCTCTCTCCTCATTACTTCCCTCCATTAATTTCTTCTTCTTCTTCTTCCTTCCACTACACAATACATCACCCATAGGCAAGTGCACCTTGCCACCACATGAGAACCCTATTTTATTTGTCCATTAGCTAGATTAGGCCATGGAGATGAACATTAGAACTTGACATTTTGTGATTTGGAGTCTCCTTTGTTCTAGATCTAAGTTTTCTTTATTTTCGGAATTGCATGGTTTTGATCTATTTTAGTTGGATTTTTGTGGGTTTTGATGCTTCCATGTGGAAGAGAACTCAATTTTACTCAAGTTAGAACTTTGAAAATCTAGATTTGGCCTTGATTTGACCAAAATATGAAAGATTGAATTTTGGGTGTTCTTGATGTTCCTCTCGGCCTGGAGAAGAAGATCTACAGTCTGCGCTCTTTAGCGCAGCACTGAACTGCGCAGCCTCCCCGAGTCGCGCTCTTTAGCGTTGGTCGCTGACTGCGCAGCCTGGCCGCTGCCCGATTGCGCAACCAACCCTGCGCCATCGGCTCCTGCGCGCTTGACCCCTGCGCAACCTGCATCCTGCACCATCCATTGCCTGTGCAGTCTAAGCCTGCGCAATCTGCATCCTGCGCCATCCATTGCCTGCGCAGTCTAAGTCTACGCACTTCGCAACCTAGGCCAACCATTCTTGCACCATCTGCCCCTGCGCCCTGTACCCCTGCGCACTTGGCACCCTGCGCAATCCAACCCCCCTGACACCCTGCGCAATCCAACCCCCCTGACCCCTTGCGCAATTCATTGGCTCTTGGAGTTTTGGTTTTATTTCTTTAAGCTTGGCTCTTCTATAGCCCTGTATATTGATATTTTATTAGATATTTTACGCCCATTTTATATCCTTATGCCTTTTGTCATGAACTTGATTTTACTTAATATGTTTGGAATAACTATTGTACATGGCATGGTATGACAAGGAACTAGCATAACACGACAGTGACCCGTAGTGGTGCACTCCTGACATGACCAACCTGACATGATAGTGGCCCGTCGTGGCGCACTCCTGACAAGTACCCTGACATGATTTATCTTGATGCTGCTGCGACGGCTAACTTGACTCGTATAATCAACTTGACACCGTGGGTGTTCCTGCTTGCTTGCTTGTGCAATCCACTTGTCTTGTCTTGCATCATGTCTAGGACGTGACTCCCTGGTTCCCACGGTCAGGGATTCATACTGAATATGGATTAGGCTAATGACTAGATCAAACTATAGTTCATGGAGAATTTCCAGTCACAGGCAATCTCGTTATCTGGGCGCTCTTAATTGGACTTGTAGCTTGCCGACGAGTAGAGCACATTTCCAGTACACTGTCATGTGTTGTACCCTCTAAGTCACCTAAGGGTATATCGTCTCCGGGGCGATGTACCCAACCATACTCTCAACCCGCGGAAGGATAAATAGATGGTCTGCAGGGCTTGGGACTGGGAAATTCTCATTGCATCTTGTTAGTAATTAGGCTTGTGATAACCCTAGTTAGTTAAAGTAGTAAGCCGTAGTATTTTGCTTGGCCGCTTGTGAATGGATGATGACTAGCCCTGTCTAAGTCTTGTCTAGTTCCTGTACCCTGGTACTCCTGAGCAGGATTGTTTTACTTGTTGTAACAATAAATGGATAGGGACAAGTGCTATTCAGGCGAAGGGTTACAACCCCGGTCCTTGTTTGGTTTACGGGTTGTAACCTGGCTTCCGGAATGGTTCCATGTCCCTAGTCGTTTATTGTCTTGTTGTACTCTTATTTACTAGTACTTTCTTCTATTACTTATGTTCTGAAATGCTGGCTTTTGTTCTTATTTCGTGGCCTCCTTTGTGGCACTTGCTCTTTCTGGGGTTTGACCCAGCTGGTTTTGTGTGGCCAGATTTTGGAGCAGCACCCGAGGATCTACCGAACCTCCAGCCCGATGGTGGCTACTAGAAGGAACCCGGGCTACGAGCGGGTTTTCTATTTTATTTCGCTCACTCTATTGTAAAGTTATTCTTTTGAGGCGTTTAGCCGACGTGCACCTGTTAGCTCGATGTACTTTACTTACTGTCTACCTACAGGCTGTAAACATGATTAACAAATCCTAGGGTTGATCATGTATGACTTAACTCTTGCTAGTCCTAGCATTTTGTACGACTAGCTTCATGATCAGCTGATATATAATATTTGGAACGCCTTTTATTGTATATTTGGTGGTCAAACATCTTGTGATTATATTATTTGCTTGAGATTGAGACAGTAGGCTTGACCTTAAGAGACTGTTGGCTTGTAGTAAACCCTCATATCTAGACAGCCGTGACCGTATAGCGAGATGGACTTCATTTCAATATACGTAGCTGGCTATGTTCGCCCCCGCTCTCCAGTATTCGGGTTCTAGGGCGTGACATGGTTTAAGTGGTGGCCCATGCAGGTCTTGTCAATCAAAAAATGTGAAGGTTTACCGAATAGATGTCTCAATCAGTATTCGCCCTTGATCTCCGCCCATATTTTTAAATCCCTGAAATTCTTGCCCTGATTACATGCTTGTATCGTTGATCTGTCCTGGTCCTTCCTTATTGTTTCCCTGTGTCGTCTTCTTCAACGACACTGTACCTGACCCTGCCGATCAGCAAGGAGGAGCACCTCCCGTGGACCAGCAACAACCTGGAGATCAAGCCCAGCATTCCGGAGTCACCTCCAGAGTGATACATACTGGAGAAGAACCCCCAGTTCGGCCCGTCCAGCCTACGGAACTTGATAATGGCACCTTGGTAGGTCTCATCAGGACCTTGATCACTACCAAAATACATGGATTTACCGACGGCCTTATCCGTCGGTATTCCGTCGCCAAAAATAATACCGACGGATTACCGACGGATATTTTGGTAAAACAGCCGTCGGGAATAACCTCGTCGCTAAAACATATCCGTCGCTACTCCGTCGCTCAGCGACGACTTAGCGATGGAATACCGCCGGCTCATTTAAATATATATAGCGACGGATTACCGACTAGCTTTCGTCAAAACATGTATCAGGATATAGGTTTAGCGACGGAATACTCCGTCGCTAGAGTCGGCAAAACCGTATCAGTGATTTTCTGATACGCAATATCCGTCGCTAATCCGTCGTAGATTTGTCGGTAAAAGCGTATTAGCGACAAAACATCCGTCGCTAACAGCAAAATTTATGGACATCAAACAGAACTAGGTCGACGGACATTCCGTCGCTAAACCGTCGCTCAATGTAAAATCCTACAGATAGCGACGGATATTACGTCGCCAATCCGTCGCTTTATTGAAATGCTCCAGGTAGCGACGGTTTTTCCGTCGCCATTTCGTCGCTAAACTCAGTTTCTCCAGATAGCGACGGACTATCCGTCGCTCAGTAGTCGCCAGTCCGTCGCTAACTTCTAATTTTTGAAAAAAAAAATACTGCAAACAGACTCTTTCCTGTTTGTACAACACATCCAACACAATATCAAACATGCAAAATATCCATATACAACACCATATATCCATATCCAACACGAATATCCAACGTATCCAATATCCAACACCATATATCCATATGCAAAATATCCATATCCGACACCAATATCCAACGTATCCAATATCCAACAAAATATTACCAACACAATATATCCAATATCCAACATTAAATTATCCAAACATAAAAAAATATCCGAACATACAATGTATCCAAATGTCTACAAAAATTTCGGCAGCACCTCCTTTGTATATCAGATCATCGCTTATAATCCAGCGTAGGTATATATCCAAAAATCACATAGACGAAATATGCACATACGAATTTAATACACACCAATTATCCAAGAAAAGACATCAATTATACTGAAGAGTAACCTAATATCCGTCGTTATACTAAAAATTTATCTTCAAGTGTGAGAACGGATGGCTCAGAATACACAACCCAAAATTTATTCTAGCATACATTAGTGTGAATCATCTATTTCTGTACATATGGTGTAGTATATGATCTAATCGTATATAGTATTTGAAGAACGTAACAGAATCAAGATGAACTCACATAATGTAATACTAAGACATCATCTACTACTATATAAGATATAGTGATAGGTTGTCGTATCATCATTGCCGAGGGATGAGGGTCGGAGGACAGTCAACTTATCTACGGCTACATAGTTTTCTGCCTCGCCAGTCGAATGGCTGCAGGGACTATATATGTCCTGATCATCATGTCGTACCGTAGATTAATGCAAATGGAGCTGGAAACAAAATACAGAAACCAAAAAACAAAATACAGAATCCAATCCCTGGGTTCGCCGAAAATACAAAACACAGAATCCAATCCCTGTATTTTAAGTGTGAGAACGGATGGCTCAGAAGACAACCAAACCGGAGAGGATACTCCAAGAGATACATCTGAGTAGGACGTATACTCTGAGAGATCACCCTTACAGAAATGATATCAGTAGTGGTATCGAATGTTGGAGAAGATATTATCACAGTATACGTCCTCTCCTCCACGATGGCTCTAGACCCATCTGCTCGTCCCTGCTTCCATTCTTCTTGTTTGACTCTCTCAGCCACACATGATATCCAGCTCAAGTGTAGAGTAGGCGAAAAAGAAGGGGACAGGAATAGGAGGGGGAAGCAGCACACCGGCGGCATGACCCGGAAGAAGTACAGAGGTTTTCTTCAACATACGTAGGAGAACTATAAGGATATATGTAAACACAACATATCACCTTGTCAAAGACCCTAAATGTGACAACCATGTTACCGCGGTGTCGGAAGACTAACATGTCATAATTTTATAAGCCGTGTGTTTTGACATAATCCTCCCAACCGGATTTCAGTTCTATGTAATAATGCGAGATTACGACACAGGAGGAAAGAGTTGGGATGATTATGTCAAAACACACGGCTTAGAAATTATGACATGTTAGTCTTCCGACACCGCGGTAACATGGTTGTCACATTAAGGGTCTTTGACAAGATGACATATTGTGAAAAGATATATCCTTATAGTTCTCCTACGTATGTTGAAGAAAACCTCTGTACTTCCTCCGAGTCATACCGCCGGTGTGCTGCTTCCCCCTCCTATTCCTGTCCCCTTCTTTTCCGCCTACTCTACACTTGAGCTGGATATCATGTGTGGCTGAGAGAGTCAAATAAAAAGAATGGAAGCAGGGACGAGCAGATGGGTCTAGAGCCATCGTGGAGGAGAGGACGTATACTGTGATAATATCTTCTCCAACATTCGATACCACTACTGATATCATTTCTGTAAGGATGATCTCTCAGAGTATACGTCCTACCCAGATGGATCTCTCGGAGTATCCTCTTCGGTTGGTTGTCGTATCATCATTGCCGAGGGATGAGGGTCGGAGGACAGTCAACTTATCTACGGCTACATAGTTTCTGCCTCGCCAGTCGAATGGCTGCAGGGACTATATATGTCCTGATCACCATGTCATACCGTAGATTAATGCAAATGAAGCTGGAAACAAAATACAGAAACCAAAAAACAAAATACAGAATCCAATCCCTGGGTTCGCCGAAAATACGAAACACAGAATCCAATCCCTGTATTTTAAGTGTGAGAACGGATGGCTCAGAAGACAACCCAACCGGAGAAAGTACAGAGGTTTTCTTCAACATACGTAGGAGAACTATAAGGACGTGCTGGATTAGTATAGACTATTTCGAATTAGTATCGTGGAAGGTTTAGTAACAATTGTACTTGAATTTCAATTTGGATGTGAAAATCTGTATCGTAAGCCAAACTAAACATAATCAGTTCTATTTCACATGCTTAATTGTCAAGTATGGGAACGAATAGCTCAGAACACAACCCAAAATTCATTCTACATGAACTCACATAATGTTTACAGTCTTGGTCTCAACTGTCTTCGATTTTATGATCCCATGTCTTAGGTTAAATAAATCACTAACCTCATCACGGTGGGTCTTGGTGTAGTACTCAAATGTGGGGCACCCGTAAATTCGCCGAGTTTTTAAATCATCGACATTGAGTTTTAAACCCTCACGTAGCCTTTCTGCTTCACTTCTAGGGTCGAGCAGCATCTTCTTGCAAGCTTCGGTCTCCAGATACTTAGTGTCAAGATTCTGGACGCTTTCGTAGAGCATGTCAATGCATCCTAGCGCCAATTTACTCGACAGGAAATTGACGCTAGGATGCGTTGACATGCTCTACGAAAGCGTCCAGAATCTTGACACTAAGTATCTGGAGACCGAAGCTTGCAAGAAGATGCTGCTCGACCCTAGAAGTGAAGCAGAAAGGCTACGTGAGGGTTTAAAACTCAAAGTCGATGATTTAAAACCTCGATGAATTTACGGATGCCCCACATTTGAGTGCTACACCAAGGCTCACCGTCTGTATAGTTCGGTTATTGGCGCTCGATGTCCCTGTGGTAAGGCAATGGATGAGGATATTGCGTAGGAGGGGGTTGCAGATGGAGGCAACAAGGATGGCGTGTTTGTGAAAGGAGGGAAAGGATACATAATCACAGACGATTTGCATGTAAGGCCATTCTATTCCATGGAGTCAGCGTTGTCTATTTTTCGAAAGCATGGGATCATAGAATCGAAGACAGTTGAGACCAAGACTGTAAATATTGGCCGCGATGAGGTTAGTGATTTATGTAACCAAATGTAGTAATCTTGTAATTTAAAGTTGGAAGAACATGCAAGTAGCCTTATATATAGTTGCTGCCTCCCCAGTCGAATGACTTAATTGCCAAGTATCGGAACGAATGGCTCAGAACACAACCAAAGATTCATTCTAGCATACATTAGTGAGTTCATCTTGATTCTGTTACGTCCTTCAGATACTATATACGATAAGAACATAGATGATTCACACTAATGTATGCTAGAATAAATCTTGGCTTGTGTTCTGAGCCATCCGTTCTGATCAAGCATCTTCCTTCTCCTCTCCTCCACTATGGCTCTGAACCAATCTGCTCCTCCCTACTTCCCTTCTTCTTATTTAACTCTCTCAGCCACATATGACATCCAGCTCAAGTGTAGAGTCGGAGGAGAAAAAGTGGGCAGGAAGATGAGGGGGAAGCAGCACAGCCGGCGGCATGATCCGGAGGAAGTACATAGGTTTTCTTCAATAGCCGTAGGAGGACTATTTCTCCTACGGTTGTTGAAGAAAACCTCTGTACTTCCTTCGGGTCATGCTGCAGGCTGTGCTGCTTCTCCCTCATCTTTCTGCCCACTTCTTCTCCCCCGACT
The DNA here is from genome assembly GCA_029216955.1 of Iris pallida. Classification (NCBI taxonomy): domain Eukaryota; kingdom Viridiplantae; phylum Streptophyta; class Magnoliopsida; order Asparagales; family Iridaceae; genus Iris; species Iris pallida. The sequence goes on along the minus strand of JANAVB010025772.1, from coordinate 20,307 downwards.
CTACACTTGAGCTGAATGTCATATGTGGCTGAGAGAGTCAAATAAGAAGAAGGGAAGTAGGGAGGAGCAGATTGGTTCAGAGCCATGGTGGAGGAGAGGAGAAGGAAGATGCTTGATCAGAACGGATGGCTCAGAACATAAGTCAAGATTCATTCTAGCATACATTAGTGTGAATCATCTATGTTCTTATCGTATATAGTATCTGAAGGACGTAACAGAATCAAGATGAACTCACTAATGTAATACTAAGACATCATCTACTACTATATAAGATATAGTGATAGGTTGTCGTATCATCATTGCCGAGGGATGAGGGTCGGAGGACAGGCAACTTTATCTACGGCTACATAGTTTCTGCCTCGCCAGTCGAATGGCTGCAGGGACTAATGCAAATGGAGCTGAAAAAATATGCATAAACCAAACCAATATATAATGCGTGGCTGAGAGAGTCAAATAAGAAGAATGGAAGCAGGGACGAGCAGATGGGTCTAGAGCCATCGTGGAGGAGAGGACGTATACTGTGATAATATCTTCTCCAACATTCGATCCCACTACTGATATCATTTCTGTAAGGGTGATCTCTCAGAGTATACGTCCTACCCAGATGGATCTCTCGGAGTATCCTCTCCGGTTGGTTGTCGTATCATCATTGCCGAGGGATGAGGGTCGGAGGACAGTCCACTTTATCTACGGATACATAGTTTCTGCCTCGCCAGTCGAATGGCTGCAGGAACTATGTTACCGCGGTGTCGTAGTCCAATATAATCCAGAGATTGACACAGTTCTAATTCATATATGTAGTCCAATACAAATAGTCTAAAACAAAAACAACCCAATAAAAATAGTCCAATACAAATAAGTACTAATAGCTAATGACGTGCTGCTCCTTGGGTCATGGGTGCCATCTGGTAAGTATATGTAACAGAATGTAAAAGAATGTAACAGCTCAAATTCAAAAACCAAAATCCCCATGCCAACATGAATCATAACATATAACTTAAACCCAGACATGACATAGGATTAAACCTAATGATTTAATCATCCTTAAATCAGTAAACACAAACAATGTACTAATTCTCAGTTTGTGTGTCCGTGTGTCTGTGTGTCCGTGTGTCCGTGTGTGTGTGTGTGTCTGTGTGTCCGTGTGTCCGTGTGTGTGTGTGTCCGTGTGTGTGTGTGTCCTTGTGTGTGTGTTTGTCCGTGTGTGTGTGTGTCTGTGGGAGAGGAGGAGGCAGCTGCCCGCCCCCTCCCACCACCCCCTCCACACCCCCCGCCCCCTCCCACCGCCGCCCCTCCACACCCTCCGCCACCCGCGGCCAGCCCCCCTCCACACATACCCCCCCCCGCACCCTGCGGCCAGCCCCCGCCCCCATCGTACCCCCCCAACGCTGCCCGCCCCCTCGATCCCACCGCCCCCTCCACACCCCCCGCCCCCCGCGCACGGCCAGCCCCCCTCCGCAACCCCCCGCACCCCGCGGCCAGCCCCCGCGCGCCCCCATCCCTCCAACGCTTCCCGCCCCCTCCCACCGCCCCCTCCACACCCCCCGCCACCGCCGCCACCGCCGCCCCCCCGCAGTCGACGCCGCCCCCGCAGCCCCCGACGCCCCCGGCCCGCTGCACCCACGACCACCGCGCACGCACGCGAGAGAGAGAGAGAGCGAGAGAGAGAGAGAGAGAGAGAGGGAGAGGGAGAGGGGAATACCTTTGGGAGAGAGAGAGGAGAGGGGGTCGCCGATCACCGCCGCGGGAGAGAGAGGAGAGGGGGTCGCCGATCACCGCCGCGGGAGAGAGAGGAGAGGGGGTCGCCGATCGATCACCGCGGGAGAGAGAGAGAGAGGAGAGAGAGTGAAATTTGGGGGGAATGAAAAAGTTCCCCCCGTCGTTTCAACTTAAGTCTGGAACGTAAATTTAGCGACGGAGTAGCGACGGATTATTCCGTCGCTAATGCGTCAGTAAATCTCGCGCGAGTAGCGACGGATTATTCCGTCGCTAAGTCGTCAGTAAATCTCGTGCCAATATTTTAGGCTTTTGCCGCCAAAATGTCCGACGTTCTAGCGACGGATATAAAACCGTCGCTACATGGCCGACTACCTATCGACGGCATAGCGACGGATATGGACATAAAAAAATAAAAAAAATTGTCCACTGCTTTCCATCGGTATTCCGTCACAAATCCGTCGGGGATCCGACGGTGATAGAGACGGAAAATGCCCGTCGCTAAATGGTCGTCGCTAAAGTACTGTAATTTGGTAGTGGATAGCTTCTCAGGATCGTAGAGGAGACACCTTGCACCAGACTGTGGCAGATGCTTTGACCAGAGGCGGTCATCCAGGGAACAGTGCGGCCAACAGCTTCAAGCGCTTGAACCCTCCATTCTTCGACGGCAGCGAGGATGCGATTGCCGTGGACGCTTGGCTTCAGGATACCGAGGTGGTTCTGGAAGCAGCTAGGACACCTGAGAATGAGAAGGTGGCGGTGGTACGCCTGCAGTTGTTGGACTTAGCTCGCAGTTGGTGGATAGTGCAAGCCATGGGATTAGTGGCACCCATTGCTTGGGTGGTGTTTAGAGAGAGATTCCAGACGAAGTATTTCGATGTTGTGGCTCGGTACGACCTGCAGACCAGATTTACCAACTTGAAGCAAGGAGGCAGAACAGTCGACAGTTATGCATCTGAGTTTTCTAGGCTCAGTAGGTTTGCCCCCACCTTGGTGGCGACCGAGTTTGATAGGGCCCAGCGGTTCCAGCAGGGACTGCATTTGGAGATCTTGTTGGCGGTTGAGCAGTTCGAGCATCAGACGTTCGATGCGATATTGAGAGCAACTAGGAGGCATGAGTACACCTTCCAGAGGATTGTGGATAGGACCGGAGGTAGGAAGCGGTCCCACAGTCAGATGCACCAATCATCAGCTCCAGTCCCAGCAGCTAGGGGATTGACCATTGGAACTCCGAGGAGGGCGGTCTCAGTAACGTCGGTTCAGCATTCGACCCCGACGTACCCGCAGCAGCAGAAACAGAAGCAGACTTCCGCGATGGGATGTTCTCATTGCGGAAAGCCAGGCCATGTAGTGGCGGATTGTCGTAGGGCACAAGAATTGTGCCTAGCTTGTGGAGCGGCAGATCACAAGATAGAAGCCTGACCGAATAGGGGTAGTTCTTCCTCTTCCAACCTAACCAGTCCATCGGTTAGGGGACCAGCACCTGTGCAGCAGCAGCAGTACCCAAGGCCATTGTTGCCTCAGGCCCAAGCATTCCAGCAGCAGTGTGCCCAGGCTCCAGTGCAGAGCAGGCAGAGAGGTTTCTAGCAGAGGGGACCCGCAGCTAGAGGTCAGGCCATGATGATGGCTATGGAAGAAGAAGTTACACCAGGTGAGGTAGTGGCAGGTACTATTCTCGTCAACTCATTTCCAGCTTCAGTATTATTTGATTCTGGTACATCATATTCATTCATGTCTGTACGATTCACAATACGGATAGGATTGGAGCCTGAGTCATTATCAGTGAGGCTCAATATACTTACTGGTAATGGTCTTGTGGAAGTAGATCGAGTGTTTTCCTCGTGTCGGATCGTAGTTAGCGGTAGAGAGTTCCCCGGTAGATTTATAGAATTCCTTATGGCAGACTATGATGTAGTCTTAGGCATAGATTGGTTGAGGAACCAGTATGCTAGGATAGACTGCCATGTGGGCAGAGTTGTTTTCAGCATTCCAGGCGAGCCAGAGTTTTCCTTTTCCAGAGGCTCAGTGGAGCCATCTTCTCCAGTATTGCGGATGGCAGTAGCAGCAGTGCAGTTGCCTAGGATAGTTGAAGAGTTCCCAGATGTCTTCCCAGAGAAACTTCCAAGGATGCCACCAGAGCGGGAGATCGAGTTCACTATAGACTTGATCCCCGGAACAGCACCAATATCAGAGAGAGTCTACAGAATGGCGCCTTCAGAGTTGGAGATTTTGTACAAGATGATTGAAGAACTTAGGACCAAAGGATTCATTCGTACAAGTGGATCGCCTTGGGGAGCCCCGATGCTTCTTGTGAAAAAGAAGGATGGTACGTCCAGGTTATGTATAGATTATCGTACCATAAACTCAGTGACAATCAAGAACAGATACCCTCTCCCGAGGATAGATGACTTGTTTGATCAACTTAAAGGGGCTTCAGTGTTCTCGAAGATAGACTTGCGGTCAGGATACCACCAGATCAGAGTCAGAGAGCAGAACATCCCGAAGACAGCATTTAGATCGAGGTATGGACATTGGGAGTTCCTTGTTATGCCCTTTGGAGCAACCAATGCGCCAGCAATATTTATGGACCTCATGAATCACATTTTTATGCCTTACCTGGATCAGTTCGTGATCGTGTTCCTAGATGATGTCTTGGTCTACAGCAAGAGCAAAGTAGAGCATGAGCAGCATCTCAGAATCGTCCTTCAGACGCTTAGGGAGCATCAGTTGTATGCCAAGTTCAGTAAATACGAGTTCTGGCTTGATCGTATTTCGTACTTGGGTCACATCATTACCCGAGGAGGAGTGGAAGTGGATCTCCAGAAGATTGTGGCTATCGAGACTTGGCCAGCACCTAGTTCAGTGGCAGATATTTGTAGCTTCCTTGGATTGGCCGGCTACTACCGACGATTTGTTTCAGATTTTGCAAGAATTTCAGCGTCGATGACCCAGTTGACCCGCAAGGATGTGCAGTTTGCTTGGACAACAGAGTGCCAGGAATCATTTGAGAAGTTGAAGCGAGGATTGATAACGGCTTCCATTCTCACACTTCCAGATGGGACCGGAAGATTCACAGTTTACTGCGACGCTTCAGGCAGAGGATTAGGATGTGTCTTGATACAGCATGGGAAGGTAATATCTTATGCATCACGTCAACTTCGTGATCATGAGAAGAATTATCCGACCCACGACTTGGAACTGGCAGCAGTAGTGTTTGCACTCAAGCTTTGGCGGCACTACTTGTATGGAGACCGAGTAGAGATATTTATTGATCACAAGAGCCTGAAGTATGTTTTCACCCAGAAGGACCTTAATATGCGGAAGAGAAGATGGCTTGAGCTACTGGTGGACTACGATGTGGATTTGTAGTATCATCCAGGGAAGGCCAATATTGTAGCAGATGCGTTGAGCCGAAGAGCCAGAGTTTATTTTCTAACGGCACAACCAGAGTTATTGGCAGATTTTTAGAATATGGGAATTGAAGTGGTTCTTCCTACCAGTGTGGCATTGATGGTCGGTCTACAGGTTCAGTCCAGCATAGTTGAGAGAATCCGGATAGCACAGTCTACAGATTCTAAGATTCAGCGGCTTAAAGCAGAGTGTGAGGCAGGAAGAAGGCCAGAGTTATGTATCCATGAAGATGGTACACTTCGACACGGCTCTCGTCTTTGTGTGCCCAGTGGAGATATCAGACAGGAAGTCATGGCAGAAGCTCACAGTTCACAGTATTCTATTCATCCCGGTGGCACAAAGATGTACCATGATATCCGTCAGCACTTCTGGTGGAATGGCATGAAGAGGGAGATAGCCCGGTTTGTCTCTCGGTGTTTGGTTTGCCAGCAGGTTAAAGCTGAACATCAGAGGCCCGCTGGACTTCTTCAGCCCTTGTCGATTTTAGAGTGGAAGTGGGAGCATGTGACCATGGATTTTGTGACTGGATTACCTAGATCCCCGGCTGGTCGAGATGCTATTTGGGTTATAGTTGACCGGCTCACGAAGGTGGCTCATTTTCTCCTATTCAGAGTTGGGCAATCTACGGCTCAGCTAGCAGAGATGTACCTCAGACAGATTGTCAGGCTTCACGGTGTGCCAGTCAGCATTACCTCGGACTGAGATTCAAGGTTTATGTCACACTTTTGGCGTAGCTTGTAAGAGAGTTTGGAAACTCGTCTCTAGTTCAGTTCAGCATATCATCCGCAGACAGATGGTCAGTCAGAACGCACAATCCAGACTCTTGAAGACATGCTGAGATCTTGTACGCTCGACTTCGGTGGTTCGTGGGAAGATCACCTACATCTTATGGAATTCTCGTACAACAATAGTTTTCAGGCCAGTATCCAGATGGCTCCGTTCGAGGCTCTGTATGGTAGGAAGTACAGATCTCCGCTAGCATGGGATGATGTCGGAGAGAGGCAGATGCTTGGTCCAGAGATGATTGCCCAGACAGTTGAAGTGGTCAGAAGGATCAGAGATCGTCTTCGAGTTGCCCAAGATCGCCAGTGACATTGGACCGATGCTCATCGGCGACCCCTAGAGTTTGCTATCGGCGACCATATATTCCTTAGGATCTCGCCTAACCGCGGCATTATTCGCTTTGGCATGCGGGAAAAGCTTAGTCCTAGGTATATAGGGCCGTTCGATATCCTGGAGCGAGTAGGAGATGTATCCTATCGTCTTGCTCTTCCGTCGTCGCTAAGTGAGGTACATGATGTATTCCATGTGTCCCAATTGCGACGGTATATCCCGCACCCGAACCATATCCTAGACCATTCGGAACTGGTTGTTGGTACCAACCTTTCGTATGAGGAGCGGCCCGTGTCTATATTAGACCGGAGAGAGAAGATACTCAAGAACAAGACTATTAGTTTAGTCCGTGTTGCTTGGGGTCATCACTCTCTAGGTGAGTCAACGTGGGAGCGTGAGGATGATATCCGATCGCGATATCCCTACCTGTTTGACTCGTAAGGTATAATGTCTTTCTTATGCCTTATGTTTTCCATCCCTTGCTTGTATGTATGATTGTCTGATTGCTTGCCTGGTTATAACTTGCCTGTGATTAATATAGCTTGTCCTTGTCTCTCTAGCATCTTAATTAAATTCCGAGGACGGAATTCTTTTAAGGTGGGTAGAGTTGTAACACCCATATTCTAAATACGTATTTTGTCAAGCTTGCATGTATTTCAGACCTGTATTTATTTCCTCGGATTTTGTCATGTACTTGTAATTGGCTTGACTTACAGATTTTGGTTCTCGTAATTGGGTTTTACATGGCTTGGTTTTATTTTGTGGAGGATGATTGATTTGGTTTGGTTTGGTTTAACATGCATTGGAACACCTTAGCCTATGTTCAACCCTCATTCTACCACAACCCACCCTCTTTATTATCCCCACCTAACTCTTTCTCTTCTCATTACTTCCTTCCATTAATTTCTTCTTCTTCTTTCTTCCTCTACACAACACATCACCCATAGGCAAGTGCACCTTGCCACCACATGAGAACCCTATTTTATTTGTCCATTAGCTAGATTAGGCCATGGAGATGAACATTAGAACTTGACATTTTGTGATTTGGAGTCTCCTTTGTTCTAGATCTAAGTTTTCTCTATTTTTGGAATTACATGGTTTTGATCTATTTTAGTTGGGTTTTTGTGGGTTTTGATGCTTCCATATGGAAGAGAACTCAATTTTACTCAAGTTAGAACTTTGAAAATCTAGATTTTGCCTTGATTTGACCAAAATATGAAAGATTGAATTTTGGGTGTTCTTGATGTTCCTCTCGGCCTGGAGAAGAAGATCTACAGTCTGCGCTCTTTAGCGCAGCACTGAACCACGCAGCCTCCCCGCGCCACGCTCTTTAGAGTTGGTCGCTGACTGCACAGCCTGGCCGCTGTCCGATTGTGCAACCAACCCTGCGCCATCGGCTCCTGCGCACTTGACCCCTGCGAACCTGCATCCTGCGCCATCCATTGCCTGCGCAGTCGAAGCCTGTGCAATCTGCATCTTGCGCCATCCATTGCTTGCACAGTCTAAGTCTGCGCACTTCGTAGCCTGTGCCAACCATTCCTGCGCCATCTGCCCCTGCGCCCTGTGCCCCTGCGCATTTGGCACCCTGCGCAGCTGACACCCTGCGCAATCCAACCCCCCTGATACCCTGCGCAATCTAACCCCCTGACCCCTTGCGCAATCCATTGGCTCTTGGAGTTTTGGTTTTATTTCTTTAAGCTTGGCTCTTCTATAGCCCTGTATATTGATATTTTTTTAGATATTTTACGCCCATTTTATATCCTTACGTCTTTTGTCATGAACTTGATTTTACTTAATATGTTTGGAATAACTATTGTACATGGCATGGTATGACAAGGAACTAGCATAACACGACAGTAACCCGTAGTGGTGCACTCCTGACATGATCAACCTGACATGATAGTGGCCCGTCGTGGCGCACTCCTGACAAGTATCCTGACATGATTTATCTTGATGCTGCTGGGACGGCTAACTTGACTCGTATATTCAACTTGACATCGTGGGTGTTCCTGCTTGCTTGCTTGTGCAATCCACTTGTCTTGTCTTGTATCATGTCTAGGACGTGACTCCCTGGTTCCCAGGGTCAAGGATTCATACTGAATATGGATTAGGCTAATGACTAGATCAAACTATAGTTCATGGAGAATTTCCAGTCACAGGCAATCTCGTTATCTGGGCGCTCTTAATTGGACTTGTAGCTTGCCGACGAGTAGAGCACATTTCCAGTGCACTGTCATGTGTTGCACCCTCTAAGTCACCTAAGGGTATATCGTCTCCGGGGCGATGTACCCAACCATACTCTCAACCCGCGGAAGGATAACTAGATGGTCTGCAGGGCTTGGGACTGGGAAATTCTTATTGCATCTTGTTAGTAATTAGGCTTGTGATAACCCTAGTTAGTTAAAGTAGTAAGCCGTAGTATTTTGCTTGGCCGCTTGTGAATGGATGATGACTAGCCCTGTCTAAGTCTTGTCTAGTTCCTGTACCCTGGTACTCATGAGCAGGATTGTTTTACTTGTTGTAACAATAAATGGATAGGGACAAGTGCTATTCAGGCGAAGGGTTACAACCCCGGTCCTTGTTTGGTTTACGGGTTGTAACCTGGCTTCCGAAATGGTTCCATGTCCCTAGTCGTTTATTGTCTTATTGTACTCTTATTTACTAGTACTTTCTTCCATTACTTATGTTCTGATATGCTGGCTTTTGTTCTTATTTCGTGGCCTCCTTTGTGGTACTTGCTCTTTCTGCGGTTTGACCCAGCTGGTTTTGTGTGGCCAGATTTCGGAGCAGCACCCGAGGATCTACCGAACCTCCAGCCCGATGGTGGCGACTAGAAGGAACCCGGGCTACGAGTGGGTTTTCTATTTTATTTCGCTCACTCTATTGTAAAGTTATTCTTTTGAGGCGTTTAGCCGACGCGCACCTGTTAGCTCGATGCACTTTACTTACTGTCTGCCTACGGGCTGTAAACATGATTAACAAATCCTAGGGTTGATCATGTATGACTTAACTCTTGCTAGTCCTAGCATTTTGTACGACTAGCTTCATGATCAGCTGATATATAATATTTGGGACGCCTTTTATTGTATATTTGGTGGTCAAACATCTTGTAATTATATTATTTTCTTGAGATTGAGACAGTAGGCTTGACCTTAAGAGACTGTTGGCTTGTAGTAAACCCTCATATCTAGACAGTCGTGACCGTATAGCGAGATGGACTTCATTTCAATATACGTAGCTGGCTATGTTCGTCCCCGCTTTCCAGTATTCTGGTTCTGGGGCGTGACAGTGACTTTAGGGTTCTCGCGTGTATATGTACGCGGCGTGGAGGAACAACCCGTACGGTTTGGGTTAAAAAGTAGCAGTAACATACGGGGGGCTCAAGCCTGTTGATGGGCTGAGAACCTAGTTCGGGTTTTAACATAACCAAATATGGGGGGTCTCGGGCCAGCTTGGCTCAACTTGGGCATGCTATTTTGCCTGGCCCTTGGCCTGGCTGATTCTGCTCTCATTCCCTTTATAACAATGCAGTTGGGTTTGCTCGGTTTGAGCACTGTTTTGGGTTGGGGTTTTGGGCCGCTGGGCTTGGCTAGGAAAAGCTTTGGTCTTAGTTTATTTTCTTTCCTTTTCAATACTTGTGTATATATATTTATACACACACATACATACACATATATGTATATTTATATATATATACACACATACACTTACACATATTATATATATATTTATATATACATACAAATACTCATATATATATATATATATATATATATATATATATATATATATATATATATATATATATATATATATCTATGTTAGAGAATAAAATAATATTAACTATTAATAATAAATAATTTATTTATTTAATAACCACAATATTAACATTAATAATAATAATAACCCTAATAATACTGTAATTAAGCCAATAATATATTTCGGTGAACTCACCAAACACACTATTTATTTGGCTCCAGAAATTCGTATAATTATTCTAGAACAAAATTAAATAAACCATTTTATATATAGAAAGTATTTGCCAAATCCGGAAAATAAATAAGAAAAATATTTGTACACACATAAAACTTGTTTACATGGTCGTCCAGGGTTCCACTAAATGCCTACATGGGCTTGAATTTGACTTGGGCCCAATCTAGACAGATTCGGTACAACTGGGTTCCCTAAAACTCAGTAATATAATTAAATAAGAAATAAAATCTTTGGTATGAGTTAAGTCGCAACTTGGCCTGGTTTTCCTAGTTAGGACATCACTATGACTCGGCCTTCCCTACTAGGGCTAATACACTAGTCAAAGCACGCCACTGCACCATCCGTGCCATGATTTTTAGTCAACTTGTACTACAAATTTAATCATGATTAAAATCATCTGCCGTAATAATAACTAATAATTAATTCTAAAAATCTAAAAATCACAATTTAAATCAAATAAATAAAAATATTTAAATAAAAAAAACCGGAAAGGGAAGCTACAAATCTACCCACCTTAAAAATAATTTCGTCCTCGAAATTCTAATTCATAACTATGCCTTAAAAATTAAAGTTTAGTATTCCCTTAATCTCCTCAAATTTAATTTCTCAAAAATATTTATGGCTTCTCTAGTCATTTGGTATTTACAAAATCTCGAGGACTTCTACCCACCTTAGGTCACACTACTCCTCAAAATATGGTCACTAAAGTCTTATGGTCTTCTAGCTAGTTGCTAACAATTCTACCAGCAGATATCTAGGCATATGACATCTATAATCTTACATATCTATAAACAACCAAGCATTCAATAGTCAAGCAATATTATACTATAATTTAAGAGTTGCTGATGAATTCTAGACGGCACGATTATTCGTCACCCCGGAATAGGAAGGGACGAGAATCAATGGTACGAAAAGCAAGGAAGTATAATCGAGAGCAAATATGGAGTTTTTAAGGACGTAGAGAATTTCTAGGAGAGATTTCAAAGCAGAGTGGATTGAGATTTCTAAGGTTTAGTCAAATGCGCAGGCTCGTATCAGTACAATTACGTAACCGATACGATATGCTCTGACCTGCATGGGCCACCACAAAAACTTGTCACAACCCGCACCCAGTTTTCGAATGCGAGCTCGTGAGCAAGCCAGCTACGTATCGAGCGAACTCCAGCCCGACTCGAGTACGTATAAGCTGTCAAGGTCATGGTATCATATCTAATCTAAACTATATCTCAATCAACATGAATTATATAAACAAGGATGAACAAGTATGGATCATGATCTGCAGCCCATTAACATATTGTTCGATTAGCCTCCAAGAATAATGTGAGTCTATAAATAAGCAGAGTATATCATGGTATAGAATATAAAGTACGAGAAGATAATAAAGAATATCACAACCAAATACCTGTATCATACATCGCAATCCTCTACCATCCTGCTCTGCTAACTAACTCCATCCAGTCGCTAAACCTGAAGAGATCATCAGGTCCTCAGAGGACTAGCAAGATACATAAAACATGCCTATCTAACAGTTTAATCATGCAATAATATATACATGGTGTAAACAGGAACTAGACAAGAGACTGACAAGTGGCTACTGACAGGTAACTATGAACTCGGATACGGTAACAAGTATGCATAAATGAACTGCTGGTAGATCAATGGATACCAACCCTCGTCCCGATTGTGGACTCGCAGGTTTGTTTCAAGACAAGTCACCCTCGCCCCGATTGTGGACTCGCAGGTGCAAAGGACAACCCTCGCCCCGATTGTGGACTCGCAGGTGCAAAGGCAACCCTCGCCCCGTGTGTGGACTCGCAGGTTGTAGGAAAAATAAGGAATAGCAGTTCACTCACATATACTTGTAGACACGACTCATTCAAGACACAGGTGAAGACACGACACGACCCAATCACGATACACGAGAGAACCAATCCAATATGAACTAACAAGGCTAACCATGTACATAGACTATATCTATACTAGCAAGCACGATATACGAATCACATGTAAATAACCAACTAGTAAACTATATAATAATAGAAATATGCATATAAATAAACTGTAGAGGGAGGCAAGGTATACTTGCCTGGGGGTTGCAGGGAGGCAAGGTTACCTGCTGCGGTTGATACTGCTGTTGACCGCCTCTTCAGGCACAAGGCCAGCCGACTCCGACGATCGGCCGCCCCTTACAGGTGGCGCAGTCGACATGCGTGGTCCCAGGGTGGCGCGCAGGTGAGTATACGGCATGGTGAGTTTAGGGTTCTCGCGTGTATATGTATGCGGCGTGGAGGAAGAAACCGCACGGTTTGGGTTAAAAAGTAGCAGTAACTTACGGGGGGTTCAGGCCTGTTGATGGGCTGAGAACCTAGTTCGATTTTTAACATAACCAAATGTGGGGGGTCTCGGGCCAGCTTGGCTCAACTTGGGCATGCTATTTTGCCTGGCACTTGGCCTGGCTGATTATGCTCTCATTCCCTTTATAACAATGCAGTTGGGTTTGCTCGGTTTGAGCACTATTTTGGGTTGGGGTTTTGGGCCGCTGGGCTTGGCTGGGAAAAGCTTTGGTCTTAGTTTATTTTATTTCCTTTTTAATACTTGTGTATATATATTTATACACACACATACATACACATATACGTATATTTATATATACATATACACTTATACACTTACACATATTATATATATATTTATATATACATACAAATACTCACATATATATATATATATATATATATATATATATATATATAGACATATATATATCCATGTTAGAGAATAAAATAATATTAACTATTAATAATAAATAATTTATTTATTTAATAACCACAATATTAACATTAATAATAATAATAACCCTAATAATACTGTAATTAAGCCAATAATATATTTCGGTGAACTCACCAAACACACCATTTATTTGGCTCTAGAAATTCGTATAATTATTCTAAAACAAAATTAAATAAACCATTTTATATATAGAAAGTATTTGCCAAATCCGAAAAATAAATAAGAAAAATATTTGTACATACATAAAACTTGTTTACATGGTCGTCCCGGGTTCCACTACATGCCTACATAGGCTTGGATTTGACTTGGGCCCAATCTGGACAGATTCGGTACAACTGGGTTCCCTAAAAGTCAGTAATATAATTAAATAAGAAATAAAATCTTTGGTATGAGTTAAGTCGCAACTTGGCCTGGTTTTCCTAGTTAGGACATCACTATGACTCGGCCTTCCCTACCAGGGCTAATACACTAGTCAAAGCACGCCACTGCACCATCCGTGCCATGATTTCTAGTCAACTTGTACTCCAAATTTAATCATGATTAAAATCATCTACCGTAATAATAACTAATAATTAATTCTAAAAATCTAAAAATCATAATTTAAATCAAATAAATAAAAATATTTAAATAAAAAAAATCTGGGAAGGGAAGCTACACTACCGGTAGCTGAGATCTGACCCCTACAGCTAACTCGAAATATTTGATACATTTTTTGCATTATGGTTAATTAATATAAATTATTTTTTCTCAACAAAAATGTTTCTAATTACTATTTGGTATACATGTTAAATATTGTATCAAATTGTCTAATTTTATTCAGGGTACCTAGAAATGGTAATCAAATCGAGCTTTGTGCGAACTCGGGTAGGCTATTTCCAGAACATAAGCTGAACAGTTCTAGACTTTTTTTAAACCCTACCAATATCATCTTCCTCCTCATCCCAAAGGCAGCCATCTACCGAAAATCTAACCCTAGAAATTCTTCTCTACCTCCTCCAAGCCTTTCTAAGCCTAGAAACTTGGATTCGGGGTGATTTCGTGGTTCTTTTCCATATTGCTCAATTTTGGTATATCTTTCTTTTTGCTACTTTTTATTCAATGGCACCAAAGTTTTCTCAAGCTTCCGAAAAGAAACGAAAAGTTGGTGAAGCTTCTCCTTCTAATATTCAAGAAGAAGTTTCTTTCTCACTTTTTAGTCCGTCTATGCCGGATGGAGACAATTTTTATGAATTCATATTTATATCCTTAGATGCTTCAAATGAATGATTTGCCGATTATGTCGAACTGACAATTTGTCCGGGAAGCCCGATCAATTTAACTTGTTTCCATATCATTTATCGGTATTTCAACACTTTGGTTTTGAAGAGTTGGTGCAATCTAGTTATTCTATTTATATGAATACAATTCGTATGTTCTATTGCAATCTCACGGTCACAACCAACACTGTTTATTCTATAGTTGGTGGCATAGAAATTGAATTTGATACTGAGGATTTAGCTCTTATGATTCATATTTCCAATGTTGGGGAAGCACTTGTGGACATCACAAAAGTTTAATTTTTGGCTCATATGACTTTAGATTCGTTCCATGACTCATTATGTGAACCCAATTCTCGTCCAAAGGTCGCCTTTGACCAAAACATGTGATTGACTATTTGTATGATTTGTATCGGATGGTATTCTCTATTACCATTCCAAAATAAACATCCACTGATGAAATCACTTATCTTGAACTCTCTGCCATATATCGTCTCCACTTTGAGATTCATTTTAGCTTACGAAAGATGATTATCTCTGATATGGAATGGTGTCTCAAGAAACCGCGGAACCTTCTATACACGATGTATCTACCGTATATCTTTGAGTACTTTGATATCGTCTTAGATGACTGTCCTCGAGTTACTCCTCCTGCTTATCTTCATACGCATAGTCGAGTAGCTCCTACTCCAGCTGTACAGGCTCCTCATCCTCCTCTTATTATTGACCCATCTGCTAGTCACCATCCTTCCCATCCTTCCACAGGCGTCACCTTTGAGTCTTTTTTTTACTTTGGTTATGGACCAGTTTCGGTCTACAGATTTTCGAACCACCCTGGAATTCCAGGTTATGACCAACACTATGTAGGATTTCAGCAATAGCTTTGCCCACAACCCTGGCGGTCCCATTCCCATGGTTCGTGATTCCTCGGTGATTTGTTATCGTATTGATGATCCGTAGGCTCTGCGCTACTTTGACCCTGCTACTGCTCGTTACGATCCCTACCACTCTGCTGAGTCTGGGAACCCTTCTCGGGCGGCTGATGTTGATGCTGATGAGGATGATGATTAGAGGATGATGTTTAGTTATACAGTGTCACTACTGTGTTCTATTTTCTAGCTGCATTTTATTTTTTTTCTTAGTGATAGATGCTTCTTCAATGCATTTTGGGACATTTACTATTTTGTGACAGTTTTGAATTATGTTTCTTTTCAGCACTCTATGTATGACATTCTAGTTTTTTGTCGTTTACTATATCATTTTGATTACTATATCTTCTATGTTGAGTACTTAGATTTTTATGTCATTTTGATTATATGACAAACGGGGGAGAATTCTTAATTATACTTGAAAAAATTGAATAATACATGTTGCTTTGAAGACTTGGTTTGAGATATTTTTGCTAGATTTCAAATGCCTTAAGGACTTGGTCAATTATTGCGGGGGAGCATGCTAATGTACCAATGCTACTGTACCACTGTACCAAGCTACTTCCGTACAGATGAACATTTGTTAAGTATCAATTACAATTTTATCAAATTATCAAAATGGAGGAGATTGTTGGCCCATTATGATCAACCTGATTTCGATAATTGACTTAAAAACTTCAAATCTGATATGTAAAGTATGAAGCTACAGAAGACTGCAACTATTGTCGTCAAATAAGTTTTGTCAATTTATTCTGTATTTTCCTTTTCTTGAGTCTAGGTTTTGTGAGTTGGATATCACTAGCATTTAGATGAATATCCTCGCTCAAACAAAACCTACTCATACCAAACCAAACCAATACCCAAAAAGACATTCTGAACCAAAAGAACATTCTGAAAACCAAGTAACCGAACTTGGTACGTGTTGCACCGAACTCAGACCGAACTCGGTCTCCCTAAATAAACTCCTGGTCAGAATAAATATATATTCTTTTGGATCCCAAACATTTGAAAATTTGAACGTCACCTAACCGAGTTCTGCCTGAACTCTGGTTCAAAAATACCTATAAATTGAGGAGAGTTTTTTATTTTACTCACTCATCTCATTCTTCATCTTCTCTATTCATTCTAAGCCTTCCTATCACAAAGAGCTTTCAATCTTCATATTTCCAAGACAACTCCCATTCTTCTTAGTGTCGGTGTGTTCAGATTAGAAGTGTTCGAGTTGTACAAGCTTGGCGTATAAAAGCTATTCAGTTAGTGTTGAAGTTTGTTCGTGGGCTTCAGATAAAAACACGACATTGTAAGAAGTCGGTATGTCCTTCGGAGTAAAGCACGCGGCGTAACTACTATTTAAAATAGTTGATTTAACATCGAGCAGGAGTACTCGAGCCTGGACTAGTCCTCTCAGAGAGAAACCATGATAAAATCTCGATGTTTGCGTACTGCTTCTATCTTACTATTTAATTACTGCTTTACAATATTGCATTAATTATATGTCTTTTACTTGCCTTTACCGATATTAATTTTTATTGGGGATATTACTTCCACTATACTCTATTCACCCCACACTAGAGGTGCCATCGATACCATACTAGGTAGCCATGCACATCTGTACACTCATATATTACTGCACACACTAGGCTACCTACCTATCCGAGTGAATACACATGTTTTCTTACCCCTACAAACACCTTAGATTTGTCTTGTACAGAGAAGTACAAATCTATATGTTGCACTTAGATACTCCCAGCTTTGATACTCATACAGGCTCTAATCCGTCACCACACTAACACACCCAATGTAAAACCCCTAATCTACCTGTTATCTGGCATAGGAATTCAATCATCTACATATATATGCTCACACAGGGGAAATCCCTCTATTTCCTACATTAACTGCACACATGCACATATATTCCCTGCTACTACACATCTACACACGATCACCGTCTCTAGCAGCTGCCTGTTACTGCTGCCCAGTTCCTTGTAGGATTATCTATTATTACATATTTCCTACACACTATCTTTAAACACACACACTCTACATTGGTCTAAACCTGATACACACATTCAAACCCAAGTTTTCGTACAGGCATATACTTTCTATATTGGTACGCAAAAGCACTCTCTCAATTAGACACACAATGCTACCTAGGTCAGTCCCAAGTAATTAATCCCCCCACATATGCACACTAATACACACAACACAGATCCTGTGTCTAATAGGACAAGCACAGGTCTGCCCTCACTTTTACTGGACATTACACACAACTGTAACTATTACCCGCACACACATATATGTGTCGCACACAACCCGCATACAGAGATTACTCACAAAGGGGTTTCCTCACTCGGTTGCACCTGTGACACTCACAGGTTCACTACATACTGCTCCCTACTATTTATCTAAACAAGTCCTATTTGTCTAAAATACCCTTTGTATCTACTGTTATGCACAGGTGCCTAATCTCCCTCTACTACTACCTATGACTACTGCATAGTGAAATATGAAGCACCACACACAACCCTCTACCTGAATTGTTTACTACATAGACACCTATATATCCCCACAATCCCTTGCATTCCTACAAATCTATATGTTGCACTTAGATACTCCCAGCTTTGATACTCATATAGGCTCTAATCCGTCACCACTGTAACACACCCGATGTAAACCCCTAATCTACCTGTTGTCTAGCATTGGAATGTAATCATCTACATATATATGCTCATACAGGGAAAATCCCTATTGCCTACATGAACTGCACACATGTACATATATTCCCTGCTACTACACATCTACACACGATCACCGTCTCTAGCAGTTGCCTGTTACTGCTGTCCAGTTCCCTGTAGGATTACCTATTGTTACATATTTTCTACACACTGTCCTTAAACACACACACTCTACATAGGTCTAAACCAGATACACACATTCAAACCCAGGTTTTCGCACATGCATATACTTTCTATATTGGTACGCAAAAGCACTCTCTCAATTAGATACACACTGCTACCTAGGAAAGTCCCAAGTAATTAATCCCCCCTCATATGCACACTAATACACACAACACAGATCATGTGTCTAATAGGACATGCACAGGTCTGCCCTCACTTTTACTGGACATTACATACAGCTGTAACTATTGCCCACACACACACATATATGTGTGGCACACAACCCGCACACAGAGAGTACTCACAAAGGGGTTTCCTTACTCGGTTATAACTGTGACACTCACAGGTTCTCTACATACTGCTCCCTACTAATTATCTAAATAAGTCCCATTTGCCTAAAATACCCTTTGCGTCTACTGCTATGCACAGGTGCCTAATCTCCCTCTACTACCTATGACTGCTGTATAGTGAAATATGAAGCACCACACACAACCTTCTACCTTAATTGTTCACTACATAGACACCTACAAATCCCCACAATCCCCTACATTCCTACAAATCTATATGTTGCACTTAGATACACCCAGCTTTGATACTCATATTGGCTCTAATCTGTCACCACTCTAACACATCCAATGTAAAACCCCTAATCTACCTGTTGTCTGGCATAGGAATTCAATCATCTACATATATATGCTCACACAGGGAAAATCCCTCTATTGCCTACATTAACTGCACACATGCACATATATTCCCTGATACTACACATCTACACACGATCACCGTCTCTAGCAGCTTCCTGTTACTGCTGCCCAGTTCCCTGTAGGATTACCTACTATTATATATTTCCAACACATTGTCTTTAAACACACACACTCTACATTGGTCTAAACCTGATACACACATTCAAACCCAGGTTTTCGCACAGGCATATACTTTATATATTGGTACGCAAAAGCACTCTCTCAATTAGACACACACTGCTACCTAGGTCAATCCCAAGTAATTAATCCCCCTCATATGCACACTAATACACACAACACAGATCCTGTGTCTAATAGGACATGCACAGGTCTACCCTCACTTTTACTAGACATTACACACAGCTGTAACTATTGCCCACACACACACATATATGTATGGCACACAACCCGCACACAGAGATTACTCACAAAGGGGTTACCTCACTCGGTTATACCTGTGACACTCACAGGTTCACTACATACTGCTCCCGATAATTTATCTAAACAAGTCCCATTTGCCTAAAATACCCTTTGCGTCTACTGCTATGCACAGGTGCCTAATCTCCCTCTACTACTACCTATGACTGCTGCATAGTGAAATATGAAGCACCACACACAACCCTCTACCTTAATTGTTCACTACATATACACGTAGACATCCCCACAATCCCCTGCATTCCTAGAAAGCCTATACTACTACCAACTTCCTGTGCACAGATTGTTCAATTCCTATGCTACAACTCATGCTAATGCCTATGGCTATTGCTGCAGATTCTATACTCTACTTGTACGTAAACACTGCACCTATACTCCAAAGTTAAACAGACATTTATAGATAAACACCTACTCATTGATGTTATAAATACTAATTGATACAAAATTCTCAAATTAAGATACCACATTTCCCCCTAATATTCCCTATGTATGGCACTATAAACTGTACCACTATGCACTGACTGCCTGTATCTACACTGCCTAGTATAGTTGCTCAATTGCTAAAAATTTATGTTGCACACCAATTCTTAATTGTTGCACTCTCTAATTCTAGCAAACAAATCCTCTATCGTCCCTTGGGTACACTGATGTTTACCTATTACACTCTCACACCTTGGATATTTTCCATTCCAAATGTTTCACATATCACATATGTTGTAACCCCTTACAGAAATTTGAAATAATTTTTTATTTATTTGAATTAAATGGGGATTTTGCAAATTTACAAATATTTTAATTAAATAGTATTATGATAGAACGCCTCAGTCATTACTAAGTTTTATAGTTCAAGATGACAAAGAACTTGGCACGGATAGTGTAGACGTGTGTGATTTGACTAATGTTTTAGCCATGGAAGGGGAGGCCGAGCATAGTTGTTTCAACTAGGGAAAACAGCAATTGTGACATGACTCCTATAGTAATTAATTATTATTAAAATTATTGACTTTTAGAAGACCCGTTATAC
>JANAVB010025771.1:20000-49800 GCA_029216955.1 Iris pallida | reverse complement strand
TGATATTTTATGTGATATGTATTGAAATGTGATATTGTATATGCATTGTATCTATCAGTTGTGCTTGGATAAATCTTATGTACTAGGACGAAATATTCATTTGCGGGGGAGCCACTTCATACTTGCAAAAGATCTTCTCCTCCTTCAAATGTGTCCAGGTATGAATATTGAGACATACAAATATATTTTGTCAATTATCAAAATGGGAGAGATTGTTGACCCAAATTAGATCACAGTCAACCTGATTTAGATAATTAACAACAGATATCTGATATGATCCAATATTAAAAACATGTCACGCCCCGCTCCCGAATATTCGGATACGAGTCGGACACGCCCAGCCTTCGTCGTTGGACACGACGAAGAAGTAAGCTGTACAATACTAAGGAAAACTCAAAGTCACAATATAATGTAAACCAAAACACAGCTTTTATAACGTTCCCAGAAATCACCAATATCCATCACGTGTTTTAAATACAAACTCATCCGGAGACAAATCCGGTCAAATGAAATAATATAATAATGAATCTCTAAGATACAATCTCCAGAAAAATAAATGAAAAAAGCTGCAATATCCAAGCAATCACCAGCTCCATGTATTTGAGACTAGTAGACTTTCTATCATTCGGAATGTAATAAATTCTGATATGTACTTTACTCTGGGATACACTTTATAGATGATGTGTTTCATTCTTGTCTTGATATCTGGTTAGTTTCCCTAGAATGGTACAGCTTACTTTGTTAATCTATTAACAAAGACTGGCGTGTCCGACGTATGGTATTCCGGTTGCGGGTCGTGACATCAAGTTCAAGACAGAACATTACCTGATATCTGATATGATCCAATATGACACATCAAGTTCAAGACAGACATCGTCTACAAGCTGTTGCATTGCAAATGTAATTTGTTCTCAGTCTGTAATTTTTGATTTATTGAGTCTAAAAAATATGTACGTTGAGTCGCACTGTGTCATCTCAACCCTAAATATATTCTCCAAGCTCCACCATACAAACAAAACAATTTCTGAACCAAATCAAACCATCCTCACCCATATAAGGCTTCTGGTCTGAGGCAGACCGAACTCGGGCCGAACTCGGTCTAAGACCGAATTATGGCTGAACTCGGTCTCCTTAAAATCAGCAACCTAATTTGTAGGACCACCTTGTTGCAAGCTGTCCAACGTTCAAATTCATGAATATTTTGGGACAGAACTCTGGCCGAACTCTGACTCCCCTGCCTAGTATAAATATAGCTTGATTCTTCTCATTTCAAATCATCTCTCACTCTCAAGCTTTCAATCTTCTAAGCCTTATATGCTCTAAGCCTTACCCTTCCAAATCTCCTAGCCATAAAACTTCCTATGCCCCAAGGTGCTCAGTGCGATTCAGCTAGAAGTTATGTGCAAGAGTTGAAAAGAAGTCACTTGGAAAATTCCAAGTTCCGCATCTGTGAAGTTGAAGTATTCGAGCGCTTTGGATTAAAGGCTCGTGTCTGTAATAAGTTGGCGGCTCTTCGGACTAAAGGCACATGTGTATCCTATTTCACAAATAGTGGATTTCAACTCCGAGCAAGAGTTCTCAGGCCTGGACTAGTCCTCCACGAGGGAAACCAGGATATATCGCTGTGTTATGTTTGTTCTTCTAACACTTTTACTTTCGTATTATTACTCTCTGATTATATTCTTTTAGTAGTTGTTTTTCTGGACTTAGCATAGAGTTATTTTTAATTGGTCATTATAGACACAAACTCGATTCACCCTCTAGAGTTGCCAACACTCTACTTCAAAAGAGAATTAGGAGCAGGAGGAGAGTGACAACTCCATTCTCCTAACCTTCTGGTTAGTCTCTGAGATAAGCCTCCCAGACCTAGTACCGACCAAAACTTCTTCCTCTGGAGCGGGTGAGAGAGAAACCATGTTATAAGTCTTAGCTTGTGCCTGCTTTGGAAAAAAATTCTTTGAGGAGGTAACATGTCATTTACCCCATATCCCAGACCGGTACGAGACTTGTTGTCTTGTATTTGCAGAGATAGAGGTACCAGAGACCCTTTTCCAGTATTCAAACCTTGTGCTTTCTGAAAATCATATCCCATCTTCAGCATCAGCTGTCGAGATTACTGACTGTATCGATGGAATTCTGGTTGGTAGTCGCCTTCTGACGTTGGTGAAGTAGTCTTTAAATAGGAAGGCATGGATCCTGCTGGAATGAAGGTAACAATGAAGGAAAGGACATGGCCAATAAGTGAAGTGGGCCCACTCGACGTCATATTGCATGATTTGTATTTAACCGACTTTTCGATTTGGTAGAAGGGATAGATGTCTTCTGTTTGAAGTCGGCGACTAAGTCTGGATGAACCAAT
This sequence comes from Iris pallida, assembly GCA_029216955.1. Lineage (NCBI taxonomy): Eukaryota > Viridiplantae > Streptophyta > Magnoliopsida > Asparagales > Iridaceae > Iris > Iris pallida. Next base: position 47,441 of record JANAVB010025771.1, on the reverse strand, counting down.
ATAATTTTGCCTTTAGCTATCGACAGTGGTACCAAACCATCATTTCGTGCGGCGGGAGGTTGATAATCTCTAACGTTGCTTTCGTGTATAGGGACGACACCGTCAGAGACTAGCTGAGCAGGAAAGTCTCCAAATTGTAGAAAGACGACGTTGGCAGTCACTGTCTTCTCGTCCTTAGCGTTGATTAGCTCTTGGAACTTTCCTTTGAGTATGTAGCACGCCCTGGTTGGATGACCCAGAAACCAATAATACAAACAATATTTAGGGTTATCAGTTTTACCTACTTCGTCTGGCTATTTGATCTCGAGCAGTTGAAGCTTATTGCTCTTGATTAAGCAATTAAGATGCTTATGACATCTTCATCATCAAAGGAATACTCTTCTTTGGGTCGTACTGTTGTCCTCTAGGGAGGTGCAGTTGTTGTAGATGCTGGTTGACCTACATTGATTGCCAAGGCTTCTTTAGCCTTACGAGTGTTCGGGTGACTGTCGCTGCTGGTGACAGGATATTTGTCTTTATCAAAATTCGGCATCGGGATGCCTAGTTTTCGAAACTTTTCAACACTGTCTTCAGCTGCTCTGGCACTTGCGATAAAGGATCCCCAATCTTAAAATTGTGTTGGTCCCATCCATATGCTGAATATAGGTAACAAGTTTGATTTGCAAGTATCAATAGTCAATGCGTCAGGGGTGCCTGCAGGCATTTTTAGCAACCTTTGTCGGAAGCACTCTATGAAACGTTCAGTGTTTCATTAGGCTCCAGTTTGATTTTGGTGAGGGCAGACATGGTCATGTCGTTTGTAGAAGCATGAAAAATATGGGGTTCATGCGGATTACAAATTACCGTATAGGTACTTTGGGCCAAACATGTTCGCATAAAGGAAAGCCGCATGACTGGTTCAATGACTTATGCGGCCCATCGACAGCCAGCAGCAGAAGGAAGATATGCGGCCACGAGGAGCAGTTCGTCTGATAAAGCTGACAAGTCCTGACAAAACTGACAAAAATGATAGCTCTGACACTTCGACAAAAAGATAAGACGTGAGACATTGCCCAAAAGCGAGGTTCGTACGCCTTCATACGGCCAGAAGGACTGTCACCTAAGCGGTTCAGACATATGCGGCCCTAAAGTCTCCGAACTTCATGCGGTTAAGAATAACTGTGAACCAAGCCGCATGAGCTTTATGCGGCCGAAATACAGAATCAATGCTGCTTAAATCCTCAAGCTATGTCTGGGCTAAGGAAGTCTGCGACCTAAGCCGCATGAGTCTCATGCGGCCCCACATGGCCGAAAACTGAGAGATCTATACGGCTAAAAAAGTGATTCCTGCGACAGGACGCGTGGCAATCTGACCAAGTCCTAAACTACCCAGATTTGCTACAACAAAATCCCAACAAATCGACAGATGGCAGCCAAAGAGTGGGTCTTCGCGTGCCAATCAGCCACGTGGCAACATGCCATCCATGCGGCTCAATATACATTCTATTATAAATAGCCGGGTGCCACACCACTGCAAGAGGCTGGCAACCTTCAAGAGGGCAATTTCTTCAAGATCTAAAGACTGCGTCAGATAGTCCACGGTAAGACAGAGGTGATAGCACTTTCCCAAGCCTCCACGTCACCCCACAGAATCAAAACTAAACAATTGTACTTAGATTGTTTTCTAGGATCTCTTTCTAGGCTTTTCTTTGTACAAGAGAGCTTACAATCAATTTCAGAGTTCTGTATTACCTGTTTGAATTTTTATGACAAATACGATGGCGACTCTGCTGGGGACGTTCTCTTCTGATGAGAAGCTGGTGAGGTAATCTGACGCGTCCAAGATTGGCTCTACGCAGCAAATGCTTATGTTTGTTTCGACCAACGAACCTTCGAAGAAATGCTCTCTGAAGGGAGCGTCAACCCGTCTCAGAAGCGAGCCAACTCAAAGAGTACTCGTAGGACGTCGGCGCGCAAAACTGTTGCCCCCGACCAAGTTTTCGAAGATGCTCCTTCTGCAGCCCAAGATGGTGACCAAAACTCTCCTGCGGCTTGCTTCCGACCGCTGAGGACCCCACTGCCCCAAATCCAGCAGAGGAAAACACTACGATGCTGAGTTTTTGGAGACACAAGGGAAATCCATGCGAACAAAGAAGAAGCAGCATAGAGGAGATCGACAGTCGGTCTCTGTGGCAGCCGATTCTGGCCGTAGACAGACAATTCATGCGGCAGCCAACTCTTGGCCGCAGGAAGATGGTCCATGCAGCAGCCAGCTCTAGCCGCAAGAAGATGGTCCATGCGGCAGCCAATCCTGGCCTCAGACATGATGTCTCATGCGACCCTGCTAGAAGCTCTGTGTTTGACCGCCTCTATTATGGCCCGAGCCATGCGGCCCACTGAAGATGTGGGGTTTATCAATCTGTACTCTTTTATTATACGCCTTCGGGCGCTAAGTTAAAAAAGTCTAGGGCAGTGCGGGCCCAACCAGCCCGGTCAACTATCCAAGTTGCTGACTGTCAGCGGGCCCGTTGACTGTTACACGGGCTCCTACTGGAAAGTTGTACAGAACCACCCGCGTCCAGTACCCAAGGCTAACGGACAGGGTGGGTCTTTAAAGCCTCCCTCTAAAGATCTAGAGCAAGTGTTTACTAGCCACGAATCAGGGAGAAAACATGATGCTAAGCACCCATACGCTCGGGATACCGAGTCACAAGTTTGGTGCAAAAGGTAGAGCAACTTAAAATCGACTTACGTGACGTGATTACTCACAAACGCAAGACGGCAGCGTCGGCATGCAATGAGTCCTCTCGGGGCGTCGTTTCACCCAAGTCATCATCAACTGCTACTGCGACAAATCAGCTCAGCACCGCCTGAAGAGGCAGTCAGTTTTGTAGCGACTACAGCAGCCAGCACCTGTCCGACAATAACTAAGAAACAGGTGCAAATTCCAGGGGACGAGGAGTTTTCTTTGCCTCCTGTAATTCAACTCAAAGGTTCTCCTGGCAAGGGAGGAAAGAAGATAGGCTCTTCCAGCCCAGCCATCTCAGCCAGTATTGCAAGAAGACCCTCATCTGGGGGGTTCCCATCGACAACCACAAGGGGTGTCAATTAGGTACTCGATCAAAAAAGAAGCTTCCGGCACCCAGGGGGCGCCTTCGGCTTCCTTGATAGTAGATGAAGCTAGGGGTAGCAGTCCCCTCAATGTATGCGACAATCCGGTGTACCAAGAGCACATACAGGGGGTAGAGGTCCCCAGAACTGTGCAACAGACTTGGATTTCCCTGAGGGTCAACACCCTCACCACGACGATACGGCTTCCTGTACAGGGGGTAGCACCCCTTCCGAGTCAGAGGGAGATGATATTCCGACATTCTCTGATGATATCTCTATACAAGGGTACGGCACAGAGAGTACCTCTGCCACAATCCCTTCCACCTCTATCCATATGAGGACAGTCTTTATGGCTGACGATGATCATGAAGTGCCTTCTGACCGACAACGGCTAGAAGTGCTAGAAGCCATGCTCCTGTCCTTGGTCAAGTCCATAGACGAGATCAAAGCCGCCTTGGAGGCAATGAGGGAAGTCCATAGACGAGATCAAAGCGGACTCCAATACGACCGCCCCTCCATTGGGTGATGATCCCTTAGCAGCATCCATTCCTTCAGCGGCAAAAGAAGCCAAGGAGGCAATGAGGGAAGTCCAGGAGCTTCGGGCAATGTTCAAGCCCGAGACTCCTCTCGGGATCTCACAATACGACAGCCATATCCCGTTGTATGGAGAGACGTGCCTTTCTACCACGGTACAAGCCGTTCCATATCGATTCTTATGATGGGAAGACCTCTGCTAGTTAGTACATGACTTAGTTTGAGGTCACAACCGACCACTTGCCGCATAGTGATGCCATCCTCATGCGATTATTCATCGGAACATTGGAGGGCATTGTGTTCGACTGGTACCGCAACCTTCCCGACAATTGCATCCATTCTTTTGACGGCTTCAAGCACATGTTCCTGGAAAGATTCTACGAAGTGGGGCACGATATAACGATGTCTTCTCTCATGGACGTCGTTTAGGGAGAGAGGGAGCTAACGAGAAACTATATCGAGCGGTTCCGCCAAACCGCAATGAGATTGCCCCAAGGCAATCTCGAGAGCTCCTTGATTGAAATCTGCCGAAAGATGCTGCTTCCTGCAATTAGCCTCTGGATGGGTGACGATCAGTTCAGGGATTGGACGACCTTCATCATAAGTCCTACCAACGCAGAGGCAAAATTGAAGAAGGCTCCAACTGGGATTACACATCCCAAACGGAGAAGATAAGGGCAGACGTCCTGGTTCTATCTCCAGTAACAACAACAGTGGCGCCACCACCAACCGGAATAATAAGGGCAAACAGGCCATGGTCACTGATGCAACTCCGAAGCAAGAACAAAAACAGGCAAAAGGTCCGTGGCCCAAGGTTAATTACTTATTTGAAGATAGTCATGTCAAACCTATCTTCGATATGCTCTTACAAGGGGGTAGGATCCAGCTCCCTCCACCAAGGTGCGAACCCCGAACGGCAGAAATGGAGGACCCAAAATATTGTCGCTTCCATCGCTATGTCCATCATTCCAATCAGGACTGCTTCCAATTAAAGTGGTACATCCAGAGTTTTATCGACTCCAAAGCTATGTCGATAGACTTTGAAGAGGTTACCGTGGCGGCGAACATGGTATCTATTTAGTTCGGTGACTTCCCTCCAACAAGCACTCCAGACGGGGTCATACCTGTCCCTCGGGCAACGATGGAGGTTACTAATCTTCCACCCGTCGGAGCCAGACATCTGGATTGGTACCCCTCACCACATCGCAGGGAGAGATCATGTGGGTGCATCCAGACTTGGTGCCTGAAGTTACCCAGGGGTGTCATCTCCTACCAGCAAGAAGAAGGGCAGGAAGTCTAGATCTGCCATACAATTTTAGCCGAAGCTGAAGAAGCTGCAGCCGTCGTTACCAGATCTGGAGCACAAGTCCAGCCTGCACGGGATAGTTCAGCCGAAGATCCTCAGCCGACAACGTTGCCTCCCTCTGATGTTCCAAGGCCATCTCAGCCTCCAATAGCGGATAAGTTCAAAACAATGGAAACCCACTTCGACAAGCCACTTCGCAATGATGTACCTCAGGGACTGGAGAGACCTTACAACTTTGACATATTAACACAATTGGCTAATATGCCAGCAAAGCTGTCGTTATACGAGCTCCTAAGGCTCTCTAGGATCTTCGTGCAGCACTAAGCGAAGCACTCCAAAATGTTGATGCCTACTTAGCCCAGGTCAAGCCTCCAGGGGAAGACCCGCCAGCAGATCCACAGGGCGAGTGATAGCACAGATGCAATGCCCAACATCGTATTTACTCCACAGGACATGTTGATCAAGTCCAATTTGTATGATCGCCCCTTGTACTATACTGGATACATAGGCGACATCAAGGTGGATCGGATGCATATCGACCCTGGCTCGTCAATAAGCATCATTCCGAAAAGCCTGCTCCAACTTCTTGGCATCCCTATGCACCGCTAGCAGCGACCAACACTGCCATTAGCAGTTTTAACTCAAAAGGAGCTATCCCCTAGGAAAGATCCGGTTGAAATGCCAGATTGGTAACCTGAAGACGGAGGTTACCTGCTACGTCATAGAAGTAGACACACCCTACAATATCCTCTTGGAGCGTCAGTGGATACATGGCTATATGATCGTGCCGTCCACCCTCTACCAGTGCTTCAAGTATGTCAATAGACACGGCTTCGTGAGGACCGAATTGCCGATATCGATCCCTTCAAAGGGGTTGAGTCTTATTATTCTTCGGAGGCTTGTTTATATGAAGAATCCAAGAAGTACATCATTAACAAACTGTAGACCATCACAGGGCTGGAGGAACCCTTGATAATTTACCTCCAGACTCATAAATCAGGCAAAGCCGGACCCCTTGTCGCAACCTTGCATGAAGAGGTACCTGGTTCTCTCTTCAAGCAGCGCAGCCGAAACCAATGGTCATCCGACTCCCAAAATCAAGAGCCAAAGCCCATCATAGGGCCGATGGTGATCCAATTGCCAAAATCTATCCGAAGACAATCGGAAGACGCAAAATCCCTTGCCGAGCCATTTGTCACCTGTCTTTCCAAGACGAGCCGGCAACTAAATGCCGATCCGACATACTCAGGCAAGCCAATATTTTAAGTTCGACCCTTGGTGGTCAAGTTGCCCAAGACAACATCCCAACCTTTAGGATCGCAGGGGGTAGTCGAAAAGAACGTAGAACTCGCCGAATACCTGGTGGCACAGATGGATAGTCCCTCACCTGATGATGTAATTCCCATGGACAGAGTTCCTTATCTCATCAATAAGAGGCTGCCGATAAAAAAACAAAAAAAAGAGAAGAGAAAACATATACTACCTAGAGTGTCGAGTTATGTACGTCAGGTACCCCTAAACTTATACTCTGTTCTTCCCCCCGAGGGGACTCGCATTGCATCTCTACGAGTGACAAGTCATGTATATTGATACCTCTGAACTTTCGCTTTGATATTTCGATTACCGTATATCACGCCCATATTACCCCTGTTGGGTTCTGCTTCAAAATCTATTACCCGTACCACCAGTGCGCAGAAGGATAGTATGCCCATAAAACTTGTCCTAATCTATTACTCGCACCACCAATGCACAAAAAGGGTAATAGGTCCACAAAATTCCCCAATGGAAAAACAACCACGTCCATATTACCTCTGAGTTTTTTCTCCTTCCATCACATACAAATCACCCAATAGATAGAACTTCCACGTTGATAACACCTCTGAGTTGTTCTGTGTATCCCCATTTGGCCTACTCCTACCATGTCCTCATTACCTCTGAGTAGAAAGGCCTTGTTTTGACCCATATTTACCACGTCCTCATTACCTCCGAGTAAATATGTTGGTTTTCTCCCCACTTATTATTAGTACTCACATCGCCAGTACACAAAAATGGTAATAAGTCCATAAAAATTATCCTAATCTATTACTCGCACCACTGGTGTACCAAAGATTAGTAGGTCCACAAAATATCATTCAAATCTATTTGCTCGCATTTTCAGATGCACAAATGGGCAATAAGTCCATAAAAAGTCCCCCCAGTGGATATTCTTTATCAAAATGCTATTACAAGCTCCTCAGAGTAGAGTGAAAGTATTATGCTCCATCACAAAAAAAAAGAAGAAAAGGAGGAAGAGAGGGGAAGAAAAGCAAAATCCTCTACTCATCAGCAACACACAACATGCTAAGAATGCCTCTAGCTGTGCAGTTGAACGCTCAATTCTCAGTTTGACTCGACGTTCAGCTTCCTGGGATACCCTTTCGGCGTCCTCCAGATGCGCATGAGCCTGCCAATTTTCTTCTAATTTCTTCAGTGCTCCCTCTAAAGCAGCAGAGGCTCATGTGACTTCATCAGTCTCCTTCCAGATCTGCTCGTTAGTTTCGGCCATAGCACGAGTGATGGTCTTCTCACGAGTCAAGTAAATCTCTCCCTCCCGGCTCAGCTTGTCATACTTAAGGGACAGCTTCTGGAGGTCCTTCTCCAAGGTGGGCTTGGTCGTCTCTTGAACAACCTTCACCTTTTCCACGGCTGATACAAGGAAACGCTCTGCTCCACCACGGCAGACACATCGACTTGCCGCTGTTTTTGCAACTAGATTAGGCACTGACTAGCCTCTACCAGCTTGTGCTCCAGAAGGACGGCCACCCCTTCTCCACCCGGAAGCGTCTTCAGTAGGGCAATCTGGCCTTGGGTGCAGTGATGGGCCACGGCAAATGAAGTCCCTCTCCTCAAAGCAGCCTCGACCCCCCGTTTCAAATAGCGATAAAAGCTCTCGACTATGTCCCTTGATGACTCGTCTAAATGCTCCAGAGAGGAAGACGTCGAAGGGATAGCACCTAAGGAAGCGGGAGGCATCTGGGAAGGAGGCACACTCGAGCTTGATGAACCTGTTAGAAGGGAAATAAACTCCGAGCGATGAGACTCCGTACAGCAGCAATCTCCTCTTTCGCAGCCCGAAAGAGCTGAAGACTAGGCAGGGCAGAAAGTTCAACTTCCGGGGAGGAGGCAGTTCCAATCGATCCCGCATTCCCTAAAGAGGTTGATGGGGCCGGGACGTCTGTGGAAGTTCCCTCAACTCGAGCCGGTAGGAGAGAAGGAATGTTCCTTGCTCGTACCAGGTCAGCCCCTGGATCCTCTGCTATTTCCTCCTCCGCAGCCACATCCACTACCGGTAGCGGCGAGGCAGGTCCTGTAGGTCCAGCACAACCAGCAATCAGCTTGACACGAAGAAGATGGGGTTGAAAAAAAAACTTCTCATTGGTAAGAAAGCTATATAGCTTACCAGAGGAGAAGGGCAATGGATGAGGCTCAGCCGGAGTTGTCTTAGCTCCTCCCGCCGTTTCCACAACTCCAGTGAGGTCAGCGGCGGCACCCGAACCATCAAGGCTTGTCCCTTCCGCCCTTGTTGCTCCAGGTACAGACGTAATGATATCAGCACCAGCCTATGAGGATCCCACAACTTCAGGGTCGGGACCCAAAGAGGAAACCGCATGGGCGCATCTGGTGATAAAAGGTTTGTCTCCTCCGACGCCTGTAAAGGAGAGCCTTCAGATAACATCTTAAGGACAACATTGGGGCTTGTCGTGAAAGAACTTACCCCCATATCAACTTTAGTACCACTACCCATTTCCTCGATACCAAGCCTACGGAATCTAGCCGCAACTCGCTTATGAGAACGAGGTCTATCAGCGACAAGAGGTTCAGGCCCGCTTTGTGTACACGAGGATTCGACACAGGTGAAGGCACACGTATAGACAAAGGACTTGTAGAGGGCTGAAGATCTTCAGAGTCATCTTCCTCCTCCTCCGCGCTGTCAGAGTTAGAATCAGAAGCTTTTCTCTTTCCCTTCCTCGTCCTTTTTCGAGAGTCCCTCAGTCGCTCCTCCAATTTCATACCAACAATAAAACTGGTACGAGGATCAAAGTTGTTGGGAGGCGCATTCACAGATACGTGACGGAGAACCGCCATGTATGTGATACGCTGCGAAGTCTCGGCATCAGTAAGACGAAGCTGGCCCGGGTATCGATCGCCGAATAATACGCCAGGCTCGGATACCATCCAAGACACTCCCCTCGAAACCCAGGCAAGGGTTAGGGCTATCCAAATATAGTTGGCTATACCCAAATTGCCGAGAATACCGGCTAGGTAGGTATGGCTCTAGGTATACAACATTGCGATTATGGTACACCAGATGGAAGGGACGGATACTCTGCAACCAGCGAAATAATTTTTCAGATAAAGACTCAGGCGCAATAGCACTATCAAGGTGAACGCGTCCCATCTCGTCCTCGGTAAAAAGCGGGACCGACACAAAAAAAAAGTATCTATCCACCCGTGCAAGAGCGACTCGACAATCAAAAAAGCTGGTACAGTTCTAGGGCATGTCGCGATAGTGGTAAATGAAGGCATCGTCACTTGTCGCATTGCCTTTCGGACTATGTCGCATCAGAGAGGGGCAATGCATCAACAACCACCCCATTAAATAATGATACAATAGCTCGATTCTGTTGAAGGGTTTCGTAAGATCACGAGCGATGACTTTCGACGTAAAGGAATGAAGACCCCTATGGATGCTGCAAACCATAGTAGGAAGCAGAGCCAACTTGCCCCCAAAAACCAGCTTCACCGTTGGAAGGATCAGGTTGCAGCTAATCCTTTCGATCGCACCAGAACCCGCCGAAATGACGCAAACCCTCAACCATATCATCAGATATCCGGCCAAGATAGCCTTGCAGACAGAGGCTGAGTATCATGATAATAATAGCTAAAAGTGTCACTCAGGCTCCCAAATCTATCACCAACGGCACGGGACCTCTTAGTACTTTGCACCTGAGCATCCACCTGCTCCAGAGATTAGGGACTCCTAACAGCAACTTGACCGGATGCGCTAAGGCTAACAAGATAGCCAATCCAAGCCGTGATATGAGGAAGGTTCCCTTCTGAACTATCATCCTTTTTCTTGGATATTTGTTGACAGGGGCTATGGTGACATAGCAATTCCTGATATACGGCTAGGAACCCAGGATACCGCCATTCTAGCTCTTCGAATTCTTTGTTTGTCGGGGTATACTCCTCATAAGCTTCATCGCCCTAGGGCAATCTGGACACACATGCATCTCGTGAAGAGCAAGCCCCATCTCTCCACCTGGAGTAAAAAAGGTCCCCGTCTGGCAGTTGTACATCTCAAGCAATCCCATAAATAATTTTGGGTTCATAAACAAGCCATAGAAGGAGCCCCTAATGGCGTAATAGAGGCCAATCTGTCGTAGGATGCCCTCATACTTCGCCAGGATCCAAGAAGTCTGGTTAACCCATGGAGGGGAACGATGCTGCCAGTTCAGTAAGGACAATCTCCCTGTAGGATCTGACCCTTTGCGAGCAATCTGATTCAAAAAGGTGTCAGCTTCAGAGAAAAACATATTGGGCTTCAGCTCGTTGATGAGACTGCCAGGAGCCAGCCCAATAACGGAGTAGCTCATTGATTCCTTACTATGACCACTGACCTTGTAGGGTTGTTAAAACGGATATGGCCCACAAAGATCTCCTGCTGATCCAGAGTTAGAGAACTCGACATCTTTCTCTCAAAAGGTACCATATTGAAACCAAATAAGGAAAAGTGGCACTCCATTAAGGGTATGTGAATTACTTTCCCCTGAAAATAGAAGTCCCAACTCTCAAGAGTCTCTATGATGCTCGGATCTGAAATAGCCAGGGCATCCCCGAATAAAAAATAGGCTTCAGATGAATGGCATTCAGTTGCCCGAGTTCATCATGCTAAGTAGAAAAAAGAAAGACTGGTTTCTGATCTCCCTCAGACGGTCTTCAGGTTGATTTCGGTTAATCTGAGTCGACACTTGTTCGACTATCTGGTCAAAATTTACACCCAACACAGATTGAGCATATCCTATCAAGAGTTCCTCCGAGGGAGCTAGGGGCAAGTTCACTGCAAAAGACAGAGAAGAAGTAAAAGTTAGAAGCTCATCCCTTCAACCAAGCGACCTAGCCTAAAATAAGACCTATGCGGCATAGTGGCTTAAAGAACATGAGACGCATGCGGTTAGGTCATATGCTCATGCGGTGCAGCCAGGGGACACTTAGGCCGCTCAATCAAAAAAAGGTGCTCATGCGGCTCAGCCATAAGACTCTCATGAGGCACTTATGCGGCTCAGTCATAAAGTGTTCATGCGACTCAGTAATCAGGCACTTATGCGGCTTGGTCTCGAAGTGCTCCTGCGGCTCGAGATATGAAAACCCCATGTGGCTCAGGAGACACTTATGCGGCACAACTGTGCAGTATTCATGCGGATCAGCCTAGGTCAATTATGCAGCGCTTATGCGACTCAGCTCATACGACCCTATCATACAGAACACATGTGGTCCAACTGAGATAGGGCACGCATTGAACAAGCTTATTGCACAGAAAGCAATATAGCACGAGCCCGCGCATAAAACATACGACATGGCCATCGTCGTCCCACTGTCCTTACTTTTGATGGGAGGGTGTACGTCGGAATGAATGGAAGGAGAGCCCGCCGCTCTCGACGGAGAAGCAAGTCCCTTTCCTTTGGCCGCAGCACCAATCGACTTGGAAGCTTTGGGAGCCATTGAAGACAGGAGGACGAAGATGAAAGAGACGAAGGTAAAAGGGAAAATTTTCTCTTTAAAATAACTCCTATTTATAGAGTTTCTAAAAAGAGTGCCGCTTCGATTCTCGAGATTATTAAAGATAATGATGACGTTTGGGGATTTTTTTCCTAGTAACCGTCGACTTTATCTCGAAAAGAGAACCCAAATCCAAATCGAATCAGGATTAAATGCAGCAGTGACAGCTGGCAGACTGATGGGATCTCCCCGCGGCTCAATATTTCTCTGCGGCTCAATATTTCCCTGCAGCCCAAGATCTCTCTGCGGATTGAGATTTCCTTGTGACTCAAGATCTCTCTACAGTTCAATAAATTTCCTGCGACTTGAAGACTCCCTGCGGCTTGACATATTTTCATGCTTCTTATTCAAAGTATTCCAAATTTGCAATTTGAAAACTTTGAAGGGGGTCTTGTAGAAGCATGAAAAATATGGGGTTCATGCAGATTACAAATTGCCGTATAGGTACTTTGGGCCAAACAGGTCCGTATAAAGGAAAGCCGCATGACTGGTTCAATGACATATGCGGCCCATCGACAACCAGCAGCAGAAGGAAGATATGCGACCAAGAGGAGCAGTTCGTCTGATAAAGCTGACAAGTCCTAACAAAACTGACAAAAATGACAGCTCTGACACTTCGACAAAAAGATAAGACATGAGACGTCACCCAAGCGATGTTCGTACGCCTTCATGCGGCCAGAAGGAGTGTCACCTAAGCGGGTTCAGACATATGTGGCCCAAAAGTCTCCGAACTTCATGAGGTCAAGAGTAACTGTGACCCAAGCCGCATGAGCTTTATGCGGTCGAAATACAGAATCTATGCGGCTTAAATCCTCAAGCTATGTCTGGGCTAAGGAAGTCTGCGACCTAAGCCGCTTGAGTCTCATGCGGCCCCACATGGCCGAAAATTGAGAGATCTATACGGTTAAAAAAGTGATTCCTTCGACAGGACGCGTGACAATCTGACCAAGTCCTAAACTACCCAGATTTACTGCAACAAAATCCCAAAAAATTGACCGATAGCAGCCAAAGAGCGGGTCTTCGCGTGCCAATCAGCCACGTGGCGACAGGCCATCTATGCGGCTCAACATACATTCTATTATAAATAGCAGGGTGCCACACCCCTGCAAGAGGCTGGCAACCTTCAAGAGGGCAATTTCTTCAAGATCAAAGACAACGTCAGATAGTCCACAGAGTAAGGCAGAGTTGATAGCACTTTCCCGAGCCTCCATCGTTACCTCCAGAATCAAAACTAAATAATTGTACTTAGATTGTTTCCTAGGATCTCTTTCTAGGCTTTTCTTTGTACAAGTGAGTGTGCAATCAATTTCAGTGTTCTGTAATACCTGTCTTTGATTTTTTATGGCAAACATCGTTCATCCCTTCTTACAATTGTTCCAGGAATATCTGTTTCAAGATAGTGAAAGATGTTATATAACCATCTGATAGGCTTCGATACCAATCGTAACAATCCCTGCTAAGCATCCAACGAATACTCTAGTGAGTAGAGCATCATTCTTCTGGCGGTGAGCAGTCATCATATCGAATTAATTGACATATTGACTCAGAGATGTCTTGTCTTTGAATAACATCATAGACTGCAGTTTGTATTTGAACGGGAATGGGACATCGTTCGACTCTGCAGGATAGGGTTATTTGATCCCTAGCTTGTAATCCCTGTTTCTGCTTAAAAGCTTCAAACTAATTTTGTAGAATATTGACTCCTTCAAGGGGATCCCTAGATGTTTGAGGAACAGCAGATTGATTTGATGGATTGGGATATAGAACTGCATAGTACTGAGTTCATCGGCATAAGTGAGCAGGTAGACAAGATAGTCCGATCAAAATCTTCGCTTTCGATATCGAAGTCCAGTAGGCTGCTACCTCCAGGGTTAGCATCAGGAAGATTCCCTTGACTAAGGAGGTTTCGGCTTCTTGATCGTGTGTTTTGATAGACTCCTTCAGAAGAGCCAAGGATTTGATTACAGAATTGCTGACTCAGAGGTCTTGATGAGTTACGCCTCGGGTGTCTTCCATACCCAGTACTACGAGATGTCATATTGAAGGAGGCAAACATCAACTCTTCTTCATATATTAGGATCACATTAGGAGAGCGAGGATAATTTAAGCGGTCAAACACAGATAATTTGGCTGACTTACAGTAGCACTTGATTACTATCTCATAAGAATTACAACGATGTTCATTATATGCAGTTACTATTGCACGAGACGAGTCCTTGATCTTCTGATTCTGTAAGATGAGCTCGCGGAGATATTACATTAGAAGGAGAAGAAAAAGAAGAAGGCAGACTCTGCCTGATTACATTAGAAATATAATTTGTATTCCTAAATTTTTGTGTCCCCTACGTATACAGGGAAGTACTGAGTTCATTGGCATAAGTGAGCAGGTTCTTGTTCTTAGAAACTTGTACTATATATAAACTAGCGGTTGGCGTAGACTGCATCAAAATCCTTTGGCGTGCCATATGGCTTGGTTTTGGAAATTCTGTTCGATGTCTATTGAGATAGGCGCGTATATTAGTGTCTAGCGTCATTTGATTGTCAATCTGTGACACCTTCAGCATTCCCTATTCAGTCCATGATATGTGCAAGTTGCGGAGATCATGGCGTACGGACCTGATTGGTTTGGCGTGAACCAGTTGGCGTGAGAAGGCAGAATGCCTTGTTGTTCTGCACGCATTGGCATGGCACGTTTACCAAGTTGCCTATGGGCAGAAGAAGTTGCACATTGAACATAACGTACATTCTTGGCATTGTTTTGATTTTCTTTGCTAAGAAATATATAGTTTCTGTCCAGGAGTGTTTGGGAACTGATTGGCGTAGAGGCACAATCGAGTGTATTTTCCACCAAATTGAGGACTGGGGAAGAGCGGGGAAAAGCCATTGGGCACTTTCCCTTGATTTGAGCATCAGCAGTAGTGATTGGCACAGATTTAGACTTCGGAGTCCAAATGGTGCTCGCCTTCTTGCTCTTGGCAGCAATAGTCGTGCGCTTGGCACCCCGGTGCCAATCATTTCTTCGTAAGCCATTTGATTGAATTCTACGACCAAAGTCTCCTACGTCATACCGACCGATGCAACATCGCATTAAGTTGTAACTTTCTCGTCAGAGGAGAAAGTCGTCCCCAGTAGAGTCGCCATTTTGTTTGTAAAGAACACAAGTCTTCTAAGGAAAACTTAACTACAAACTAAGAAAGAAAGTACAAAATCCTTATACAAAGATCTAGGTACAATATTGATTCTAGGAAAGTACAAATATAGGAATCTGATTAGAAGACGATCACTTTGTCCTTTGGTCGACGCGATGTTGGAGAAGAAAAGTGCTTGAATTACTTGCTGTAGAAGCGATAGAGAATTGTCGAAAGCTCTTTCCAGGAGTCGATGATAAGTGTCCAGATCATAGAAAGTGACATTGGAACTCTATTTATAGAGTTTGAGATACTGCCAGGTTGTTACAATGATTGACGTGCAGTGTAAAGACACTAATTGTGCAATGCTTTGCGCACATGTATCATTTCATCCATTAGCGCGAACGGTTAACTTAACTGCATAGGACGTGTGGCTTTCTATGAAAGAATGGCGCTTGGTCATGGGCAGTGTCGTGTGCACGTTCTTCGAGGTTAGTAGCATACGTGCCATGTCATCTTTAACTGCTTCAAGATGGTGATTGATTGGCACCAGTTTGATGAATGGCACGTTCCATTGGTTGGCGCCAAACTGTAATTAGCGCTATATGTTGAGTCTGTGCAGAATTTGTAAATTTGCTCTATTTGGTAAAGGGTGCTGAGAAAATGCACTGACAATCATCAGGACAAATCTTTCTGAAAGATGTAAGATTTGGCTTCTCGAGGAAGATGGCCACGTGGTGGCATTTTGTTGTTTGGCGCTATTTGAGTTCATATATGATCTGTGCGATCCAACTTTGGCGCTATTTGAGTTCATATATGATCAGTACAGTGGTAGCAAGAGGCACTGTGGTCGAAGCAGGAGCTGTTGTCACGACCCGCACAAGCTTTTCGATATGCGAGTGCGTGCGCAAGTCCAGCCTACGTCGCAATATCGGCGGTAGTACGCTGTCTAGCCCGCGATAAACAAGTATTTATATAAAATATATCTTTATTTCTCATTCATAACAACTAAATCAAATTTACAATATTCAGGGTTTACATTAATCAAAATACAATGTCCTCAAAAATTGAAAGCGACTAACAACACATCTAACTGGTCTTCTAGGGTTTGGCCTTCAAATACACCCGTATCTCCCCAAAGATCTAATGCAAAAGTAGTCGCGACTAATCTGAAAAATAGTTTCCAGTTAGGAATGGCACGAGTACATTCTAACAGCAGTTCATATATGATCAGTGCAGTGGTAGCAAGAGGCATTGTGGTCGAAGCAGGAGCTGTTGTCACGACCCGCACACGCTTTTCGATATGCGAGTGCGTGCGCAAGTCCAGCCTACGCCGCAATATCGGCGGTAGTACGCTGTCTAGCCCGCGATAAACAAGTATTTATATAAAATATATCTTTATTTCTCATTCATAACAACTAAATCAAATTTACAATATTTAGGGTTTACATTAATCAAAATACAATGTCTTCAAAAATTGAAAGCGACTAACAACACATCTAACTGTTCTTCTAGGGTTTGGCCTTCAAATACACCCGTATCTCCCCAAAGATCTAATGCAAAAGTAGTCGCGACTAATCTGAAAAATAGTTTCCAGTTAGGAATGGCACGAGTACATTCTAACAGCAGTTCCAATAATTTACAAAGTCTATAAAATAATAAAAAGTAATAGAACACACAATGAACATGTAAGCATAGAATCATGGAATGGAACATAGTGTAAAAGCAACTAAGCATGGTAATAATGACAAGTGAGAATAGTAATAAAGCTGATAAGACATGCAACCAGCAATGTATAAAGGGGAACCAGAAACTGCACCTATCTAGTGTGTTGAAATACCACTTTCGACATGTAAACGGCTAGGGGTAAGATCCGACCAATCGCACGTATTGTGTGCGGCTGCTATTCTCTACGTAAGACCAATAGGATATTTCTGGATATATTTACATGTCTACTAATGTATTTCCCCGTCCGACTAGTACCAATGGATCCAAACAGGTAAAAAAAACATTAGTCACGAACATAGTAGTCACGAAATATAACATGTAAGGAATCCATAAAATACTACATCGGGTAACCATCGTGTCGAGAATCAAACAGAAAATCAATGTAAGACAGTACTAAATACACGAATCATTGAAGTTATCAAATATAAAAACAATCAGAAAATGTATTCTCTTAGCATCCTTAGCTGGTGAAACTGATAATCCCATTGGGTCCAGGATAGTCTGATTGGCCAAGATTGATGCGGAGAAGTTCGATATCACAAGAAAAATAGGAATACGATTAGGCCGGTCAAGGATTGACTATTCTAATTAGAAAGGAGTTGATTAAGAATTATTCCCATATATATATATATATATATATATATATATCTATATATATATATATATATATATATATATATATATATATATATATTTCCCATATATATATATATATATATATATATATATATATATATATATATATATATATATATATATATATATGCATACCATTAGAAAGTATTTATCCCTATTAAGAAATTGTATCTAGGATTGGAAGTCCATTGATAATATAGGTCAAAATAATATTTGTAATGTATTCATAAATTAGCTTAGAAATTATAAAAAATTCTTAAAAGTTTATTTAGGCCCAAAACTATATTTATTATTTAGTACTAGTAAATATTATTCGTATAAAAGTATTTAATAGAAACCCATAATATTTTTTAGAAAGTATTAAAAAATTAAAAGCCCAAAGGATATATAAAAATAAGCCCATGTATATATAAAACTACACATATATGATTTCTATTTATAAATTCTTTTTAGAAAATATTTATATAAAGTTTATTAAGCCCAATATATAAATAAGTCCAAAATATATATTTTTATATAATACCTATAAATTTTATCTATAACACTTGTAATAACTTATATAAGAGTCCAAAATATACATAAAAATAGTTCTTATAAATATATGTATAAGTTCTGATTGAGGTTCAAGTACAACAAAATATAAAAATATAGTCCAGCACCCAACTGAATATATTTCTAGTTTAATTTCAGCCTATTATTAAACATTAATCCCTAGTTAGAAACATTTTTAATATATATCTAATAGCCTATTATAGGATGTCTTCATCATATAAATCCCATGAGAAAAATATGTATTCAAAAATAATGTATGTAAGTCCAAAACAAATACATCCATAATTTATTAAGTGGCTTGAGCC
Organism: Iris pallida; assembly: GCA_029216955.1. Lineage (NCBI taxonomy): Eukaryota > Viridiplantae > Streptophyta > Magnoliopsida > Asparagales > Iridaceae > Iris > Iris pallida. Next base: position 29,343 of record JANAVB010025771.1, on the reverse strand, counting down.
CCAAAGCCCAAACACATTATTAACAAGGCCCCAATATCATCTAATACCTAATAAATACCCAAAATTTGTTTAAGCCCATAACTTCTTCACAATAATAATTATAATAATAAAAATAATATATAAGTGTTGTAAATATGGATAAATCACCATAATTATTTGGTGTCTATAACCTATGGCTTTTGGTTATCTATAACCTATAGCTTTTGGCATTTTTCTTTTAATTGTCATCATGATATTAACCTCCATTGTAAGCCTATATAAGGGGCTCTTATCAAGTTGATTTGTACAAGTGAATGAAGAAATTTTTTCTCTATTGTTTATCTCTTTGCTTTACAATACGTTATCAGCACCATTCTCTAAGGTGAGTTTAGTCTTGCATACATAGATACATATTTTAGTAAACTTAAGATGAGATTAGTCTTGCATACATAGATACATATTTTAGTAAACTTAAGTACCGACTGTTCTTTTAATATTTTGTGTGAGACAAACAAAGTTCCAATTCATTATGTATGTACCACATATCTAACTATTCTTTATACATGTATGTATGAATTAGACAAAATTTTGATTTATTTAACTGAAAGGCACAATCTGTAAAAGAAAAACATCCAGAGTATAGGATATTATAGATTTTATTAGTCTAGCATTTATTCATCCCTTTAATAACAATGTCAAATACAAGTGTCAGATACTCTTGTATTCTCTATTGCATACATGAATACTGTCTCTGAAGTCAATTTCATTCAAAATAGATAATTAATGATAATTTATTTAAAATTATGCACGAATTTCATTTCTATATTTTTTATGAACTTTACCCAAGTATAAAATTTATCTAGAATATATTGAATACTCTTCTCTTATTATGAATGAGTTCATTACATTAAATTAGATTATATGAAATTGTTATTTCCATTATTTTATTTTATTTATTCTACAAGGTACAAATTCACATTATTGTATATGTGAACCACATTATGAAAAAGTACCCAAAATACAAACCATGATGAACTAAAGATTATTATATAATGATCACATTGTTGTATATGTGATAAACATAAGACATAATATTTTTTTATAGCGTTTCATCACATTGTGGCATATGTAAAATTTTGTAATATTGAAAGCACTTGTCAATTTTACTATTTTAATTAATTTATCTCTAATATAATTATTTCTGCTATATAGATGTCGAGTCTTGCAAAGATCGAATTCAAAGCTCTTGATGTGAGCAGAGACAATTACTTATCATGGCAATTGGATGCGAAGTTGCACTTGCAGTCCAACAAGCTTGATGGTACTATTAAAAAGGAAAATAAAAAATCTTCTGAAGCCAAGGCTAAGGCTTTGATTTTCCTACGACATCATATCCATGATGATCTAAAGGCAGAATATCTATATGAGGATGATCCATTGAATTTGTGGACATCTCTAAAGGATAGATTTAACCATCAAAGGATGGTAATCCTTCCGATTGCGTGAATGGTTGAACCTGAGATACCAAGACTATAAAACTGTTAAAGCATATAATTCTGCTCTGTTTAATATTGTTTCTCGCCTTAGGTTGTGCGGAGAAAAAAGTAACAGAGGCTCAAATGCTTGAGAAAAGTAACAGAGACAATTAGACTTGATAATGCCGCAGAATTTACCTCACAAGTTTTCTATGATTATTGTACATCATTAGGGATTGAGGTAGAGCATCATGTTCCCCATGTGCACACACAAAATGGGTTAGCTGAGTCATTTATTAAATATCTCCAACTTATAGCTAGACCTCTACTAATGTAATCTAATCTGCCAATTGAGGCTTGGGGACATGCTGTTTTACATGTTGCATCTCTAGCTAGATTTAGACCGACTGCCTACCATATTTTTTCACCCATACAACTTGTTAGTGGTAGACAACCTAATATTTTACATTTGAGAAAGTTTGGATGTGCAGTATATGTCCCAATTCCACCTTCCAAATGAACTAAAATGGGTCCCCAACGACGTTTGGGAATATACATTGGTTTTGAATCTTCCTCCATAATAAGGTATTTGGAACCAATGACTGGTGATGTCTTTACTGCAACATTTGAAGATTGTCAATTTGATGAGAGAGTCTTCCCGCTGTTAGGGGGGAGGTAAGCAACAAATTATTCATATAGAACAATCATTACTAATGAACGGCGTGAATTAACATGGAATACGCCTACTCTATCTCATCAAGATCCAAGAACTCCACAATATGATTATGAGACAAGAAGAATGATACATTTGCAAGAAATTGCAAATCAATTACCTAATACATTTAATGATTCTGCAAAGGTAGATCACATGTGCTAGCTACAAATGTGTCAGCCATAATTAATGTTCATGTTGGACAAAATCTAAACAAGGCGGCAAATAAATTTACTACTACACGTCAAAAGCGTGGTAGGCCTATAGGTTCCAAGGATAGTGCTCCTAGAAAGAAGAGAGTAAAAGAAGCATATTGTCCTAATAAAAGCCCAATAGTGGCTGGAGCTCCGGAAATAGATAATAAAGATGTGCATGTTGCCAAATTCATTGAAATGCCTATAGATGCCTCTAGAGAGGCACATGTACCTGAAAATGAAGAGATCTCGATATTCCATGCATGTTCAGGTGAATTGTGGAATAGAAAAGCACTTGTCATCGATGACATATTTAGCTACGCAGTAGCTACTGAAATATCAAAGGACAATGATGATTGTGAAAATGAACCACGTAGTATAAATGAATGTCGACAAAGAAAAGATTGGCCAATATGGAAAGATGCTATTCAAGCAGAATTAAAATCTTTAGAAAAACGTGATGTATTTGGACCTATAGTGGAAACACCAAAGGGCATAAACCCTGTTGGCTTTAAATGGGTGTTCGTGAGAAAACGAAATGAGAGAAACGAAGTTGAAAGATACAAAACCCGACTTGTAGCACAAGGTTTCTCTCAAAGACCTGGAATTGACTATGTTGAGACATACACTCTAGTTATAGATGTCATTACTTTTAGATATCTAATTAGTCTCGCAGTTTCTAAAAATCTTGATATGAGGCTTATGGATGTTGTAACTGCATATTTGTATGAAGACTTAGATACTGACATCTATATGAAAATTCCAAAAGGATTTACAATGCCCGAGACTAAGTCAAAGGGCATGTCAATTAAACTTAGACGAGCATTATATGGATTGAAACAATCCAGAAGAATGTGGTATAATCGTCTTAGTATATATTTGACTAAGGAAGGATATAAAAATAGTCAAATTTGCCCATGTGTCTTCATTAAGAAATCAGATAATAGATTTTCGATAGTAGCAGTATACGTGGATGATATAAACCTGATCGAATCTCCTACAGAATTGAATAAAATTGCAAACTATTTGAAAAAAGAATTTGAAATGAAAGACTAGGGAAAGACAAAGCTTTGTCTCGATTTACAAATAGAACAAAGTTCTAGTGGAATATTAGTGCATCAATCCCGAAATATCGAAAGGATTTTAAAATGATTCAGAATGGACAAAGCACATCCACTTAGTACACCTATGGTTGTACGGAGTCTGGATTTGGATAAAGATCCATTTCCACCAAAGGGAGAAGATAAAAAGTTCTTGGTCCTAAAGTGCCGTATTTAGGGGCTATTGGAGCACTATTATATCTAGCACAATGCATAAGACCAGACATTGTTTTTTCGGTTAATTTATTATCTAGATATAGTTCTGCACCTACATTTAGACATTGGAATGGAGTTAAACACATAATGAGATATCTTCGTGGAACAACTGACATGGGATTATTTTATTCCTGTAATTCCACTAATAACTCTCATCTTGTTGGTTATGCAGATTATGGTTATCTTTCTGACCCTCATAAGGGTTGTTCCCAAACAGGTTATGTGTTTATTAATAATCATGCAGCTATATCTTAGCAATCAACAAAACAAGGTTCAGTGGCAACTTCCTCTAACCATGCTGAATTAATTGCATTACATGAAGCAACAAGAGAAAGTGTGTGGTTGCGATCGATCATTCATCATATAAGGATAAATTTCCAACTACCCACAGTTACAGATAAGCCTACAACAATATTCGAAGACATTGCAGCTTGCATTGTGCAAGTCCGAGAGGGATTCATCAAAGGAGATCGAACGAAGCACCTTCCACCAAAATTGTTTTATGCATATGAGCTCCAAAGGATGAAAGTGATCAAAGTTAAGCAAGTAAGATCAAATGAAAACTTAGCCGATTTGTTCACTAATACACTCCCAAAGTCCATATTTCAGAAGTTGGTACACGGAATAGGTATGCAGCGACTTAATCATCAGACAAACTAGCTGTTTCAGATCCATTGTATCGAGGGGGAGTATGACTTGTACATAATATTTTTGAGTTTTGTGTGTTGTACTCTTTTTCCTTAAATAAGATTTTTTCCATTGGATTTTTTTTCTTAGTAAGGTTTTAATGAGGCAACAAATGCACATAAACCACCAACAAATTAATGGTGTATATCCAAGGGGGAGTGTTGTAAATATGGATAAATCACCATAATTATTTGGTGTCTATAACCTATGGCTTTTGGTTATCCATAAGCTATAGCTTTTGGCATTTTTCTTTTAATTGTCATCATGATATTAACCTCCATTGTAAGCCTATATAAGGGGCTCTTATCAAGTTGATTTGTACAAGTGAATGAAGAAATATTTTTCTCTTTTGTTCATCTCTTTGCTTTACAATAATAAGCATATATATATATATATATATATATATATATATATATATATATATATATATATATATATATTTTATATATATATATATATATATATATATATATATATAAACAAATATATATATATATATTTGTTTATATATATATATATATATATATATATATATATATATATATATATATATATATATATATATATATATATATATATATATATATACACATATACTTATTTAAATGTCGTATTTATACTAATACACAATATACAACTATACAATTACCGAGCCCATGAGGCTGGCCCAAAACAAAAACTAACAACCAAAAATAAGAATTAAAACCCAAGCCCAGGATCTGACCTAAAATGGAAGCCCATTCCTGAAGCCCATCAAGAAAAATCATTTCAATAATTATTTGACCCCAAAATCTATTGATATCAGGAATCAATGGGCTAAGTAGCCCAACCCAACGCCATCCACTCCTTCACTGCAAGGAGAACAGAGAGAAAGATCGAGAAAGGAAGAGAAAGAGTTTCCTTACCAAGCTCATCGGGGAGGAGCGCGGTGCCCGAAATCGTGGCCGACTGGAGACAGGGCTACACTCACCGAGTTGGAGGCCAGCTCACAGCGGCGACGTACGTTGCCTCGGCACGGAGGCACGGATGGCGCTGCGAGGCTTTGTCGACAACGAGTGTTCGCGGCTGGTGGTGTTGTGCGACGCCGGGTCTAGGAGCATCGTGGTGGTCACGGGTGTGGCTTCCAGTGGTTCCTCGACTCAAGATTCGACGAACGATAAAGCAAGGTGGGGATCGCGGCGCTGGTGTCTCCGCAGCAGAGATCGGCCGGAGCACTGCTCGGCCATGACACAGGAGTTCACGGCAGAGCTGATGGGGAAATGGAGAAAAGCGGTTCGGCGGAGGGGGTCACCGCTGCTGGCGGTTCCCGGCATGCCGCAACATCATAGGTTGTTGTGCACGCTCAGCGGGAATGGCACGGTCGTGCTGGAATGGTACGATCGGGACTGAATTGGACAGAGGCACAAAGGGCTAGCCGGGCGTCGGGCGCGGCTCGACAGCAGTGCGCGCGGAAGCTAGGATAGGTTTTCTTTTCCTTTTCTCTTTTTTCCAGCAGATAGTGGTGTTTGTGATGGCGGAGGACTTTGGGTGGAGGAAGTGGTGGTGGTGTGGCAGCGATGGTAGGTGGTGACGGTAAACTGGTGGTAGAGTTGGTGTGACAGGTATTGGTTTTGTTGGTGCCACGATGGTGGTGGTCGGGACGGGAACGGGCAGCGTCGGAGAGGTTGTGAAGGATGGTGCAGTAGGATGGCTTGGGTAATGGTGTTCGACAGGGAGTAGCTGGGTCGGGGAAACGGTGAGGCTAAGGAGATGGTCGGGGTGGTATCGGACAGGACTGTTGGACCAGGCTGGTCACAAGATTCCGGTGAGGCTGTATAGGGTTAGGGTGTCGGGCAAGAGGCAAGGTAGTGGTCTCGGGTGTTGACTGGGCTTGTGGTTGATGGTGGGTGTAGGCGTTGGCGGAGGGTTCAGATGGTGACGTAGGCTGTTGTCGTTATCGATGGGGATAGCAGGGGAGGTCGGTGACAGCGGCTTGCTGGTCGTGGCTGGTGGAGGCATCCGACAAGGCGGCAAGGAACTGTAGGCTTAGGGTTAGGTTTGTTCGTGTCGAGATTTTCAGACACGAAGATTTGAGGATTGTGATGTGCACATGTCCTATGTGTCGGACACGATAATTGTTTTGATGTAAATATAATAGAAAGTGGAATAAGATGGATGGACACGGACACAGACACGGACACATGGGTCCAGATATGGTTGGGATGGTATATGTTGGCTTGATTGTGGTTGATGATGGGTTGTGGTAGATGAGAAAATTAGGGGAAAGAGGCCTCCTTATATACGAGTTGGGACTCTTGATTCGATAAGGCATATGATTCCTTGTAGATAACTCCTTCCCTTTAATTTTAATTTAAGTAAAAGTTTAAAAGAAATCCAATCTAATCATTTATCATATAAATAATATTTAAAATATTTATTCGATAATATCAATTAATTTAAATCATATATATTGAAATTTAAATCAAATAATTAATTATTACAATAAAATTTAATATTATCTCAATTCAAATAATTAATCATCCTAATAATTTTAAATGTAACGATATTATCAGAATAATATAAAATATATGTTTATAAATCCAGAACTTAATTTGAAGATAATAGTTGGAAGCCAAAAATAATAATTAACATATTTTGTAATGCTAATAATTTATTTCAAGAAAAATATTTTAAAAATAATCCTAAAGGATAAATAGTTTTGAAATACAGTATAATAGAAAAATAATGTTAATACATTTTCGAAAGTATTTGTCCCAAGCACGATAATTAAAATATATAATAAAAAAGTAAAAAATTAAAAAATTCAGGAAGAGAGGTTATAGCTGGAGCAGTGGTAGTAGGAGTTCGACCACAAGTGTATAGAACATGGCTCATCTGACTCTGTAGGGTCACTAATATCTGTGCAACCTGCTCCAAACTATAGGTGCCAGAAGTAACGCCGGGATGTGCAGCTACATGTGGAGGTAGATAAGGAGCTCTGGAGTAAAGAGACGGCTGGGATGCCAATGATCTGGTACCGTACATGCTGTCGTCTTTCCCTCTTTCGATAGCTTGTATCCACAAGTCGTTCTTCTCAGCCGGTGTACGTGGCTGACTAGTCTCAGCTCCCCCCTCGGCACCCCCAGCAGTACTTCCTTCCTTACAGACCCGACTCTCTAAAGTCTCATACGTCTCCTATATTTATATCGATAAATATATTTAGAGTTAATATTTGTATTATAACTATATTAAGTATTATTTTTAGATATTGTAGGATTTGTCTTTGATTTTTATTGCTAATTAGGGTTGCGGTTAGGATCTTTAGAGTTAGGACTAGTTATTTAGGCGAAATAAATATAGTTAAGTATAAAGAAGAATGTAATTAGATAGCACTGAGAAACATAGACTTTGGTCGTCCGATCATCTACGAGCTTTCCATCATTCTTTTGCTTATGGGTATGCTGACAATTTTTGGAAAAGTCGACGGTGTTCGGGTCTCTGTCTGTCTTGGCGACTTCCTCGCACTGTAACAATTAAACAACAGTTAGTAACTAAACATTAAAATTAAACAATTGAAGAAATAACAAATAAGAAAACTCACTATCCGTCGATAATGCTCTAAAATTAGGATGTATCCACTAGTGTGGTGACCACCCTTAGCACGGGAAGCCTTTACTTTCTCACACTTGGCCTTATAGGTCGAAGTGTCCATCTTCTTCTTCTATCTCCTCCTAAAATTCCTCCTTCAACCACTCCTTGCGATGATCTCCAGGGAGTGTCGCCAACGCCTTATGGTCGTTGATTATATCCCTCAACCTTTTGCTGGCGACGGACTTATAACACTTCCAAATCGACTGATCTCCGTGCTCCGACCACCAGTACAACTTCTGCAAATAAGAAAACATAAAAATAAATAAGCACATATTTAATAAGTATCGTTAACAAAGACGATTTTATTTATACATACCCCCAGCATATCTTGCCACATCAATCATCTATCAAGTGGAATGTCCCCGAAGTTTAGAACTGATAGCGCATCAAGTCGCCCACATCTCTACCAGCTGGAGCGGAAAGAACCTGAAATAAGTAAACAATATACCATTAGAAAATAAAAGAGAGTATGAAAAAAATGTGTATAGTAATAATTATATACTTACGTCGTTTCATCAGCCCACAGCTCAGGACGACTGATGCTGGCTGGCCGCTCTGGTAGAGTAGGAGGGTCTACAAATCCTGGTTGACATATGTACACGCCATGGTCCACCAACATGCCAGGATATGGATTCGCCCCATTAGGAGCGACATGTGTAGTCTTCGGTGTAGAAGTCAGATCATTCGAACCAGGGGGAGCACCAGTAGGAGTAGATTCTAAGGGAATATCAGGATTAGCTCTGCCTACCGATGAACGAGTGAACGATGGAGATAAGCCATCATCATCAATGAAGTCGTCATTGCTAACTCCTCTATGATCTGCAACCGAAGTAGTAGTAGTAGGAGGAGGGCTGGATGAAGATCCCCGATGTCATCCACGGCCACGTCCCGCCATATGAAAGTCTAAAAAAATAAAAAATGGTGTGATGATACTCAGAAAGTAATGATATGATGTGATAAAAAATACTACCGATATGTCATGATACTAAAAATAATAGTTTAATGAAATAAATAATACGTATTAATCTTCATCTTCTGATTCATCTTCATCTTTCGAATTATCATGATCTTCTACTTCTTTATTTTCACTATCACTTTCACCTTCACCTTCATCTTTCAATTCTTCTTCCTTATCTGATATGTCCATTTCAGACTCCTCCTCTACATGAGGTAAATTATCTATGTCAAGCTCTTCAAGAACTATATCATCCTCTACATTAACGTCAACCTCCATATCGTCAACACTGGCGAAACTCATATATGTTGGTTGAGGCATGACTACCTCATCCTCCTGGTATGCTAGATCTCCAATATTATATGTGTTTCTTTCTTTAGTTTTGCATACAGCCC
>JANAVB010025771.1:0-15000 GCA_029216955.1 Iris pallida | reverse complement strand
ACATTTTGCAACTCCTCGTGTGGGAGTCGCCTTGGCGACCCATCGGTCCCATAGTCTTTCAATGTTGCTAAACTCTACTCGGAACGACTATGTTGATAGTCTCCCCGTTTCATTGTTGTAAACCATTCATTGTTTTCATTGTTTGAACGCATCAGAGACGTAAACGTAAGCTTGTGCCTTAGCACGAGCGTGGAGCGCGGTGCGAGAGTTCTCACAATTTCCTATGTTCTTTTCCATATTCTATACAAGCATACAAGATGGGATTAATCCCTTAGCTAGGTGCGTTGGATCATTTTATTAGCATGCGCGGTGTTATCGCCTAGCGATTTTAGTGATAGTGTCCGTATTGTTATGTGTCTAGGCTAAGCACAGACGGGTTCATCGGAGCCACCCACCTTAGCGATGTTCGCATCGGCCGAGCGATACTCCGAGTGCGCCTTTGATAGTCTAAGTCTGGATTCATCTTTGACGAGCCATTGTAAGTCTTGCATCGATTCGCATCGATACTTCATCGGGTCGACGCAACTCTTCGAGTCGACGGCTCATTTGAGTCGTTGCACTTGTCGTTTGAATCGGCGTTCCGCTAGGGCGGAGCGGGGCATTACATAATACACCACTCAAAACAAGTCTCGTCCTCGAGACTTCCTGAGTGCAGGTCATCCTACCGTTCCCTAACTCATGTCGTGTGCGTATCTTAGACAATTCTATCGAACGGCTCTATCGTTCGATGGCATCGAACCATGCTCGGTACCTTTCCAAGTCCCGTGTCGCATACGTTTGGTCGATTTCATTGAATGACTTTTCATTCATTTTAGAGTTGATGGTACTTATTCAATTCAAACGTTTCTTCGACTTGGTTGCTATTTTGTTGTGTCATGGGACTATAGTGGTTGCACGAAGTACGTTGTACTTCATCGAACACGAGGGTCGTAGACTAAGGCAACTCACTCATTCGTTTATGCGCATCGTAACACCCACTTGCAGCTGCATTCGAGTTCATCATATCGCTGAGTGGATCGTGCATGTATCCAAGGCGTCCCCCGAACACACGTACATTTCAACCAAGCTTAGCGATTAGCGAAGTCGGACAAGCTACTCGTGATAGTTTTGATTTGCTGATCATTTTGCTAACTTCGATTTAGAACCGAACTCGTGTGCATCTCACTATCGTTTATCTCGGTCCTCGAGATTATTCGATTCGCTTCTCAAGCGTTATTGTCCACGAAATCAGTATGATTTCTTCTTAGCGGGGTCGACCAAGCCTAAGTAATTTCCGTCCGATTCAAAACCAAGTATTGCACCATCATCAAATATTTCTTCCTATCAACGATTCAATTCGTTATCCCAACTTTTACTTGCGCATCATCCATTCCTATCATTCCCTTCGTTTGGGGCCAATCTCGTCGTCGTTCACGCACACTCTCAGTTCCCCGTCCTACTCTAAGTCTTATTTTCCCAAGTCTATCGTTCGTCCAGACGATACTGTAAATGCCATCGCACAGGTTCAATCACTCGGCATAGGGTCGTCCGCCTATCCGCTAGGTCAGCTCACAAGGTCATAGTTACACGACAGGTCCGTAGCTCGTCGTGCAAGGTCGTTGTACGACGTTCGCCCCAAATCCTATGGTCAAACCATTTGTTCGCTTGTACGGGAGTTCCTAACCAAGTTCGTTTCACTCAAATTTCTAAACATCGAGCATGATCACCTAATTCGCATCGAGACTTACGTTGCACATATTCAATTCCGTTCAATCACCAGTTCTAACCAATTCATGTATTCGATCACGAGGTCATCCAGCTCGACAATACATTGCGCCCCAATCTCACGCGAGTCCGATTATCCACGGCGGTTCATGAATCACCATGCAACGCTCCCACGGAATAATCATTCTCATCGGGGCGTAACTCTTGTTTGAGTTTTGGACAATCCCATTCTCGATACACGAATTGGACCTACTCAATCCTCAAGTTCAATTCTTCAAGCATACAAATTCATTCTCGATACGCGGATTAGACCTACTCAATCCTCAAATTCAATTCTTCAAGCACACAAATTCATTCTCGAGTCCACCTTCGCGTCAAACCACAAGTCAAAGCAATCAGATTGCCACGCCATCCAAGTTCAATCACTCCCGCTGTATGAATCACCATATCAGCGCTCACGCGGAGTGATCGTCATAATCCGGCACGACGCATGTGCGAGGCTGGAGTTACGCTCGCATAAGACAAGAACGTCAACGTTGTGGTTGTCAACGAAGCAAATCCAAGCATTCACATTTTCATCCAAGCCAAATCAATTTGATAGTCTAACCGTCATACGTTAACTAAAAAATCCTCGAGCCAAGTCTATCTTTTTCCTCGACACATTCTTAACATCCCAAGTATAGCATTCAATGGGACAATGACATTTGCACGATTCGTCATTCGCCGAGTCAGAGTACCCCCGAGTTATCGCATATCGATCTTTGATACGCCTCAATACCATCGACGATATGCGTAACCTGACGATCTTCCTTTGCAATCGATTTCGAGTCGTGCGTTGATGCTGTTGTCCGAGTTGGATATTCCATAATTTCCTCGATATTCAAGATCAAGTTCGATCGCTATTCCTCAAGCTAGTCTCAAGATCGTTGTCCAAACTCAAATCACAATTTATTTGAATCAATCCAAAATCGTACGCGCGATCCTCTAAGTTTCCTCGATCAAGACCACTCATTTTTCATTCATCGTTCCGACCTATTTTTCTAACTCGCGTTGCCCATTGACAAGTTGTCCAACGACATCTCGTTCGGGACTTTTGAAGTCATGGCCAACTAAGCGTGACACGTTCTAAGGCTCTGCGCAATCGCATCGCTTGCCGACATACTCGTACGATCCGTAAATCCTTTAGTCTCGCTCGAACAATTTCTATGACGTCCATAAACCACTCAGGGTTCGAGCCACTCGACTAGTCGTCGACACTCATTCTTATTCTTCTCCGAACCTATCACATACACCACTCGGGTTCAAGCCATCCTATTTAATCCACAATCACATTCGCATCACGCGCTAAGATATCCTTCAGATTCGTTCGACGAATCTCTAGCGTAATCGCATCACGTCGCCTCGACGTACTAAGTCGTTCGCACTAATCCTCAAAATCCAATAAATCTTCCGTGCACGCCTAAGCGTTAGTTTGATAGCGTTCCTATCGATATACACTCTAAGTGTATCTCCGTTCCCGACCGAGCGGTACTTGATATCGCTCGCAACTCGATTGTACCAGAAGTCGAGGTGCGCGATACTCTGCACCACTTAGCCAAAAGGCTGCATGCATAACCATCCCGTTCGAACTATATTTTGGTCTCGTGTACCCGTTTGCTGTCATCGTAAGCTCATTCAAGCATGCACTGCGTTTGCTAACTCTTAGCATCGGTTCCTTCCACTCAAGTACGTCGTGGTTCGGCACAAAGGCCTTCGCCTATCGATCCATTCAACCGAGTGCTTGTACGAGCTTTTGAAAATATTAGACTTATTGTATGGAACATCCCAAGGCACAATGAGAGAGAGCGTATACTTCTTTTGTTTCGAAACCGAGCTTTCAAAACTGAGAGAATCGAAATGAAGTCCAAGGACGTAAAGCCGTGCTCTGATACCAATCTATCACGCCCCACTCCCGCAGGAGCGATCGTCCTCGCTAAGGTGTGATGCCGCACGGGCCTAGGTTGCGCCCGTGCAAGGCTAAGTCCAGAAACGGCCGATTTGAGCTAGGCCACAGAGTCGCACAGAGTGTCCCCATTTGCAGCGGAAAGTAAATGAACACAAATTGAAAGCGAATTCAACTCTTTATTGATATTCAAGAAGTTTACAAGCGGCGCTAGGCCGATATTACAAATCGCTCAAGCTCTCTCTCTCTGAAACATAAAAGGCGTGCCAAGTGGCTTACAAGATGGAATGATTCATGGCGATGTTCCGATACATTATGTCCTGTATATGGTGCTTCAGCTCCTAGCAACGCTCCAAGGCCCTGGAGTTGGCTCCGTGCCTTAACACGTTAGATGGAAGCTCCCCACCCGCCGGCGTCTCCTGCATCCTGCAAGCAGACTGTGGGGTTATCAGTACATTGTTATGCACTGGTGGGAGGCTAGCTCGCCCACAACGCTATCATTACCAAACACGTTCCATTTACTTTTGTGCATCTCTATCATTCATTGTCTTTCTAATCTTGCCTTAGGATCAATTTTATGGCATATGTCAACATATCCCGTGTTGCCGAATTCAAGTGTCGTATGGAAATACATGCACGACTTACCCATACTTACCGTCCGGCCTTCCATGTTCAACGTAAACCAAGTTAGTCAACAATTCATATGAAATAACTTAACGTAGTTCATGCAAGCATTCAATGTCTAGTGCGTGTCCTTGTCTCGGGTTCTAGCACGTCGTAAGCACGTTATCTAACTCACTTGTATGAATTTCTCATTATCATTTGGTGTGTTACATTTCAAGCATATTCATAAGGCACTTCATTTAGTTAACTTAGACTACTTTGATTTCAATGCAAGGACTTGCACGTGGATTGCCACCAGCAAAGCCCACTTAACTCTATATGCACCGGTCGCTGGCATCACAAGCCATTTTGGACATCCAAGCCGTGGTATTTCTCAACTAGCGTAGGGTGAGGACTGGCACACACCCCGTTAGTCTCTTGAAATACTCCTGCACTTACGTCCCCCGGGTGGCCGAGTCCGCACCCAGGCAGCCCGTAAGCCATATTTTGATTCCGCCTAGGCTGGCATATCCCCCCTTTGATCATGCCGCGGAATCCCTTTTTCTTTACGGTCACAGCATTAGCCACCCCTCGCTCGTGCCGTTTGTCCACGACCATTTCGTATTAACTTGTCATAGGCTAACCCATAGCCATAATACGTTATCGACCAGGTTGGCGTCCGTGCAGCGCGGATAGCGAGCCCCGTTGTACGTGCCCGTCACACCTGTCGCTAACCATTCTTTCTTCTCTTATCTTTCATTCATTCTTTCTTTTCTTTGTTTCACTTGTCCGTTTGTTCATCGATTCATTCACGTATTCATTCTTTCATTCGTTGATTCATTCATTCACTTATTCGTTCATTCATTCATTTATACATTTTGCAACTCCTCGTGTGGGAGTCGCCTTGGCGACCCATCGGTCCCATAGTCTTTCAATGTTGCTAAACTCTACTCGGAACGACTATGTTGATAGTCTCCCCGTTTCATTGTTGTAAACCATTCATTGTTTTCATTGTTTGAACGCATCAGAGACGTAAGCGTAAGCTTGTGCCTTAGCACGAGCGTGGAGCGCGGTGCGAGAGTTCTCACAATTTCCATGTTCTTTTTCATATTCTATACAAGCATACAAGATGGGATTAATCCCTTAACTAGGTGCGTTGGATCATTTTATTAGCATGCGCGGTGTTATCGCCTAGCGATTTTAGTGATAATGTCCGTATTGTTATGTGTCTAGGCTAAGCACAGACGGGTTCATCGGAGCCACCCACCTTAGCGATGTTCGCATCGGCCGAGCGATACTCCGAGCGCGCCTTTGATAGTCTAAGTCTGGATTCATCTTTGACGGGCCATTGTAAGTCTTGCATCGATTCGCATCGATACTTCATCGGGTCGACGCAACTCTTCGAGTCGACGGCTCATTTGAGTCGTTGCACTTGCCGTTTGAATCGGCGTTCCGCTAGGGCGGAGCGGGGCATTAACCAAATGTCGCCGCCATGGAAGCCGCGTCCATCTGGCCTTGCGCGCGCACACGCCGCCGCGGCGATGGCCGGCCACCGGCCAGAAGCACGGCTGAAGCAGCAGCAATAGCAACAACAACAGCAGAAGTAGCAACCAGCGGAGCCTGTTCACGACCGATTTCCCGACACGACGATTCGTCGTTTTGCAAACCGATTAAACGGGTATGTAGACAACCTATACACCTTCAATCCTGTTCAAATAGATTTTTATAATTCGCAATGTGCCGTAAATCGAGTTCCAAAAATCGAGAAAAATATCGAATTTCTGGATTACAGAAACTGTCCCGACCACCCATGTTTACGGTCGAATTGCGACCAGTATATTGTAAATTTTAGAAATCTACTTGAACAATGTTTTAGACAACCTGACCGAGATTAAAACCTGTTAATTATTTTATTTTAATACTAATTATATTTTGATTAAAATCTGGTTGAACTTTACGAAAAACATGTTTTGAAAATATTGAAAAAAACCTCGATACGACGTGCGTCCCGCCAAAACGGGCGACGTGGTCGCGAACCGAAAGCATCGAAAGGTGCGTATCGACTTCGCGGACGTGTGGAGTTTGACAGAATTCAAATTGGTTGCGCGTACGCGACGAATTTGATGCATATCAGTCAAAATTTACCGTATCGGCCCACTTGCAAATTCCCCAATTACTTTGTACACGTTCGTCAAATCGAGACGAAACTTGTGCCAGCCAGACCGAATCATTTTTTCGGTCATGTATGCCAAGTTTGGTCCGATTCTGAGAAGTCAACTGGAACGCCTATTTGGCGGGCCCGCGACCCGCTCTAATGGGCAAAATTGTGCACGACCCACCGGAATCCAACTTTGGACATACGGTTGGGTTCGTCCCCTAAAATCGGACCCTTATACATATAGTTTGATGACTTTAGAGACTGTAGGTTCTGGCACGCATTTCGGTGCAAAACGGGTCCAACGACGGACATTATTTTGACCAGAAATTATGATTTTGCCCCTGTTCCAGAATTATACTTTTGGAAATGCGTTTCCTAGACATATCTTTTATTCCAAACACTTTCGTCGTGTTTATTTCGGCATCCGAGGACGTACGCGGGATTTGGCTTTCAACGCTTCACTATACTGACGGTTCGAGCTATCGGACATCGCCCTTTTTGCACACAATCTCAGGCAAGATACCTTGCCATTTATACTGTTTATATTCAGTCTACATTTTTAGTTATTGCATATCACTGTTCATTTATTTCCAGTTCGTCTAGCTGTACCATTATTTAAAGTTCCTAATTTACTGCCTACTCAGTGATATTAGCTTTACTTTACTTATTATCCTTTGATTGCATATGGACCTAGAGGTAAGGGACTATCATTTGTAGTGTATAACATAAACCTTGATACCATTGTACTACAGGTATGTGTGAGATGATTAGCATGTAGCGGTACTTGCGTGATGGCTGATCACCTGTGCGCATGCATTAGGGCTAACTACTAATGGAGGCGTGTTAGGAGACTTGGCAGTTAGTAGAGTTATAGGAGTCATGGATGTGACTCTACTAGGCATTGGATGGGAAGAACAATTCCTTAACATATGGGCCACGTATGCACTTTCCTATTATTGTCGGTTATCTCCGCTGGAGATACGGTCCTGGATCCTAATACCTGATTTCCTGCTGGCCTCTGACATTCGATGAATGTTATGCTTTGAGGTCCCTGGTATCCTGGTGGGACCATACCTGAGTTCCTTCTCCTGTAGCCAGAGTGCCCATGCGTTTTGATCTTAACTGTATGAACACAGAAGAATGGTTAGGTAACCTTAGTCAATGTCATGTCACCCCCACTAGTAGCTTGGGACAATATCGCATCGCAAAATAGTCTGCTACCCCTTGCCCTTGTTTGGTTGTAGGGTAGTCTACTGTTTCGATGATGAGACACTGGATCTTGTTACGAATGAGGCTATTTTACTTTACTTGTGATTGATGACATATTATATATATTCAGTTATGTGACATGTTCTTTATGTATCTTGTTACGTCCCTCTGGGGACCTGGTGAATTCTCCAGGTGTGTGCTTTTGTGATGTTTCGCAGGTGTTCTAGCCAAGACCGTGCTCTTCTCCATTCTTCGAAGAAGATTGCTCTTGGTTCGTCTTGCCCTTCTATCGATCATTCCCTTGTATATTTTCTTTCATTTAAATAGTTGGTAGTGGATTTGTCTCCACCCAACTGCCTGTATAAATGACAAATTCAAAGTTGATTTATATTATTTTTCTTTTATTTGGTGGATGAGATTTAGTTGTCTTGGTTTACTGCATTTTACAGTTTATGAATACATACGAGGTTTCTATATGTTGGAGTATACTTCGTATGTATGCAGCTGACATGTCCACGTACTTAGTCCCAAGTATTTTGGGACTGAAGCGTGACATGGTTTTGTGGTGGCCCATGCAGGTCGAGTTTGTCACTTCGGTTACGTTATTGTACCGATGTGAGCCTGCATATAGGATTAGGATATAAGAATCTCATCTACAAGCTTGACTTCCTCCCTTGATTCCAAATCTCGAACTCTCGTCCGACTACCTTGACTTTCTTCTGCTTGATTTCTTTTCTACCATAAAAATCATAATTTTTTTCTTTCGTGCCTGATAGAAAGGTTAGGAAGATCACTTGTAACGCCCCAGTCCCAAAATACGTAGGACTAGGAACGTAGACATGCCAGCCGTATAATCAATATACATAAGCTGTAAAATGCAGTAACCAAGGCACTAACTCTCATCCACAAAGATAAATAATGATATAAAAGCAACTTTAAATTTGTCATGTATACAATCATTGGGCGGAGACAAATCCACTACCAACTATGAAAATAAATACATAATAAAAGAAAGAGTTTGGCGAGCGAAGCGAAGACGATCGAAGAGCAATCATCCTCGAGGAAATAGTGACGATCATGGCCACGGCTAGAACACCTGTGAACGACAAGAACACACACCTGGCGAGATAACCAGGTCCTCAGAGGGACGTAACAAGATACAATAAACATGCCATATAATTACTGAATATAAAACATGCCACGATCAAAGAAAGTGACAAGACACAAATAAGGCAACCTAACCGTACTAAAGTGAACATTCAGTTGAGAAATAATCCTTCGACGCATGAGCCCTGACTGTAAATGGGATCTGGTATAGTCCCCACTTGGGCACCAGTGACCTAAGCGCATGACGTTCAAAAACAACAGTGGCCAACCTGAGAGGCTTATACCCGTATCTCCAGCGGAGCTTCCGGGTTACAAGGGAAGTGTAATCGAAGCCCATACGTCAGGTATTGTCCTCCCCACCCAATGTACCTATCATGTCGCATCCACGACCATGTAACACTACTAACCGTCAAGTCTTCTAACATACAACTATTGACAGTTAGACCTAACGCACGTCCTGTACGCATCAGTGATCAGCCAACACGCAAGTCCGGATACTATATGCTACTCATAACTCACACATCCCGTGGCACAATACTGTCAAAGTTTATGTAATACACTAAACTAGTGGTAGTCCCTTAACTCTAGGTCCATATGCAATCAAAGGATAAATAACAAGGTACAGCTAATATCACTGAGTAGGCAGTAAATCAAGAACTGAAAATAAATGAACAGTGATATGTAATAAAATCCAAACTGAAAATAAACAGTATAATGGCAAGGTATCTTGTCTGGTGTGTCTCCGGTGTGGTACGGTGGTCTCTGACATGTCTCAATAGTCCAATAGCCATGGTCGACGTAATGGTCCAAAATTGCGAGGGAATAGGAACATGTGATTAGTCATGATCAACAACGAAAATAGGAGGAATTTAGGAGTATTGAATATTTATACTAGTTTTAGAAATTATTCCCTTATTGTTTTGAAGACAAATTTTTATTAGAAAATTTCAAGAATCGATTTTTTTTAGGCAGGAAAACTCTTAAGTTATCAAAATAAAATTTCCTAGCTAACAAGCATATTTTTATTGGTTAAAATACTTTCTAGAAAATATTTAAAATACTCATGAATTATTTTATATTTTTAGAAACTACACTTTATAATAAAACATTTCTTGAACAAAAAACATTTCTTGAACAATTATATATATTTAACCATTTATTATAATAAAAATATTTGATATATATTTTACATATATATATATATATATATATATATATATATATATATATATATATATATATATATATATATATATGTATAAACCCATGATACCAAAATATCTAAACTAATACATACAATTAAAACTAATAATAATAATACTAATAACTGTAATAATAATAATACTAACAATAATATAATAATAATAATAATAGTAAACTTAAATAATATTTAATAATAAATAATAACAGCTTATCCCTTCTAAATAATAATAATAATAATAATAATAATAACATAATCACAATAACAAAAATCCTTTAAAACTAATATAGCTAACCTCCCCCCAAATTATAACAGTGAAAGAGAGAGAGAGAGAGAGAGTTCGGGAAGGGAAAAACTTACCGAGGGGTCGATCGTCGGCGCCGGTGGGCGGAGCTCTCGGCGGCGGAAGGGAAAGAGACGCGAAGGCAGCGACGGGAAGTCGGAGGCGGCTGGAGGCTGGCTGCACTACTCGCGGTCATGGCAGCACGCGATCGCGAGAGAGGCTCCACCGGCTGGCAGTGGCGGCGAAGTCGCCGCTCTGTTGACGGCGCTGGAGTGCTGCGGAGCTTGCTCGGCCACGGATCTTCACGGAGGCGGCGCGGCGAGCTTCTCGGCGCGTCAACGGCCGAAGCGCCGGGCGGGGTCAGCTCAGATCTGGCGGACCAGATCTCGAGGATCCACCACGGGGACCAGGTCGGCGGCGCTGGTGGCGCTCACGCGGGCTAGGGCGGCGATGGGTCGCCAGATGTGGTGGCGATCGATCTGACGTGGGGCGGCGATGGGGTTTCTGGCCGGGGTTCGGCGGCTCTGGGCGAAGCACGGGGAAGTCGGGCGCCGGCGACTTCGTGGCGGGGCGGTAGGGTCGGCTCCCGCGGAGGTCGACGGCTGGTGCGACGCCGTTCGGGGAAAGTCGCAACGGAGGTTAGGTTTTCTTCCCTTTTTTTGTTCAGTTGCGATGATGGTGGTGGTTACGCCGGTGGGGTGGCAGGTGGTGGTGTTGGTTTAGGCCGGAGAAGGAACGTTGAGGTTGGTGGTGACCTGCAGGTGGTGGTGGCTGTCGGGGGTGTGCTTGGTGGTGGTGTTGGTGAAGGCGACAACGGTGAAGGTAGGGATGATGAAGTTGGGGGCGGCCAGCCGGTGGCCGGGGAATTGGCGTTGGAGACTGGCCACAGCGGGGAGGTCGGTTTGGCGGAGATTCGGTGTGGTTGATGCGGCGGTGGTGACGGGTAACATCAGAAGAGGTGGCGTGGAGGCTGGATTAGGTTTAGGATTGAGTCGCCGTGTCGGGAGTGTCCGACACGGCTGGGTGGACGTCCGAGATTGTCGGACGGAACAAGATTTGTATTTGTAATGGAGGAACATATAGTGGATGGGAAGAGGCACGCGCACGGACACGATGCACGAGTTGTTGTGGATGGAAAAATTATGGATGAGTACCTCTCCTTATATAGGAGGTGGAAATTTCCAGTTGGATAGGGATTGGGAGAATTTAAATTCTCCCTAGATAATATAATATTATATTTAAATCCGATTTAAACTTAAATCGTTCATCCAATTCAAACATAAAATCTCCACTCATTTAATTCAAATTCGAATGAAATCTTTTCTAATTTAAATTAGCGTATTTAATCAAATATTAAAATTAACAAAATCTCAAAGTATCATTTTCATAATTAATTAAATATAGTAATAATTAATTTCGAAAATCACGATAAATACTTAAATATTAATTCATGAACTAGCTTTTATAAATAACAAAATATACTAATAAGCACATTTTACATTTCGCAAAATATTAAACTACAATTTCCAAATCACAATTTATTTGTAAACGACAAATAAAATAACCTTTTTATACCAAATATAAATACTTATCCCCTTTGTTTGAACATAAAATTTTCTATTAAAATAAAATTTATAATATAATAAAAATATTTTTCTAACATATGTACCTCGACACATATTCGCACTCGTCGAGAATTTACGAACGCAAATCTCGCACGTTATGTAAATACAACAAAGCAAACACGTATGCGACGTATAGATACGAAGTAAAAAAAATATAAAGAAAATATTTTTAAAGAAAATCGTAATAGAATTTAGGGGTGTTTACATCACTCATACTAGTTACACATGTTATATTGTTCAATCACCCTATTAGTTGACTTTTATAAGTTGGGTAGTATGTCTCACGGCCTATCATCCCATGTTCTTATAACCCATTAATGAAGTATAACTGGGTGGCACAGAATATATGCTAGTGTAGGAAGATAATACCTAGAATATAGAGTTTTAGTAGCCCATACCTCATTGGTCAACTAATGCCTGATACAGAGACAGTAGAACGATTGTATAAGTAGGAACACCGAGCAAGACTTAGATTCTTGAAAAACCTTGAACAATTTATAACTGCTTTCATCATTATTTTTCGTACTTATACTTTGCACTACCATGAATGTTGACGCTATTCATAACCTAGTTTTTCAAACTTATTCTTTATCGAGCTTTTTCAGGACATATGTACGCTGGGGACGCCCATAAACATATTATCTAATTAGAATCAATGTATTATGGTCTGATCAAACATAGTGCATTTGGTTCGCTCTTCATTTGATTATTCTACGTGGATTGAGATATCAAGGTATCTAGGATCTCATCCGCGACTGCCTTAGAAATTCCTCTTGAATTATACATTCGCCTTTGAATCACGTAATTGTATTCAATAAGATATTTCTTGAACTTTTTTGTTTTGCCTTTCGCTGATTTGGAAAGACGAAACGCTCGTATTTGGTAGATAGCAACAGAGTATCCCCCATGGCCATGATAGTGTATACACAAGTATAGCTACCATCGGCCAGCCATGTGATTACAACCCTGCCTAGAGTTACTCGTCCTCCCCTCGACCCAAAAATTAATATCGTGACCTTCTAGTCATTTGAGTTGAAAATGAGTAGGATCTTACCCTTGGTTAAAACCCAACCTAGGAGACTATCTAATCTCTACAAATCAATTATTGTGAGTCTCTAATTTTTCATCTTGATTCTTGCTTTAACTAGCTACCTGTATGCCTTAACCCGACCCTTACTCGACCAGGCCCCCACAGTTTAGACAAGAGAGGAATAGACCAAAACAAGGACAAGCATTTGCAAGGACTGTGGTAGACACCCATTCAGCGGATGTTACTCTAGGTACAAAGTTTTATTACCAAAGTAGTGACTTAGCATTAATTAGGACAACTCCTAAAGAAGATTGTTGCTTAACCATTAGAGATCTTTCATATGACGTACCTTAGAGTTCGTTACCCCAATCAATAACTCTCGTGTACTATGGACAAGTGGATCATTCCATCTTATTGGCTTATGTATCAATGTACGCAATCATTTCCATTTATTAGGAAATGGGGTATCATCCTCAAAATTAATTTATATGTACCGTATCATGTATTCTAATATATCGTG
Source organism: Iris pallida (assembly GCA_029216955.1). Taxonomy (NCBI): domain Eukaryota; kingdom Viridiplantae; phylum Streptophyta; class Magnoliopsida; order Asparagales; family Iridaceae; genus Iris; species Iris pallida. The sequence goes on along the minus strand of JANAVB010025771.1, from coordinate 1,618 downwards.
CCTTATTCTTATTATCATAAGTTGAGGTACAATATCACGACCTTGAAATGTTCCTAACTTTATTATTCCTAATACCATGTCCTAGTCTCTAGAGTGAATAGATTGTAGGCATTCTACATTTTGGGATTCACTAAGCTTACAATTGAATAAAGTAAATTGGTTCTCACTAAGATGATAAATTAGTGACTCATGAACTCCCACTTTCTTTTTAGATCTTTTGGTGTCCCCGACCGTGATATTGATATTCAGAGCATGAGATCAGCTGTTACCTTCCAACAAATTTTTTATACAAGACCTAGATGAGTCCACCTTCATCCAGGCATATCATGTCCCACTAAAACACATCCCTTTTTACTCTATTTTTATGATGCGACTTTCGAGTCAAAAAGGCTAGCTATAACCTCTACCATAATACCATTGCTCTTTCTGACTTCAGTTAGAGATCCAACCTCGACTCAAATCTTTTGACCCAATAATGGTTGCAATCTACACAAAGCCGACTACGTACGTGCCACTAGTGTGCCACTCAATTAAGTCTTCTTGTGCTACTTAAACACAAGTCACATAAGGCATAGGAACCTGGTTAACCAACCCGGCTGAAAAATTTGCCTGACCACTCGACTTGGAACCTATATAAGATTACCCTAACCTACTAGGAATGGCTCAGATTGATTTCATAGCATCGTCCAGTCAATATAGATTAAAACCTATAATTTATTCGATCAAAGATCGATGTCTAATTTGGGAATCCATTAAGACCCAGTTAAACCATCCATGATATCGCCGTATTAGACTAGAAAACAAAACTTGGTGAAATTGGTTCAAACATCTATTATGTAGTCCCCATCTCTTGGTCCACTAATTCTTCTTCCATAAATTTTGTAGCCATATCTCTTGTAGCCTATGCTATGAGATGAATAGAATCATGCTCTACCAACTTGTTATGCTTGACTAAGACCCCTCCTACTGCCTTGATAAGCCATGATCGATACAAGAGCAATGATAAGTGATTAATACCTAGGCTTCCCATAGAGTCCATGACTACGATAAGAAGTAACTCATATCCTCAACCTCTTCTTGGGACATGACCTTCTTAAAAACCCTTCTATAGTGCTTCCTAAGATTAACCAAGTTATATAAGAACCTTGAACTTAGTAAGCTCAATCCTTAAGATGGGGTGCCAAACTAGATTATGTTCATAACTGTTCTTTCATCTGTTTGAAAGTTACGACGTGATCTTCATACTGCATTTTATATTCCTTGCTCGTACGTTAGATAACCACAATAAAACATAGAAACCTTGATTTTCAATTTTGTCCTATTATAGAATCGTATCTTAGTTTCAATTCTGAGAAAGGAATTTCCTTAGGGTATAGACAAGCCTCTCTAGAACGTAGGGTTCTTGAACTAGTAGGTGATTAAGGTAGATCGATTCCACTTCGGCTAAAAAGTCAGTGGTTCATAGCGTCCGTTTCTATCCGCACCAACTGACACCCTCTACTGTGACTTTGATATTTGAAGTACAATATCAAACAACAGCCCACACATATTAGTCGTTATGACTTAAAGTTTTCAACACTTACCTAATCAAGTTCTATAGAAAGGTTTCCTGCACTTA
>JANAVB010025770.1:0-41803 GCA_029216955.1 Iris pallida | reverse complement strand
CGAAATGTTATTTCGCATCACCCTTCTAATAGATTTAAGAAATACATTATATTTTTTACATCTATTTCTCATTTATTTTGTTTTATTCTGTTCTTAGGGACGACGATGAATCTCCATTGGATTTCGATGCAGCGACGATGAAAAAAATATTGCAATCTGCCAACATTAATAAAGATCCAACCATGTCTTAGAAGAGATATTGTTGGCCTATAGTTCAACTATATTGAAGAAGAGGGGACATTCTACCGGATTTATTCAAAAGCATATGGTTTCAGTATTAGAAAGAACGAGGTAAAGAAAACAAATCTGGGATGGTGACGATCCGTAGTTGGTGTTGTTCGAATGCGGGATTCAGACACAAGAAATACAAGGAAGCTTCAAACAGGGTTCGTGAGCCAAGAAGTGAAAGCAGAAGTGGTTGTAAAGCAATTTTTCGTATTGGGTACACCCATAAAACAAAGATTTGGTCCGTCAAAAAATTTCATGTACATCATAACCATAACCTGGCGAATGATTATGAAACAGCTTTTTTGAGATCCCATCGTACGATAACACCCGCAGAGTTGGAAGAAATTAAGCTTATGAAGTAATCAGGGATGGGGACTGGACATATATGGAATTTAATTGTCCAGAAGAAAGGTGGCTGGGATAATGTTGGATGGACGAGAAAGGATTTATACAACGCTCTAGCTCAAGATAGTAGAGCACTAGACGATGTTCATGCTTCGACAACACTTATATTTCTTCAATCAAAGGATGTCAGTGACCCAGATTTCTTCTACGACTACAAGGTAGACGAAGATTCCAGATTGACCCATCTCTTTTGGGCTGACGGTGCATGTCGATTCGATTACGAATTATTTGGAGATTCACTAGCATTCGATTCTACATATAAAACAAATAGAAGTCAAATGCCGTTGGTGGTTCTAGTGGGTACAAACAATCATGCGATGACTTGTGTGTTTGGGTTTGCAATGATCCATAATGAGATTACAGAGACTTATTCTTGGGTTCTGGAAAAATTCCTAGAGTGTATGAATGACAAATTACCAGTGACAGTTCTCACGGATGGTTGCAGATCCATGAATAAAGCAATTGAGGATTTAATGCCCAACGTAGTTCATCGAACGTGCTCATGGCATATCCTTAACAATGCTGCCAAACATGTACACCGAGAGGGTTTTTACAATAAACTGAGTCTTCTGATTAAAAGGTACATAGCACACTTGCTACTTTACTTTGAATTATGTTGTTGTTACAATATCACAACTTTAGTTACTGTCCATGTTTTCTAAACAGGTACTATTCAGTCGAAGAATTTGAAAACTATTGGCAGCAGATGCTAACAGAATATAATATAGAAAATAATGAGTGGACCACTGCATTGTACAGAACGAGGGAGCGATGGGCGGACACATTCCTACGTGGTAATTATTTTGGCGATTCTACTGCAACAAATAGATGTGAATCTATGAACGCATTTCGGAAAAGGTTTTTGAATGAGAAGCTGCCACTATGGAAGGCCCTTCAAAATTGTGACTACGGTTTGGCGGCCTTACGTTACGGCCAGATGGGTAAGCATGTCAATGATAAACTCTCAACACCAGTTGTGAATCAAACTAGCATGGCCGTAATAGAAGGTAAATTTGTCGTAATTTACACTAAAACGGTATTTATAGATGTAAGAAGGAAATCACACGTTCTGATGCATATACTGTTCTCCATCATCAAATCGTAAGAGAGGCAGAAGTTTGCACTGTCCAAAAGTATTTGTCGCCAAACAGTGTCAACCGGAAGGTTACATTTCATCCGGCCGACAACATCATAAATTGTGAATGCTTGTGGATGGAGACCAAGGGGATTCCTTGTAGGCATATTTTTTTCAGCAATGAAGAGATTACAAATTGGAGATATTCCAAAGAACTTGATAAAATCTCGTTGGCTCAAGGATTGCAAAGAGAGTTATCTCTCCGGACCTGGCTCAGAAAGAAGATTCATCCACCCAGATATTATTGAGAGCAGAAGGTATGGTGCTATTAACGAACAAGTTAATCTGTTTACATACTGTTGTAAAAAATCAAGCAAAATTCAAGAGAGGGGAACGGAGTTGATGTCGTCTGTTCTGATGGAGTTGAAAGAAATGGTGACCGATATTGGTGAAGAAGAACAAATGGTAGCTGATGCAGTTCATGGAGTGCATGAAGCTTTAAAAGAGCCAAATTCGGTAGCCACAAAAGGAAGGCCTTCTCAAGGGAAATCAAGCCAGCCTACAGAAAGTCAGCCTATCCCGAAGCCTAGAGTATGTAGATTTTGTAAAAAATCGGGACACGATTATCGTAATTGTAAAGTACGAAAGCGAAATAGCGACAAAGAGCAAGTGGAATAAAATGAAACGTCGTTGACTTAAGACAATGTCTTTCTTATGTGGCAAGATGTCATTCACACGAGACAATTAGATAAAAAATATTTTCTCCAATGCAAAAATTTGAGAAGACAATTAGATAAAAATGGAGAATATCAAATTCCAAGTTCAAAACGGAGAATATCATTCTCCGTTTCAAATGACACGGAGAATATCATTCTCCGTTTCAAATTAAAACGGAGAATGAACAATCTAATGTATTTTTAACACTGGGAATCTTATTCTCCGTTTCAAATTAAACGGAGAATTCCGTTCTCCGTTCCAAATTAAACGGCGAATAGAATCCTCAATCGTTTAATACTGGGAACGACATTCTCCGTACAGTTCAAAACGGAGAATATAATTCTTCGTTACAAATGAAACGGAGAATATCATTCTCCGTTTTAAAATAAAACGGAGAATGAACATTCTAATGTGTTTTTACTTTTTAACACTGGGAATACTATTCTTCGTGTAATTCAAAACGGAGAATTATATTCTCCGTTTAATAAAACGCGGAGAATGAACATTCTAATGTGTTTTTAACACTGGGAATGCTATTCTCCGTGTAATTCAAAACGGAGAATGCTATTCTCCGTTTAATAAAACACGGAGAATGCTATTGTGGTGTCGTGGTTACAATGCTAGACTTGTATTTAAGAGGTCATTGGTTCAAATCTTGACTATAACAAAATTTTGTTTTATTTATACTTTTTTTGTAAGTTATGTATGGGGCCCATTTAAAAGGGAAAAAACTTTGATACAGGAGAGAAACTTTGATACTGTAGGGGGTATCAAAGTTTTGATACCCCCTATGTATGACATGTGTGCCATCTCAAAATTTATGTTTATATATATATGTTTACACGTTTTACCAAGCAAGTGGGGACCACATGTCATACATAGGGGGTATCAAAATTTTGATACAGTAGGGGGTATCAAAGTTTTGATACCCCCTATGTATGACATGTGGGCCCTATTAAAATTTATGTGTATATATATATATACACATTTTATAAAGCAGGAAGGGCCCACATGTCATACATCAAGAAAAAACTTTGATACAGTAGGGGGTATCAAAGTTGGCAGAATTCGAAGGGGCAGATTCATTGGTATTAATGGCAGTAGTTTGAAGAGATTGTTCTAGTCTTACTTAGCTTTACTTGAGAAGGGGCAGATGCATTGGTATTGATGAAAATTAATTGAATTGAATTCGAAGTGGCTGCCTTTTTGGCGCATGAGTCCGAGTTGTTCCATGCCTATAAATGGCAGTAGTGTGGAGAGAGTTTGTTCTCGTCTCACTTAGCTTTTCTTGTGGAGATGGACTCTACCGATCCCCCGCCTTGGCAAAACGCTTTCCAAATGAAATTCGATCTCCTCGTTCGAAGAAGCTTTGGTGGTGAAGTCCTTCAGAAGACTGAGATGTGCCTGGGTTTAGATTTATTGCCAAATCATGCTCTGTCGAAGCACCCGCACGTTGATTGGCTCGGACTATGCACGGTGTTCCTTTGCCGCCAGGAGTTTATTTCTTCTACGTGTTCCATGGGTCCGACTATGCACGGTAGTGAAGTCCTTCAGAAGACTGAGATGTGCCTGGGTATGGATTTATTATCTTTCCACGTCCTGTCGAAGTGCCCGCCAGGAGTCTATTTCTTCAACATGTTCCATGATGAAGAAGGATGCCTTTGCACGGTGCTCTGCCTCAAGAAATTCCTTTGCCTCAGTGAGTTCCTTTGCTCGGAGGATGCACGATGAAGTGACTTGCCTCAAGGAGTCATCCAACGGTTCCTATATGCTCTGACGATGCACGATGAATACCACGCGGACACGAACTAAAAGACGATAGAGAACAACACTCCTTCACAGTCGAAGCTTTCAATTGAATTCCTTAAGGCAAATCACTTCATCGTTCATCGTCAAAGCAAATGGATCTCCCTGAACAAAGGAACTTCGTGCATAGTCAGAACAATAGAACTCCATGAACAAAGGAACTCCGTGCATAGCCAGAGCGAATCAAAGTGCGAGCGCTCCGACAGAGTGTGGGTTTGGATTTATTGCGCTCGCACTTTGATTCGCTCTGACTATGCACGGAGTTCCTTTGTTCATAGAGTTCCATTGCTCTGACTATGCACGAAGTTTCTTTGTTCAGGGAGATCCATTTGCTCTGACGATGCACGATGAAGTGATTTGCCTCAAGGAATCCAATTGAAAGCTTCGACTGTGTCGGAGCGCTCGCACTTTGATTCGCTCTGACTATGCACGGAGTTCCTTTGTTTATGTAGTTCCATTGCTCTGACTATACATGGAGTTTTTTTGTTCAGGGAGATCCATTTGCTCTGACAATGCACGATGAAGTGATTTGCCCCAAGGAATCCAATTGAAAGCTTCGACTGTGAATGAGTGTTGTTCTCTGTCGTCTTTTAGTTCGTGTTCGCGTGGTAGATGGTATTCATCGTGCATCGTTAGAGCATAGGAACCATAGGATGACTTCTTGAGGCAAGTCACTTCATCGTGCATCCTCCGAGCAAAGGAACTCACTGAGGCAAAGGAACTCACTGCCTCAAGGAATTCCTTTGCCTCAAGGAGTTCCATTGCTCTGCGATGCCCGGACGCAGCTCACATTCAACTTTTTTCTTGATAGCAGGATTTTATGTAGTATTTCAGACTTTCATAATGTAAATGTAACTCAAAAAGTCAAAGTTTTCGTGGTTTTCACAATGTAAATGTAACTCAAAAAGGATTTTATTATAAAAGACAGCAGAGCAGACATTATAAAAGACAGAAGTTCTCTTGAAATCTAATTCTTAGCCCATACCAACCTCATCATTGTAGTCTTCTTAGCCCATACCAACCTCGTCATATTCTCATCAAGCTCATCTTCATTCTCCTTTGCAAAATAAACGGAGAATAACATTCTACGTTTCGAAAGACATGGAGAACGTCATTCTCCGTTTAAATAAAAACGGCGAATGAACATTTTAATGTGTTTATTATCCGTTTCAAGACAGACGGAGAATGTTATTATCCGTTCCGAAATAAACGGAATCCTCAAACGATTTAATTTAAACGGAAAAGTTATTCTCCGTTTCAAATAAACGGAGAATTCCATTCTCCGTTCCAGATAAAACGGAGAATATAATCCGAAGTGGCAGATTCATTAGGAATAAATTGCATATAAATGGAAGAATTCATTGGTATTAATGGCATATAAATGGCAGATTCATTGGTATTAATGACAATAAAAGTGACTGCCACTTGGCGCATGAGTTCGAGTTGTTAAATTTTGCCAATAAATGGCAGAAGTTGGGAGAGCTTATTATAAAAATGACTGCAACTTGGCGCATGAGTTCGAGTTGTTTCATATGTAAATAAAAGTCAAACTTTTCGTGGTTTTGACAATGTAAATATAATTCAAAATAATTATATTATAAAAGCAGAGCTTATAAGAGACAGAAGTTCCTTGCCCAATTACATCATAATTACATTGTTGTTTTACAATGTCATTACTTGGTTCGTTTTACATATTTGCTTGAAAGCAACTCCTTAGCCCATGCCAACCTCATCGTTGTCATCTTCTGGTGAGTTTCATTGTCATTTCCTCTCGGTATTTCGAAGGGAGGAGTCGTCAACATATTCATATAATACGCCGTGTACAAGAGGCAGTTGGGTGCCCGTTGTTGTGGGCAATTTAGAGAACAATTCAGCACTTTGCTCTAATACTCCTTCTTCGCCGGACATCTCTCCCTCATCATATCAATTTTTCTCCTGACGATAGGCTCTAAGGTTTTCTTCATTAATTCTGCATCCACCTTGCACGTATCGTACTTGTTTTGCCTCAAGGAGTTGTAGTGTGTCCAGTCGTAGGAGATAAAGTTGAATGTGCGCAGAGTATAGTGTTTGATGGATGCATTAAAGAGTGGGATGAATAGCAACTCTATGTCGTCCTCCAAACCCATGACGAAGTCTACTAAATCTGTTTGGATGTCTTCAAAGGCGCCGGCTTTTGCGTTTTCTTCATTGGCACGTTGAACGATGGTCTGTTTCCCAAAAACAATACACAATATCATGAGTAAATTTTTTCTGTCATTTTTCATTGGTTTACACATGAATATGGATTTTTCTGTTTAAATTCTTACCAATGTGTGGGCCGTCATAAATGCAGACCACTTATGTGATTGGGGCGCCGGCTTTTTTTCTGGATCAATGGCACCTCCTTTGAACTAGACGGAGCACACCTTTTACTGCCTTGAATTTTTCTCAGCTTCCTTATTATTATGTCCAGTATGCCAGCCTCCATGTCGTCATAGTTGAGTATGTCTTGCATGTCTACTGTCGACAGCTGGACTGAAACTCCATTTTTACCCTTTTTCGGATAAAATTCGTATACCATATCACTGCACATAAATTTAGTTTAGATTAAATTAATAAAGATAGATTCTCATTACATAATTGTGAAAAAATTCTAGAAAAAACGAAAGTAAAAAAGGGTTCAGAATACATACTTTGGAGAATTCTTTCTAGGAATTACGATGTCGATGTATTGTTTCTTCAGCTCTTCATCCGCATATTTCCAAAGTAAGAGTTCATCGCATTTCCTTAGTATGACACGGTCCTTCTTTAATTCAGCCATTTTGGCGTCTTCTCGGGATTTCGGAGCGGCATTAACCTTCCGCTTTTTATTAGCCTCTCCAACTGTATTGCTTTTTATTAACCTCTTTCCCCCGATCCTCCTCTTCTTTCGACTTCTCTTGGAGCAGCAAGTTCAGCAGTTGCTTGAAACTCCTCACGCTGAAGTGCTACAACCATGGCTTCGAGATCTTGAATTTTTCTATCCTTTTCATTGGCTTCAATATTAATCGATTCAACTTTATTTTGAAGCTCCCTTTTCTCCTCAACGTGCCTTTTATTTGTTTCTCTGAGTTGCTCGGTTGTTCGTACTGAAATAAAACAAACAACAATGAAATGTATGATGTGAACCTAACACGGAGAATGACATTCTCCCTGTAATATAATACGGAGAATAGAATTTTCCGTTTGGAATTACACGGAGAATAACCTTTCCAGTATCGAAATGATAGGAAAAGCAATTATCCATTTCAAATAACACAGAGAATGACTATTCTCCGTGTTATAATACACGGAGAATAGTCATTCTCCTGGAAGATTCCAAATCAGAAATTTGAAATAGAAAAGATTTTACCTTGTGTATGTAGCTCTGATTTAAGATCATAATTTTGCTTTCTCAAATCCTCCAGTTCATGCACAGAGCCCTCCATCACAACGTTGACTGCACGTTGTTGTGCTTCTTGTACCTCGAACTCTTTCAGCTTTTCTTTGAGTTTCTCGTTCTCAAGGTTGGCTGCACGTAACTGCGCTCCTTGTGCCTCCATCTCTTTTAACTTTTCTTTGAGTTCTTCATTCTGCGTAAGAATATTAGAATGATGTCTTCTCAAATCCTCCAGTTCATGCACAGAGCCCTCCATCACAATATTGACTGCACGTTGTTGCTCTTCTTCTGCCTTGAGCTCTTTCAGCTTTTTTTTGAGTATGGCATTCTCAAAGTTGGCTGCACGTAACTGCGCTCCTTGTGCCTCCATCTCTTCTAACTTTTCTTTGAGTTCTTCATTCTGCGCAAGAATATCAGAATGATGTCTTCTCAAATCCTCCAATTCCTTTGCTGAGTCGTCCATCACAGCGCCAATTTTATGATGCTATGGTATCCGTTGTTCATCAAAATTATCTCCACCTGTTTCTTGGTGTTCTTCCTCTCCCTCTTTTTCAACTTCTTCTATAGGTGGCTCATCTTCTTTGTGCCCTTCTTCTTCCCCAACAGGTATTACCATATCTTCAAATATCATCTTCGATCTCATTTTGTTGTGATATTCGGCCTTGAGGAAGTTTGAGATTTCGTACCCATTCCATGTGAAAAATCTTGGGTAATCAGAAATTGGGGCGAACTTCCTTTCCATAAATTTACTATGTTCTGCAAACCAATAGAGGAAGTATATTGTGCAACCTTCCAATTTGTGGAAAGCCATTGAGTAATCCCCCTGTTCAGTTTTGCTTCTACTCCTCTTTATGCTATCCATTACATATGACAGGATTAACCTTGGCCAGCATATACTGTTGATGACGTCCACACTGTCTACCAAGGCCAAGAATCTGTACGACAAATTTGAACCGCTAGACTTTGTGAAGAATACTGTTTGGCACAAGTAGAAGATTATTAGCTTGGCCAAATCATCTGGATTAACATCGTTATCTCCGCCACGAAGCCGTCGTAACAATTCAGAGAACTTGTCTCTCACTTCCTTATTTGTGACTTCTGAGTGTTTGCCCTTGGTATTAGCCAGCAATCTTGTGAAGTGATATCTACAGGCTCAATGATGCTGGTCGTGTGGGCTGCTGTTGTTTTTCCTTTATCAATCTTCTGTAAGAAACATCATCATCGCTTTCTTCATTCAGCGGTAGACCGAATATGACTGCCATATCCTCGACGCTTGGCGCAATTTTAACAGTGGTGCTCAATTCAAAGCACCCGACGCCATCTTCTTCTTCTGTGTAACTTGCAATTAAATTCTCAAGCCCTTCGGAGACCTTGGCCACTTCGGAGACGTGGACTCTGTTTTGGTAGAAAATCTCGACAAAATTCCAGAAACCAGTATTCTTCAAGGAACCAATAACTGGCTCAGGTAAACGGCCAACATCTCGATTGACCTCCTCCATAAGATTTAGCATTGGCTTGAAGGCAGAACGGAAAAGTCTTGAATCCTTGTTCTTGACAGATTTTTTTTCTACAAAACAAAAAAAAAACAAAAAATTAGGTCGGAGAATGGCCATTCTTATGGGTTTTAACACTGGGAACGGCATTCTCCGTTTCAAGTTAGACGAAGAATTCCATTCTCCGTTCCAAATTAAACGGCGAATAGAATTTAACATTCAAATGCGTTTTATGACGGAGAATATCATTTTCCTTGTAATATATACAGAATTTGCGAACATAAAATCAAAGTTATACCTTCTGTTTGCACTTCTTCTTGCACTTCTTTTTGTTTAGCAACTTTTTCCTTTTTCCTTTGTGCAACTTTCTTAGAATAGGGTTTCCGTTGTTCTCCGTCTATCGCTTTTGAATTTTCTGTAACTGGTGCATCTTCTCTAATTGGTGATGCTGCCGGTGATGATTTGCCGCTGATGCCGACATGGTGTGAATATTGCGAATGGGGAGGAAGGTTTGAAGATTTTGGAGAAGAATGACCTAGGTTTGAGTACAGAGTGGATTATGGAAGAAAAGGAAGCTCCGAAACGGTTTTCTTTTTTCCTTTTCTTTTTTTAATAAAAGGGTTCGGGGGTGCTTTGAATTAATTAGAAGGGCAAAAATGTCATTCGATGGAAGGACAAAAGACTCCTTTCTACTTAATTATATTAATTTGAAGGACAGAAATGATTCTGCTTAATCAAAAAGAATTGAAGCCGTTTGGCAAAAATGTCATTACAACTCAACAAAACAAATGAACATAATACATTAGGGGTTTCCATACATTAGATATAAAAGAAGAAGAAAAAAAATCATCGTCTTCCATATTCAATCAGATTGGACTTCTTTTTTAGCTCTTCATTGTGCTCTGAAGTTGTAATCCATTCAGCAGCTTGCGTCTTTCCTTTCCCGCATCAAACTGCATATAACAAACATAACATCAAAAATATTGCTCTAAAAAGTTAAAGTTTTTGACGACATATTTTCATACTTACATCGATAGAACGGTAGTCTAGACTACATCGGTCTTTCATGAATGATATTACAAAAATCCCACAATCAACATAATTGCCTTGGCGGGGAACATAAGAAGGATGTTTTATTGCAAAAGTAGAAAAGCTGAACCTAGCATCTCTCAGCTTCAAAATCTCTTCTTCGAGAAAGATATCCAAATTTGAAAGCTACAATTACCAGAATACAATATGTATTAGTATACCGCGTATCTTGTACCCAATTCATAAAAATTGATGAATATGAGCTTACTATTTCTTTTATAACTGTTCTGCTTTGAATCGGATCATCTTTAGATGCAAGTGAGTCCCAAATATCAACAGTCCTTTTTTTAACCAGAACTCTTGCATGAGTATAGTGTTCGCCCAAATGAATGGGTATGTATATCTGAATCAGGATAATTAGGTAAAACAAATTAGTAAATTTTCAGAAAATTAGGATTAATAATTAAACATAAATACATTAATACCTCTTTACAAGTGCTAAAAGATCCCATGTAATCCTGAAAATATTTAAACTTCTTCCATAATTCATGAGGCTTTTTGACGGATGGAGGTAACGTGGCTTTCTACATACACATCAATTAATATATTACGAAGGACAAACAAACGAAAATTTTGTTAATGCATATGTATTGAAGAATAAAATGCTCACTCACCGACATCCTTATTGGTAAAAACCATACATTAGCTTTATTGGAGGTTCTTTTCCGTTCCTCCGCGGTGAGAAGAGCAGAGATAATACCTACAATCTGAATAAATTATTAAAAATGTCAGCGATGGAATCAAAGTAAACATAGATGGCATCTAAGAAGAAATATACTATCTATACATACTTCATTGCTAATTTTTGTTAAAGGAGCTAAGGTCTTCATCTGATCCCACCGAGACACATAGATTTTGTTGCAAGATGATATTATTTCTCTAAGAAAAAAACGAATAAATTAGGAGAAAAAAACTGTTGGAATTAAATCAAAACTCATATTACTTACTCGTCAGGTCTATCATCTGCAAAAATATAGTCGTAATATCTCGAAGAAACACTAGTACAATTGCTAGGCTTCGAGGTTGAACCCCTTATTAAATTTTTCGATGGTGTGACCGGATGTAAATTTCTACGCATTCTTTTAGAAGGACTGCTAAAGTCAGTTTCTTCTATAGCGTCCAATGCGAGAAATTGGTCCAATGCTTTACTACGAAACTGTAGCTCCACGACCTCCTCTTCGGAAGAAGATACAACGGAAACCACCTTCACATTATTAATGGCTCCAGATGAAGATGCCTTCTTCAAAGCTGGAGATTCTTCAAACTTCTCAAAATGCCGAGATAAATTCATTTGTTCAATTTCTAATGAACAAAGCTTAGAATTGATCTTTGCAACATCAACTGAAATCTTCGACAGATGTTCTTCAATCTTGCGCAACATACACGGAATGAAGGTTTCATTTGGAGCTGGCATCCAATCTTCTACGTCTTCTACATTTTCCACCACACGAGTAGACATCTTGAGAACAAGAAAACTATTGTATTTCAGAAAACTATTCTATGTACCTTAGAATGAATAATAGTAGTATGAAACAAGAAAACAATTGTATATATAGCAAGAAAGAAGTACAAAAAGTGAGGAAGATGGAAAGACAAATAAATTTCGAGACTAGCAAACAATCTACTAGCCGTTTGATTGAGGAGGGCTCCAGGAAGATTCTACTAGCCGTTTGATTGAGGAGGGCTCGAGGAAGATTCTACTATCCGTTTGATAAATACAAAAGGTTATCGTGATCAACTTCAATTAAGGAACTCTATAAGAGGTTTAATTCCGCTTGATTGAGGAACTCGACGAAGTCCGCCGCAAACCGGAACTTCTTCTTCTTTTCTTCTTCATCTCCGTTTCTCCTTCCACCACCACCACCATGCCCTGTAGCTTTATAACAAAAATATTAAATTGTTAGATAAAACAAAAAAAACTAATTACGGAAAGATTACTAAATCAAAATCAAACAGAACACATATTCATAGAAAACATGAGATTAAAGATGAAAGTGTCACAGAAGCAACACCATAATTTTACAACAACTAAGCAGACTCTGCTAAGCAATAACTAAAATTAGGGATTGTGTCCTCCTTGGATTTAATTTACACAAAGAAGAGATTTGAGAGAACGTACCATTCTCCGTCCTAAATGTACCATTCTCCATCCATTCGCCGTATTAAAAGCAAATAGAATGGCCATTCTCCGTGTTAAAATCAAAGAGAATGGCCATTCTCCGTCCATTCGCCGTATTCACCGTCCATTCGCCGTATTAAAAGCAAAGAGAATGGTCATTAGCCGTATTCTCCGTCCATTCTCCGTCCTAAATGTACCATTCTCCGTCCACTCGCCGTATTAAAAGCAAAGAGAATGGCCATTCTCCGTCCATTCGCCGTATTAAAAGCAAAGAGAATGACCATTCTCCGTCCATTCGCCGTATTCACCGTCCATTCGCCGTATTAAAAGCAAAGAGAATGGCCATTCGCCGTATTCTCCGTCCATTCTCCGCCTAAATGTACCATTCTCCATCCATTCGCCGTATTGAAAGCAAAGAGAATGGCCATTCTCCCAAAAAATATTCTTCTCGAAAATATTATCTTTAGAAAAGTTAAAAAATAATCCGCCCGACCTCAGAAGCAGGTTTCCTCAGTTAACCACCACCACCATGACATGTAGCTTTATTAACAAAATATTAAATTGTTAAATGAAAAATAAAATTTAAGACAATGGCATGGGCAAGTAAAATTAGTGCGGCGCCGCTGGTACTTCTCCTTGTTCGAGGAGGTCTCGACGACGTCCGACGCGAAGCGGACCGATTCGTCGCGGCGCAGCGGGTACTCCTCGTTGTTCTAGGAGGGCTCGACGACGTTCGACGCGATCCGAACCGATTCTTATTTCCTTCTTCATCTCCGTTTCTCTTTCCACCACCCCCAGCACCACCACGACTACCATGGCCTGTAACCAAAAAATAAAATAATAAGGTTCAGATTAATTTGGATGGACAAAAGATAGAGTAAATATGAGTTAATTTAGGGTATTTATTGAAAAAATTAAAGTGAAGAATGACCTGCTAAAGCAAGTTACCAACAGGTCAAAAGTCTAAATCAGCATTAAATGATGTCTCCTGTATTATTTTATCTGAATTTAATCTGAACCATTGGATCAACATCCAACGGTCCAGATTTCGGATGTATCGATACATCCATTTCCAGCGGATGTATTGTAGAATTTTCCTATATATATATATATATTGAAAGAAGGTAATTGTGGCGAACGCTCCTACCGGTAGTCCGAACCTTATCCTTAGAAGCCAAAAATCAGAAAAGATGCCAAGAGATGGACATCGGCTGCAAAGGGTTGGTTTTGTAAATAAAGGAAAGTAATGTATGGAACGAGATTATTGTAATCTGTAATGTTTCTGAGAGAATGTAAGCATTGTATCAGAGAGAATTGAGAGCTTATAATCTGCTCGCAATCGATAAAGAGATTTGTTTCTGCTATCTTGTGTTCAATTATATTCTGCAATATGTCCGCTGCTACTTCAAATATCTGCATTATTTTTCTCTGCGTTATTGTCAATCTTGGCTATTTTCTCATTGTACAGGTCTTGGTCTTGTGCAAACACAACTTAGACTTGCACGATATCACGTTCAAGCGAGGTCAAAAGAAAGAAATATATATATATATATATATATATATATATATATATATATATATATATATATATATATATATATATATATATATATGAGCTCTTCTTCAATATCCAATTGTTTTTTTTCCATGTAAACATATTCTTAATTATGCCATAACAGATGTTCGTCTTTAGACCAGACCTTCAATCCCGACGCTCCTTCTTAGGATACTTTGTCTGAGAAAAAAAAATCGCATTACTTCAATAGACTCTTAAATGAAATTGCTCTTCTTAAATTGCTAACGACACTCGCTGTTTCTTCAAAACGTGTATATACTACCACTGTATAGTTCTCCGTTTCCAAATATAATTTCCTTTTCAAGTCACTCAGAGCCATGGCAGACAAAGCTTCCTGTTGCATGCATGCTCCAATTGTCGATTTCCAATACACGTTCTTCCTGTTCTCATCTCCCTAGCTATCCTTGTCGTCCAATTGGCAGTCCTGGCGAATGGTGGAGAAAGAATATCCTTCACAGCTTCACTAATAACTGAAGACAATCTACATTTCCTAGCTCAGTCTTCATTGACTCCCATTCTTCCTCCCCATGTCGTATATAGGAACCTGTAGTTAATTAGTGCCACCACCCATTTCGTAGCCGAAGATGCTCGCTACAGTTCAACGTACTCACATCCCCTTTCCAAAGTGCAATCATCATGCATGCACTCACACATTTTAAACTTTGAAAAAATTAGTAAGTGAGCGATGTGAATGAGAGTGATAGTGGTGTGAGTGTTTGCCAGTTGCCACTAGGAAAAGAAAATTGCTAAGTCTACCGCCAAATACTTACAACTTTCTTACAATCTCTCTTTTTTGTCCTTTACACATGGGTCTCACCTTCTCTCTCACCTCCTGCTATATGTAATATGGACTCTATCCGATCCCACCATTTTTTTCCCTCCTCCAATCGAAGCCCAACACATAGCAGACACGTGACGGTTGTAAGAAAATTGTAAGCATTTTGTTGTAGGCATAGCAAACTCCTAGAAAAATGATATATGGTCTGCGGTCGTACCGTGGACGTGACTGTTTTGTCATATGGCAGCAGCTCATTGGCCTTCCTGCTAGATCGGACATGTCATCGAAAATCTTTTCAGTGAGAGTTAGTCACGTGACGGACGGACCAAAATTGTGAGTCAATGCTGCGGACAACTTAGAAGCGTCCTTGCCACTATCACTATCACTATCACTATCACTATCATGAGTGCCAAGCTGAGTGTGAAGCTTAACAACCTGAACGTATATATATATGTGTACTCCAATGAGTAAACTAGTCATCGACAAATTGACATGAGGCTTAATTAACATAATTATGAGTTATAGTTATTTTTTTTTAGTATGAAGCTCAATTAAGATAATCATGAGTTATACTTATTTTTTTAGTAAGGACAATGCGTTAGGGTTTTGAGTACCGGAGGAATCACGGAAAGGCATCAAGGAATTAAAGTATATATAGTTCGACTGTAAACGTCATTTTTTTTTGTTTGCCCAGGACGTAAAATTCTTCAATTGTCGACAATTCTTCAACCTACATCCTCATGTAGGTTGAAGTTGCAATTACTTTATTTTGAATTAGATAATAAGTTAATAGATTTTTTTTTGTAATGTTAATAACAATGATTAAGATGCAATTATTTGCTTAACTAGTACTCATCAATTATTATACTAAATTATGTAAAAAATATAACTTTTTAGCATTATAATGCGGCTTGGAAATGACTCTAAAATGAGCGGTCCAAGTAATATATATATATATATATATATATATATATATATATATATATATATTTGAAGCAATGGGTAATTGTAGCGAACGCTCCCACTGGGAACCGATCTCTTGACCACTCGGCCGCATGCATCTCTCTTAACCACTAGGCTAGAGGTCATTTGCAAGTAATATATATATATATATATATATATATATATATATATATATATATATATATATATATATATATATATATATATATATATATATATCCAAAGTTCTAAAAAAATATTTAAAAAAACAAATGTTAAAAAAAAATATCCAAAGTTCTAAAAAAATAAATGTTAAAAAAATATTTAAAATATTTTAATATAATAAAACTTTTATTTAGTTTCTATTTTTTCTTTTTCATAGATACATGACTAGTAATAATTAAAAGGTACTTGAAATTTATTTAATATATGCTTTATAAGTTACTTTATCGCATGTAGCTAGCTAGAAGTGAGCATTCGGTTTATTTGATTTCAACCGAACCGAAATAGTCAAAACCGAATAAACTAACATTTCAAAAATTCAAAACCGAAATCGAAATTAGCCAAAACTGAAATCGAACCAAACCGAATAATCAATTTGGTTAATTCGGTTTGTTCGTTGAACTATTTTTATTGTTTAATGGGTCAGATCCAAGTTTGAATCGTGGTTAAATTATATAAAAATTATAAGGCTAAATTTCAACTTGATACCCTCAACTATCCATGTTTTGCAACTTGATACCCTAAACTTTCAAAATAGCCAATTTGATACCCTGAAAAATATATTTTCCAAAATGCCCTCCCCCCCTCTCTCTATTTTCCAAACCCCCCCCCGTCCCTCTCCGGCCGCCGCTGCTGCGCGCCGCCCCGCCGCCCCGCTGCCGCTACTGCTGCGCGCCCGCCGCTGCTGCTGCGTGCCGCCCCGCCGCCCCGCTGCTGCTGCTGCTGCATGCGCCGCCGCTGCTGCTCTGGCAGCCGCTGCTGCTGCGTGCCGCCCCGCCGCCCCGCTGCTGCTGCTGCTGCACGCGCCGCCGCTGCTGCTCCGGCCGCCGCTGCTGCTGCCCGCCGCCCCGCCGGGGGAGAGAGGGGGGGGCACCGGAGGGGGAGGGGGGGAACGCAGGAGAGGGAGGGGGGGACGCCGGAGGGGGGGGGGGAACGCCGGAGAGGGAGGGGGGGGGGGGGACGCCGGAGAGGGAGGGAGGGAGGGGGGCAAGGGTATTTTTGGAATTTTTGGATTTTAGGGTTTGAAGTTGAAAATATTCAATAGTTGATGGTATTAAGTTAACTATTTTAAAAGTTTAGGGTATCAAGTTACAAAATATGGATAGTTGAGGGTATCAAGTTGAAATTTAGCCAAATTATAATTGTTATACACATTTGTTTATTTCAAAGTTGTTCCCAAAGTTGGACTAGTTGTTAAATTATCAAAATTGGACTTTAAAACATATACATATAATTATTGTTTTTCAAATATACACAATTTTAATCACCAAATATGCATAAAATTTAAGATATTTACATAATTGTATAACTCATATTTGGTTTTCAATTTTGGACCAAAACTGAATATATTTTTAAAAAAAAAATTTAAAAGCCCAGACCAAATCGATTTTTTTCAAACCGAATCAAATCTCTTATTCAGTTCAGTTATATTAGATTCATTTTATGGTAAAAAAGCTAAAAAGCTTGCATCTTTCACTGCTTTACTGCTCTCATTTAGGTGGTCGTTACTGTTTTCTTCATCTGCATTTGCAACGGGTTCTTTCTATTAACACACAAATCTCAGCAAACAACCAAATGGATAAAAGGAACAAACCAAATGGATAAAAGGAACAAACCAAAGATATGAAGACCATTTCTCCTTGCAGATTTTGTGGGTTCAGTTTCATCAGTTTCTTGGCATCGAAATATCCCAAACTACTAATGGCCTTCACCTGTCACAGTCACACTATGCCTTTACCATACTCGAACGGTCCAATAAGGTCGACTGTAAACCCATGAGTACACCCCTTGCAGCTAAGATAAAATTATCTTCCAATGACACCCCTTTGGAAGATCCAAGTTACTTTCGAGGACTTGTTGGCGCTTTACAGTACCTTACTTTCACACGTCATGATCTTTCATTTAGTGTTAACTATGTGTCTCAGTTCATGCATGTCACGACCCGCACCCGCTAAAAGGGCACGTGACGCGACAACGCCCAGCCCTCACCGGAAAAACGGCGTGGAACGCTGTGTATTTTCTAGTCTGACAACAGTTTATATATATAACAAAACCTGTCGAGAATATAGTCAACTCCGAACGGAGGACAAGCAATGAATATATATAGTGCTCAATCACAACTCTAAGACGAAAAGTAAAGACTGAAAGATAAAGACAACAAGACGATAAAATATAACCTGTCAAGTCCAGATACAAATAATATACAATGTCCAGTCTCTAAATACAGTCCAATATAATACAGTCTCAAAAGGTAGTACAGTCTCAAAAGTAACTGGGAACAAAATCTAGTACAAAGACCTACTCTAAACTATACAAGTGGTATGGTCTCGTCAGGCGGAGCTACGCCCTGCGGGACCAAGTCTGGGCCCACTACGTCGTCCGGACCATAGTAGGTATTGCAATCTCCCTCGTCGAAATCTGTAATATTTTATCAACAGTCCAGTCAGGATGGAACGAGTACATATATCTCATAACAGATCTCAAGATAGAATAAAAGCTATAAGACTGTAAATAGAGCATATACAATGAATCATGGAGTGTACATGTATGTATCATGGCATGGTAAGCTGTAAAGCTAGAGCTAGAACAAGAAAATAGAACGGGATCATGGCATGTACACAATCAAGGTAAGCAATATATCCAATGTGTGTGAGTAGTAGTTTCAGCTTGTGATCGGCTTGGGTACCTGTCAAGAATCGGCCTGGCAAGTCATAAGTGCGGTATATGGCTCACACTGTTCAAGAATACAAGGGGATATGATCACAGGCCTACGCTACTACTCCCCCTACTCCAACTGGTAGAATGGATCCAAACAGGACACGTCACTGCACGGGATTCTAATGAGAAGGTAGCTAGCCTTCTCTAGAATCAGTGACCATATATCGAGCAAGAGCTACAAGGGTGCTTGCACAATATATCCCAACCTAAGAAGGAGAAAACATCTCTCGTCGGGATCCAAGAATACCAATCCGTGAGAACCATGTGTCGGGAATAAGCATATCAACACTAAGTACATGAATCATAGCAGTTATCATAAATCGAGAATAAGTATCAGAGAATGTACTCGCCTGTAAGATGATAAAATACGTCGACTGGAGCAACTGCAGTATCTCGAGGACCTATAGAGAACAAGACGTATCAATACTAAGTTTAGGAAGTAAAGTTAAATCAAAATAAACCCTATTTAGTCATTCTAGGTCAAGACATGTCTAGTCGGGTCAATCTTGGTCATGGGAGAACATTAGAAGTCAATCTGGATCAATCTAGGTCAAAAACTGGCTTACCGTTGACTTTTGGTCAACGGGTCAACTCTGGTCAACTCTAGGTCAACACTAGGTCAACTCTAGGTCACTGGTGACTAATAGTTGACTTTTAGTCAACGGTCCAAGTTAAATTGAATTTGGAACTAATTTGGGTAAAGAGTTGACTCATAGTTGACTTTTAGTCCAAAAAGTCAACCGTGGTCAACCGGGTCCAAGACTAGGTTTAGACGGCTAAATCTACTTATTACCAACCTATACAATCCATATCCAAGTCCATCTTGGACTTGGGAACTCGAATCTTGGCCGTGGGCCAAATCTCTATTTTACCCTTTTTAAGGGTAAAATTCTA
Organism: Iris pallida; assembly: GCA_029216955.1. Taxonomy (NCBI): domain Eukaryota; kingdom Viridiplantae; phylum Streptophyta; class Magnoliopsida; order Asparagales; family Iridaceae; genus Iris; species Iris pallida. The sequence continues at coordinate 22,344 of JANAVB010025770.1, read as the reverse complement.
CCCTTGGCGATAATCTAGATAGCCTACCTACGCTAGTTATTTTGACCCGTGCTCCCTAGGGTAGTAGGGTACTATCCTATAGGTTCGTTATCTACCAAAATACCAAATAAAGTGGACGTTTAGTCCACCTTACGGCCCGTTGCAGAAATCTCGAATATTTTGAGATACGCACTGACACGGCGCGATACCGGCGCCCTACGACCCCGATTTCCACCCGGGAGCTTACCCGCAAAATCTAAATCACGTATTCTAGGCCTATGTCAAGTTTCGTCGCGATCCGACGCTCCGGGCTCAATTTCGCCCTCTAACTCGATTTCTAACAAAACCTTCTCTATTTGCCCTCGTTCTAATTTCCTCTTCGATTCTCGATTCTAGTTCTTCCTCCTCTCTACTTCTCTAATCTTCTTCTTCTTCTCTAATTCCTCTTCTTATCCCTCCTTCCTATTCTTCTTCAATTCCCTTGTTTCTCTAATTTTTTCCTCTTCTCTAATTCTAGATCCTAACTTCCTTCTTTCTATTTCTAAACTCCTTTCCTTCCTCTTCTTCTAATTTCCTTATCTAATCTTCTCTATATAAACATATATATATATATATCTATATATATACACTTACATATATACTAAAAAGGGGGGTTTATAGTGTGTATACAGGGGGTCAAGGGGGGGGGGTTTCCTGGACTGCTAGCTGCTGCAGCTGCACTAAGCTGTTGTTGCTGCTGCATGCTGCCTGCTGCTGCTGCTGCATGCTGCCTGCTGCTGCTGCGCATGCTTCTGCAGCTGCTGCTGCTGGCACTACTTCTCTCCCTCTCCTCCCTCTATGTATATACATATATACTATCCTATATATATATATCTATCTATACATATATATATCTATATATATATACATCTATCTACAATTTCCTATAGGTAATTAGATATCTATATATATATATATCTATCCATCCCTCTACCTATATATATATAAACACACACACACGACCACATATTCATATAAACACACACACACATATAAATACATATATATACACACAACCATATATATATATATATATATATATATATATATATATATATATATATATATATATATATATATATATATATAAACTCATATACTTATATATATACATATAACCACATACACACACACACACATGACAACTCCACCACTACTCTCACTCATACACCACCACCACCATTCTCTCACTTCCACCACTCTCTACACACACACACACACACACAAATACATATTATACATACATACATATATACACATATATATTTACATATATATATATATATACCATTTAATATAAAACTCCTAATTAATCCCTTAACCTAGATTTTAGGGAACCTAATAAAATCTAGGGGCAAAGTGTAGAGAATCTCATCCTCTCTAATTAATGTAAATGACAAAAATGAAAAGGGGAATTAAATGAAGGAGTTATGGACAAACCTAATTTGTTCTTGAAGAGGGAGAGCTTGGAAGAAGAAATTTTTGAAAGAGAGAGAGAGCTAACTTAATGGAGAAGACAGGGGGGGGGGGGGGGACTTACATGGCCGGCCACCTCTCCCATGGGCTATTGGGTTGGGATCCAATAGCCCACAACCCATTAAGCTTGGTTTGGTTCAATTTGGAATCGGGTTGGTTCGGTTTTATTCGGTTTGATTTCAAACGACTAATTAAGCCTCTAAAATGACTAATTAAGTCATGAAAAATAGGTTAATAATTTCTAGCCTATTTATGATGGTACATGGGCTAAGCCCAGCTAGTATGGGGGTCCCACTAGGGTCCAGGCTACCCGGGTCTCCAAATTGGGTCCGAATTGGATAAAATTCAAACCGACTCAAATAAATTCCTAAAAATCATATAAAATCAAATAAAATTCCTAAAATATTATTAAACTTGAAAATGACAAAAATACCCCTAATTTGAAAAACTGGGGGTGACAAATCTACCCACCTTAAAAAATTTCGTCCTCGAAATTGAATGAGGGCTAACACTGCAATCATGAACAGAACAAGGAAGAAAAGAAAGAATTTTACCTCAAGGCTCGAAGAGATATGGGAATCGCTCCCGCATGTCGTCCTCCCTCTCCCAGGTGGACTCACCTGGAGAGTGGTGTCTCCATGCAACGCGAACCAAGGGAATGACATGGTTCCGGAGCACCTTCTCTCTTCGGTCCAAGATCTCGACCGGCTTCTCTGGGTAGCTGAGTGTCGGTCCCACTACGATCTCTGAGTGGTCTAAGACGTGACTGGGATCTGTCACGTACCGTCTCAGCTGCGACACGTGGAACACACTGTGCACTCCCTCTAGTGCAGGCGGTAACTCCAGTCGGTAAGCCACTGCACCGACCCTGCCCAGGATACGGAATGGTCCAATATATCGTGGACTAAGCTTTCCGCCGCCACCAAAACGAATCATGCCACGCGTCGGAGAAATCCGCAGAAAGACAAGATCATCAACCTAAGAACAAAACAAGACTTAGAGCTTTATCTAAAACAATCACAATCAGACTCAAATACTAGAAAAATCTAGATATACCTCGAACTCCAATGGTCTCCGATGGCTATCGGCCCAGTGCCGCTGCCTATCCTGCGCCACCCGAAGTCTATCTCTGATAACCCTGACCTTCTCTGCAGCATCTACCACCATCTCTGGGCCAAGCAAAACCCTCTCACCGACATCATCCCAAGACAAGGGAGTACGGCACCTCCGTCCGTATAGAGCCTCGAAAGGTGACATCTCTATACTGGCTTGGTAGCTGTTGTTGTAAGCAAACTCTACCAAGTGAAGGTGGTCCTCCCAAGATCCCCCGAAGTCCAAGACACAAGTGCGCAGCATATCCTCGAGGGTCTGAATCGTCTTCTCCGACTGCCCGTCTGTCTGGGGGTGATATGCTGTACTGAACTTGAGCGATGTGCCCAAGCTAAGCTGCAAACTCCGCCAGAAGTGGGAAGTGAATCGGCTGTCCCGATCCGAGACAATACTCACTGGCACCCCGTGTAATCGGACTATCTGCCGCACATACATCTCGGCCAACCTCTCCGTCGACAAACCCACTTTGAAAGGCAAAAAGTGGGCCGATTTGGTCAATCGATCAACAATGACCCAAATCGCATCCTTCCCTCCTGGAGAGCGCGGAAGCCCAGATACAAAGTCCATAGTGATATGCTCCCACTTCCACTCAGGAATGGGGAGTGGCTGGAGCAATCCACCGGGTCTCTGCCTCCCGGCCTTCACCTGCTGGCACACTAAATATCTCGACACGAACTGAGCCACCTCACGTTTCATGCCATACCACCAAATATGCTGTCTCAAGTCTCTATACATCTTGTTGGCTCCGGGATGCATAGAGTACTGAGAACGGTGTGCCTCCTGAAGAACCTCCTCCCGAAGTCCTCCGCTCGGCACGCACAATCTGGTACCATGCCTCAACGACCCATCCCCTACTAAAGAGAACTCATCCAACAGCCCTATCTGGACCTGCTCCCTGATGACCCTCAGAGCCTCATCCTCAAACTGAGCTGCCCTGACTCTGTCCATCAGCTCCGACTGCACCTGCAGACCCCACATCTGCGCCTCGAACCCAGGAACTATCACCTCTATGCCCAAGCTCTCCAGATCTGCCAGAAGGTGACGATCCATCGTCAAACACATAGCCACGGGATACCTGCTCAAAGCATCCGCGACCACGTTGGCCTTCCCCGGATGGTACTGCAAGGATATATCAAAATCCTTCATCAGCTCTAACCATCGCCTCTGCCTCATATTCAGCTCCTTCTGGGTAAACACGTACTTCAAGCTCTTGTGATCTGTATAGATCTCAACTCGCTCTCCGTACAGATAGTGTTTCCACAGCTTCAAAGCAAAGATGACCGCTGCCAGCTCCAGATCGTGGGTAGGGTAATTCCTCTCATGAGGACGTAACTGCCTAGATGTATAGGCAATTACCTTCCCGTGCTGCTGAAGCACACAACCCAAACCCCGTCCTGAAGCATCACTGTAGATCGTATAACCACCAGATCCAGATGGCAGCGTTAAGATAGGAGCTGTAGTCAACCTCGCCTTCAACTCCTCGAAGGCGGCCTGGCACTCATCGGACCAAACAAACTCCTCGTCCTTCCTGGTAAGGCGGGTCATCGGCTGGGCAATCCTGGAAAAGTCCTGCACGAACCTCCAGTAGTAACCTGCCAGACCCAGAAAACTTCGAACCTCTGCTACTGAGCTCGGCGTCGACCAGGACTCCACTGCAGATATCTTCTTTGGATCCACTGAAATCCCCTCGCCAGAGACAACATGGCCTAGGAACTCCACGCGATCCGAGAAGAACTCGCACTTGGACAGCTTCCCATACAGCTGCTCCCTCCTGAGAGTGTCCAACACAATCCTCAGGTGCTCCTCGTGCTCCTCTGGTGTCTTCGAATAGATGAGAATGTCATCAATGAAGACCACCACGAACTTGTCAAGGTACTGGTGAAATACCTTGTTCATCAAGTTCATGAATACCGCCGGGGCGTTGGTCAACCCAAACGGCATGACGGTATACTCATACTGGCCATAGCGGGTCCGAAAGGCAGTCTTCGGAATGTCATCTCGCTTCACCTTCAGCTGATGGTACCCGGTACGCAAGTCGATCATCGAGAACACCCTCGCGCCGCTCAACTGGTCGAACAAGTCATCAATCCTCGGCAGAGGATACTTGTTCTTGATGGTAAGGTTGTTGAGCGCCCTGTAATCAATACACAGACGTATCGTACCATCCTTCTTGGGGACGAAAAGAACTGGCGCGCCCCAAGGTGAAGAACTAGATCGAATAAAGCCCTTGTCCTCCAGCTCGTCGACCTGCTTCTTCAGCTCCGCTAACTCACTGTTGTTGATTCTATAGACGTGCTGGGAGATAGGCTCAGCACCCGGCACTAGATCTATAGAAAACTCAACATCACGATCTGGCAGCATCCCGGGCAGCTCCTCAGGAAAAACATCCAAGAACTCAGCAATGAGTGGATGTGGCAACACTGGCTCCGCCAACAACGCTCCGCAGAAACCATCTCCCTGCTCCACAGCACCCCTGGTGAACTCATACTCCGGCTCTCCCGACGGCCTAAATAGAATCCTGCCCCCTCTGCAGTCGATGCTAGCGTGGTGCGTGCTCAACCAATCCATACCGAGTACCACATCGTAACTCGAAAGTGGCATTACGAGCAGACACGCAGTCAGCTCCCGGCCTCTCAAAGAAACTCTTCGCCCCTTGCAAACATTATTAACTAGGATGATGCCATTCCCAGTCATAATCTTACAAGTCCTACCCAGATATTCAGCAATAATATTGTGCCTAAGAGCAAAAGAAACAGACACAAAACTGTGCGTAGCACCAGAATCAAATAAGGCCAAAGCTGGAAAAGAATCGAGCAGAATAGAACCTGCAACAACATCCGCAATAGGCTCCACCTCCTCGGCTGCAAGAGTAAAGGCTCTACCCTGACCACCCCTCTGCTGGCGGTGCTGAACGAACTGCTGCTGCTGAGTTGGAAGCGGACCTCTCTGCTGAACTACCGGCACACTAGCTGGTGCCCTCTGAACGGGTGCCCTCTGAGCAGCTCCAGCTGCACGGGAGTTCTTGGGACACTCCCGCATCTGATGCCCAGCGGCACCACAAAAGAGACATAGCCCCAGTCTCCTCCTACAGAACTCGAAAAGATGACCGGGCTTCTTGCAGAAGTGGCACGGTGGATCATCCTGCCCCGGACGCTGCTGACTCCTCTGGACAGACGCTCTGGCCTGCCCCTGCTGCTGGTGATGCTGGAACGACTGATGCTGAAGCTGAGGGCGCTTAGCAGGCCCTGCACTGCTACTGGCCCCAGAAAACACATCTCGATCCCTCTTCGGCTTCAAGCCCAACTCCCTCTCCACCTTTCGAGCCTCTGCGTAGACCTCCGCATATGTCGCGTAGAAAGAAGGGATCGGGATCTTGATATCCCATGCCAATCCCTCCCTGAAGCGCTCCGCTCGGATCACCGGGTCACTCACCATGTACTCGGCATATCGGCTCAGCCGGCCGAACTCCGCCGCGTACTCCTCTACGGTCATGCTGCCCTGCTGCAGGTTCTGGAACTGCCACACTAGGCCAATCTTGTCCGTAGGGGAAAAGAACTTCTCTCTGAACAAGGTCCTGAACTCTGCCCAAGTATGGCCCTCTCCTGCAAGAGCCGGCTCATTCCGGAACCATGTCCGGGCAATATCTAACAACTGCAACCCAACCGCCTCGACCCTCAGGTCGGCTGCCAGGCGGCAGGCCCCCATCTGGCGCTCGATATCCTCGAGCCAGTTATCAGCATAAATAATGCCCTCTGTCCCCTTGAAATCCCTCGGACCAAGCTTCTTGAAAGCATGGATATCCCCGATCTTCGGCTGCTGCTGCTGCTGAACCTCCCTCTGTGGAGCCTGACGCCCCACTGCCGCCATAGCCAATCTGTGCGCATCCTCCATGCCCTGGCGTATGACCTCTGTCTGCCTCAACTGAGCCTCGTGCTGAGCCCGCTGGGACTCAAGCACCTGGTGGAAGAACGCTAGCATCTGCCCCATGTCTGTGGGCAGAGGAGGCAATGGAGGAATAGCTCCCATCATCACCGGAGGAGTCCCCTACTGAGGAGGAAGAATACCCTCGGCAGCTCCCACTGTGGCCCCTGGCACTACGGGAAGAGCACCCGTAATGGCCCTAGGGACGGTCATCGAGGTAGCTGGAGGAGTACCTCCAAGAGCCCCAACAGAAGTCCCATCAGCCGGGGAAGTGACCGGAGCCTGTCCGCCAGAGGTGGCAGACCTCTCCGTCTCCCCGAGCTCCTCGCCAGGAGAATGAGTCATCAATATCCTGGAGACAAATTAAGAAGAAGATATCAATATGGCACATGAAGGCAATATCAAAGGAGGACAGCTAGAAAGCAGTAAATCAATATCAAAGACGGTAAGCAAGATAAGCAAGGAAAGATCCTACTGTGATTGAGCACTCCTAGCCTACTATTCTTATGGGTAACACAGGCTCGTAGTCAACACTCTAAGACGAGTGCCGCTACGACATCGCACTAATTGCAACTTCAGGACCTGCATGGGCCACCACTAAAACGTGTCACGACCCGCACCCGCTAAAAGGGCACGTGACGCGACAACGCCCAGCCCTCACCGGAAAAACGGCGTGGAACGCTGTGTATTTTCTAGTCTGACAACAGTTTATATATATAACAAAACCTGTCGAGAATATAGTCAACTCCGAACGGAGGACAAGCAATGAATATATATAGTGCTCAATCACAACTCTAAGACGAAAAGTAAAGACTGAAAGATAAAGACAACAAGACGATAAAATATAACCTGTCAAGTCCAGATACAAATAATATACAATGTCCAGTCTCTAAATACAGTCCAATATAATACAGTCTCAAAAAGTAGTACAGTCTCAAAAGTAACTGGGAACAAAATCCAGTACAAAGACCTACTCTAAACTATACAAGTGGTATGGTCTCGTCAGGCGGAGCTACGCCCTGCGGGACCAAGTCTAGGCCCACTACGTCGTCCGGACCGTAGTAGGTACTGCAATCTCCCTCGTCGAAATCTGTAATATTTTATCAACAGTCCAGTCAGGATGGAACGAGTACATATATCTCATAACAGATCTCAAGATAGAATAAAAGCTATAAGACTGTAAATAGAGCATATACAATGAATCATGGAGTGTACATGTATGTATCATGGCATGGTAAGCTGTAAAGCTAGAGCTAGAACAAGAAAATAGAACGGGATCATGGCATGTACACAATCAAGGTAAGCTATATATCCAATGTGTGTGAGTAGTAGTTTCAGCTTGTGATCGGCTTGGGTACCTGTCAAGAATCGGCCTGGCAAGTCATAAGTGCGGTATATGGCTCACACTGTTCAAGAATACAAGGGGATATGATCACAGGCCTATGCTACTACTCCTCCTACCCCAACTGGTAGAATGGATCCAAACAGGACACATCACTGCACGGGATTCTAATGAGAAGGTAGCTAGCCTTCTCTAGAATCAGTGACCATATATCGAGCAAGAGCTACAAGGGTGCTTGCACAATATATCCCAACCTAAGAAGGAGAAAACATCTCTCGTCGGGATCCAAGAATACCAATCCGTGAGAACCATGTGTCCGGAATAAGCATATCAACACTAAGTACATGAATCATAGCAGTTATCATAAATTGGGAATAAGTATCAGAGAATGTACTCGCCTGTAAGATGATAAAATACGTCGACTGGAGCAACTGCAGTGTCTCGAGGACCTATAGAGAACAAGACGTATCAATACTAAGTTTAGGAAGTAAAGTTAAATCAAAATAAACCCTATTTAGTCATTCTAGGTCAAGACATGTCTAGTCGGGTCAATCTTGGTCATGGAAGAACATTAGAAGTCAATCCGGATCAATCTAGGTCAAAAACTGGCTTACCGTTGACTTTTGGTCAACGGGTCAACTCTGGTCAACTCTAGGTCAACACTAGGTCAACTCTAGGTCACTGGTGACTAATAGTTGACTTTTAGTCAATGGTCCAAGTTAAATTGAATTTGGAACTAATTTGGGTAAAGAGTTGACTCATAGTTGACTTTTAGTCCAAAAAGTCAACCGTGGTCAACCGGGTCCAAGACTAGGTTTAGACGGCTAAATCTACTTATTACCAACCTATACAATCCATATCCAAGTCCATCTTGGACTTGGGAACTCGAATCTTGGCCGTGGGCCAAATCTCTATTTTACCCTTTTTAAGGGTAAAATTCTACCCTTGGCGATAATCTAGATTGCCTACCTACGCTAGTTATTTTGACCCGTGCTCCCTAGGGTAGTAGGGTACTATCCTATAGGTTCGTTATCTACCAAAATACCTAAATAAAGTGGACGTTTAGTCCACCTTACGGCCCGTTGCAGAAATCTCGAATATTTCGAGATACGCACTGACACGGCGCGATACCGGCGTCCTACGACCCCGATTTCCACCCGGGAGCTTACCCGCAAAATCTAAATCACGTATTCTAGGCCTATGTCAAGTTTCGTCGCGATCCGACGCTCCGGGCTCAATTTTGCCCTCTAACTCGATTTCTAACAAAACCTTCTCTATTTGCCCTCGTTCTAATTTCCTCTTCGATTCTCGATTCTAGTTCTTCCTCCTCTCTACTTCTCTAATCTTCTTCTTCTTCTCTAATTCCTCTTCTTATCCCTCCTTCCTATTCTTCTTCAATTCCCTTGTTTCTCTAATTTTTTCCTCTTCTCTAATTCTAGATCCTAACTTCCTTCTTTCTATTTCTAAACTCCTTTCCTTCCTCTTCTTCTAATTTCCTTATCTAATCTTCTCTATATAAACATATATATATATATCTATATATATACACTTACATATATACTAAAAAGGGGGGTTTATAGTGTGTATACAGGGGGTCAAGGGGGGGTTTCCTGGACTGCTAGCTGCTGCTGCTGCACTAAGCTGCTGCTGCTGCTGCATGCTGCCTGCTGCTGCTGCTGCTGCTGCTGCATGCTGCCTGCTGCTGCTGCGCATGCTTCTGCAGCTGCTGCTGCTGGCACTACTTCTCTCCCTCTCCTCCCTCTATGTATATACATATATACTATCCTATATATATCTATCTATACATATATATATCTATATATATATACATCTATCTACAATTTCCTATAGGTAATTAGATATCTATATATATATATCTATCCATCCCTCTACCTATATATATATAAACACACACACACGACCACATATTCATATAAACACACACACACATATAAATACATATATATACACACAACCATATAAAAAAAAAAAAAAAAAAAAAAAAAATATATATATATATATATATATATATATATATATATATATATATATATATATATATATATATATATATATATATATAAACTCATATACTTATATATATACATATAACCACATACACACACACACACATGACAACTCCACCACTACTCTCACTCATACACCACCACCACCATTCTCTCACTTCCACCACTCTCTACACACACACACACACACACAAATACATATTATACATACATACATATATACACATATATATTTACATATATATATATATATATATATATATATATATACCATTTAATATAAAACTCCTAATTAATCCCTTAACCTAGATTTTAGGGAACCTAATAAAATCTAGGGGCAAAGTGTAGAGAATCTCATCCTCTCTAATTAATGTAAATGACAAAAATGAAAAGGGGAATTAAATGAAGGAGTTATGGACAAACCTAATTTGTTCTTGAAGAGGGAGAGCTTGGAAGAAGAAATTTTTGAAAGAGAGAGAGAGCTAACTTAATGGAGAAGACAAGGGGGGGGGGGGACTTACATGGCCGGCCACCTCTCCCATGGGCTATTGGGTTGGGATCCAATAGCCCACAACCCATTAAGCTTGGTTTGGTTCAATTTGGAATCGGGTTGGTTCGGTTTGATTCGGTTTGATTTCAAACGACTAATTAAGCCTCTAAAATGACTAATTAAGTCATGAAAAATAGGTTAATAATTTCTAGCCTATTTATGATGGTACATGGGCTAAGTCCAGCTAGTATGGGGGTCCCACTAGGGTCCAGGCTACCCGGGTCTCCAAATTGGGTCCGAATTGGATAAAATTCAAACCGACTCAAATAAATTCCTAAAATCATATAAAATCAAATAAAATTCCTAAAATATTATTAAACTTGAAAATGACAAAAATACCCCTAATTTGAAAAACTGGGGGTGACAATGCATGCTCTTGTCATTGCACATTTAAAAATGGTCCGACGTATCCTATGATATGTCAAAGGAACCATTGATATGGGACTACATTTTACTTCTGACACTACACTTGATCTATCTGCTTTTTCAGATGCAGATTGGGCAGGCTGTCCAACTACGAGGCGCTCCACTACTTGCTGCTGCACCTTTCTTGGAGGAAACCTCATCTCATGGTGTGCAAAAAAAATAATATAGTGTCACACGATCAAGTACCGAAGCTGAGTACCGAGCCATGGCCAACACTGCAGCTGAACTCACTTGGATGACCTTCATTCTAAAAGATCTTCACATTCCACTGCCATCTCCCCCAATCCTCTACTGCGACAACCTTAGTGCCCTGCATATGACAGTTAATCCGTATTCCATGCTCGTAGTAAACATATCGAGTTGGATTACCATTTTGTGCGCGAACGAGTCGCCTTTGGATTACTTATCACTCGATATGTCTCCACTGATGACTAAATTGCAGACCTCTTTACCAAACCAATGTCAAAGGCTGCACTTAATTATTTTCGGACCAAACTCTACCTCCAACTCAGCAAACAACCTGTTGAGAATCAATAAGGGACTTTTAGTCCCACATCGGAATATGTAGTATGTAGAGGAGCTAGACTCCCTATAAGTAGTGAAGTAGTCCATCAATAAAATAATTCAACCATTATTTTCTACATGGTATCAGAGCCATAACTCTCTCTCTCTCTCTCTCTCTCTCTCTCTCCACAAAAAAAAATTTGCCACCCCCCCAGCCGCCGACCCGCTCCAGCCCTCCGACCCTACGCTGCCCCCTCCCACTGGCTGCCCCACCGCTGCCCCAACTCTCTTGCCGACTCCAGCCCCTCCTCCCTCCCAGCGACACCCTCCCCCCCCTCCCGCACCCTACCAGCGACCCTCCTTCCTCCAGAACCCCACTTCCAGAACCCCAGCAGCACCCCGCCCCCTCTCCAGCACCCTCCCGCCCCCCCTCCTCCTCAAGAACTCCAGCAGCCGCCCCCCCTCCTCCCTCTCCCTCTCTTGACATGGAAACCCTAACCCTAGCCTCTCTTGACATGGAAACCCTAACCCTAGCCCTAGCAGCCCCATCCAAACCCTAACCCTAACCCTAGCCGTCACCAAAAAAAAATAGCGTATTTCGAAGACAGTCGGCTGTCAAATACTTTATTTGCACCGACTCTGTTCCTAGATTGCGCCGTTTGAAACTAACAAATGTTTATTTTGTTATTCCTCCTTCACATTGGGATCTATACAAAGACTGATATTGTCTTCTCTGGTGTCCTGACGTGTTCACTTTACATGCGCGTGCCGGTGCTGGCCAAGTTAGTAGCGCATTCGTAAAGTCTCTGACGTCGAAGAAGACGACGAAGACGACGAAGTTCGGTACGTTGCAGACTCCAAAGTTGCAGACTCCAACGTCGAAGACGACGAATAGGGTTCACAGTTGCAGAAGCCATGGATTCGATCAGTGGCAAACTGACGGCCGAAGAGATGAAGGCCTTGGTTGATGATATCTTATCAAAAAGATTAACCGAGGCAACCCCACGTGTGATCCATACTGATGTAGATCCGTCACCTTACAAAATGGGGAAGCTGGAGAAGCTGGAGACGAAGTTGGAAGGAACGTCCAACTACTTGAAGTGGTCGCGGCAGGCGATGCGGACGCTGAAGGAACGTGGCCTGGTTGGCTATGTCACTGGCCAAGCCAAGGCGCCAGTCGATCACTCCGCAAAGGAGTTTGCTGTTTAGGAGATTGTCAACAACGTCGTGGCTGGGTGGTTGACTGCCTCATTAACCGACCAGGTGTCGGGTAATGTCGAGGCAATAGAGGCTGCTGCTGATATATGGCGGACTTTAAAAGATATATACTCCGGCTCGGGCAACCCTATGCGGGTCTTTCAACTGTAAGATGAACTCGATAGGGTGGCCCAAGACGAACGTACCATCTCTGAGTACGCAGCCATATTGAAGAAGTACTGGTCTGATCTGGATCATTATGATCCTCTTGGGATGGAAGATGCACAAGTCGAACCGGTATTCGCGAAGTACTTTCAGACGTTCCTGGCTTATATTTCGCGACAGCGTATGATGAAATTCCTGAAGGGACTACACCCTGTATTTGAGCAGCGACGGAATATCCTCCTATCCCAACCCACGCTTCCGACCTTGGAAGAAGCTATAGCCGTCATGACACAGGAAGAAGCTTGACTGAAGTTGATGCCCAACAAGGGCTCCTACCAGGGGGAGCCAGCCACGGTTGAAAAGTCTGCCCTTGCTGCCTTCAATCAGCCTCCATCTGTGGGTGGTGTTTGCCACAATTGTGGTGACTCCGGACATTACATCCGATTTTATCTAAAACCCTTGCGTAATCAGTCTAATGATCGAGGACGGGGTCGTGGCGGCCGACGTGGTAGTAGAGGAGGATATGCTGGTAGAAGGGGCGGACACAAAGCAAATCTGGCGGAGGAAGGGAGAGAGAATCAACTGGCTGAAATAATCCCGCTTGAGCGGGAGTTCCTTGAGAAGTTGCGAGGCACAATGCTGGGTTCGGCCGACAGTCCTGGGGCGTCTTCTACCTCGGGAGATCACATCACTTGCTTTGCCTAAACCAGCACCGGTAATTCTGCACGTGCTCTTGCATCTGTCCATCAGCCAGGATGGATTATGGACTCTTGGGCATCTCGCCATGTCACGGGATCCCGTGGTACTTTTCAGGACTATACTCACCTACCATTGCCGGAGAGTATTCAGACCGCTGATGGTACTTCCAGCCCTGTAATGGATAAAGGCATTGTCGCATGGACCCCTTCCATCACTCTAACCAATGTCTTACATGCTCCGTCTTTTCCTGTTAATCTTCTATCAATTAGTGCCATTATACTTGATCTTAACTGTACTGTTTCCTTTGACATTCCTATGGTGACTTTTCAGGAGAAAGGGACAGGACGACGACTTGGGACTGGCACATGGCATAAGGGGCTGTGGTATTTAGACAGGACTGGACTGGACAACGTATTGGCATCCTTGGTAGCAGACGCACCACCAGAAGCTTCCTGTCGCAGTATTGAAGCTGACTTGCTACTCCACCACCAGCGTGTCGGTCATTCATCTTTTAAAGTTATTAGTCGAATGTATCCGTCCTTATATCAAAGGGCTAATAAGGAGAAGTTATTTTGTAATGCTTGTAAGTTGGAAAAACATACCAGAAGCTCGTATGTGAGTTCGAGAAATAGGAGTTCCGCTGCTTTTGACATGATACATTCGGACGTATGGGGCCCTTGTCCTACAACCGAAATTAACGGCTTTCGATGGTTCATCACCTTTATTGACTGTTATACCCGCGTGACATGGGTCTACCTTATGAAGAATAAATGTGACGTCCTTGAGGCCTTTCGGGACTTTCATCGACGGGTGGAAACACAATATGGAGCTAAAATTAAGTGTTTTCGGTCTGACAATGGGACGGAGTATACTAATAAGCGGGTTGCTGAGTATTTTTCCACTCATGGAATACTACATAAAACTTCATGTGCTTATACTCCGGCACAAAATGGTGTGGCTGAACGAAAGAACCGACACCAACTGGAAGTCGCACGGACGATGATGCTGGATATGAATGTCCCGAAACACTTATGGGGGCAGGCTATATTGACGGCCTCTTATCTCATCAACAGAATGCCATCTCAAGTATTGGACTGGAAGACACCGTTGGAGATGCTTACTGGGGCAACTACATACACTGTTCCACCGAAAGTTTTTGGATGTGTGTGTTTTGTCCAAGATAATAGGCCAGGCGTTGGCAAACTGGATCCTAGGGCAGTTAAATGTGTCTTTGTCGGTTACATGGCGACTCAGAAAGGATATGCCTGTTGGAGTCCAGTCGAGCGGAAGATGTTTGTAAGCATGGACGTTACATTCAGAGAACTCGAACCATACTATGGTTCGGATGAAGGTTCAGCATTTTGTGACACACCTAACACAGATGGTGTTAGATGTGAGGGGAGATAATAAGCCCAAATGTGGTCGTCGGATCGGTTCCGTGTCCGGTTGTAGAAAACTGGACGAAAGGGGGAGAGCACAGTGACTCAGATACAGAGAATGAAGAAGAAGATACATATGTTACGCAGGGGGAGAAGCAGACAAGAAAAAAGGAGCTCCAAGTCTACAGAAGGAGACAACAGAAGTCCAGTACTGTACCTATGCCGTGCCCTGTGCCTACTGTACCAAGTCCCTCGTCTACTCCTGCTCCAACTCCTGAAGATGTTGTCCCCGCACTGAATTACTCGGATTCTGATGCGGATCTCTTCGACTCGGATGGTATGATCTCTCCACCACCTATTGCTCCCTTAAGGAGATCTTCTCGCATCAATGCGGGTAAGGCTCCTGCTCGTTTTGATGATTACGAACATGACATTGCCAACTTCTTGTCTTATTCTAATATTTTTTCGAATTATCGAGCCTTTATTGCATCGTTAGACTCTACTTCGTTGCCCAAGTGTTGGCAGGAAGCAAAGAAAGATCCAAGGTAGAAAGCTGTAATGATGGAAGAACTTGGGGCACTAGAGAAAAATAAGACATGGGAGCTGGTTCCATTACCCAAAGGGAAGAAAACTGTGGGATGCAAATGGGTGTACACAGTGAAAGAGACGCCAGAAGGAAAAGTAGAGCGGTACAAGGCGAGGTTGGTTGCAAAAGGATTCACACAGTCATATGGCATAGACTATGATGAGATGTTTGCCCCAGTAGCAAAAATGAGCACCGTCAGAACTCTGGTCTCCATTGCAGCGAACTATGGGTGGAAGCTGTACCAGCTGGATGTGAAGAATGTCTTTCTTTATGGGGACATGCAAGAAGAAGTATACATGGAGCTCCCGCCAGGGTGCTACGCGACGGAATCAGACGGAGGGACGTCGCAAGGAAAGGTGTATAAACTAAAGAAGTCGGTATACGGGCTCAAGCAATCTCCTCGAGCCTGGTTTGACAGATTCAGAAAGGCTGTTACAGGCATAGGATACCGTCAAACAAATACAGATCATACGGTCTTCCTCCAGCATGCAAGAGGCCACATCACTATACTTGCTGTATATGTGGATGATATAGTGATCACAGGTGATGATGAAGTCGAGATCACTAAGCTGAAATCAAAACTCACGAAGGAGTTTGAGGTGAAGGATTTAGGAGCGATGAGATACTTTCAAGGTATCGAAGTGTGTGAAGGCGAACAGAGAATTGTTCTATCACAAAGAAAATACGCACTAGATCTGCTGAAGGAGACAGGGATGCTGGGATGCAAAGCAGCCGTCACTCCAATTGACCAGAAGAGTAAGCTTGGAGCAGAAGCAGGAGAGCCTGTTGATCGTGAAAGATATCAAAGACTTGTAGGAAGATTGATTTATCTGGGACACACTCGCCCTGATATCTCATTTGCGGTGAGTGTAGTGAGTCGCTACATGCATGATCCAAGAAAGGGTCCTATGGAAGCAGTATTTCAGATCTTGAGATATCTGAAAGGAACGCCGGGAAAGGAACTATGGTTCAAGAAGAATGGACGCATAGAAGTTGAGGGATACTGTGATGCAGACTGGGCGAGCTGCATAGATGACAGAAGGTCTACCACAGGATACTGTGTTTTTGTAGGAGGAAATCTGGTCTCATGGAGAAGCAAGAATCAGTCAATGGTAGCACGGTCGACAGCTGAAGCAGAATACAGAGCAATGGCTCTGGGAGTGTCAGAGTTGCTGTGGGTGAAAGTATTGCTGACAGAGTTGAAGCTAGATAAGGGAGCACCATTGCGTCTTCTGAGCGATAGTCAAGCTGCAATAAGTATAGCTAACAATCCAGTTCAGCACGACAGAATGAAGCACATCGAGATTGATCGATTCTTCATCAAGGAGAAGCTGGAACAAGGGATACTGAAGATTGACCATGTCCGCTCAGAAGAACAAGTTGCAGACTGTCTGACTAAGGGTCTTAGTTCATTAAGTCTGTTGAAGCTATGTAACAAGATGGGGATGATCAATATCTATCGCCCATCTTGAGGGGGAGTGTTGAGAATCAATAAGGGACTTTTAGTCCCACATCGAAATATGTAGTATGTAGAGGAGCTAGACTCCCTATAAGTAGTGAAGTAGTCCATCAATAAAATAATTCAACCATTATTTTCTACACAACCAAATGGATAAAAGGAACAAATCAAATGGATAAAAGGAACAAACCAAAGATATATATGAAGACCATCTCTTCCTGCAGATTTTGTGGGTTCAGTTTCATCAGTTTCTTTTTTGTTTGTTATTCCTTCTCTTCCCATATGTGTTTAAATATGAACTATCTTCATTATGTTGTAATCAAGTTTCCTATCAATAAAACACCAATATCTTTCTTCTTCTGTCGTTCACATTTTTCTCACTTTCTTCCTAGAGGACATTGGGAATTCATAGAGTTGGTTTCCTTTTTTAATTTCTTTTCTTGGATTTGCTTTGAAGGTGAAGGTCATAGTTACTCCCAAAAGGTTTTGTAGCATACCCATCGTTGAAAGGAGAAAGCTTTGGTTTTGAAGCATTCCCATTGTTCAATTCAAAGGAGAAAGCTTTCTCCCAAAAGGTTTTGAAGCATCAAATGAGAGAGTTTCGTAAGTTTGTAGTTTTTTTGAGAAAACCAACATTTTTGTGCTATTCATTTTAAGTTCAGCCCCATTCTTGAAGGCATGTATGGTGGTTTGGATACCATAAAACTGCAAACATTCATGGAATCATGGGCAAGTTTTTGTTATGAGTTGGATAATGTTACACAATTCATTATGGACATCTAAGGAGTAACTCTATCTAGTACACTTTAAAGTTTTCTTCTCTTGTAATTGGTATTCTTAATATCAAAATCACTTGGCTCTAGTGGTCTACACGTCGAGACATAGTACATCCTAACTTGTATGAATATTCGATCGACTAATTATATCAAGGTGTTTATTATTATTTTCATGTACTTCTCGGTATAGTCAATCAACGATTTGTTGCGAAGATGCCTAGCAAACTATTATGTTTGTTGAATTTGCAATGTAATCCTATAATACCTTATGTTTACAAAAATAGTCGCAGATTGCAATTGAAGTCGTTGAAGTTACAAATACATTTTAAGGATATGTGCAAGTGAGATATGTTAAATCTGTTAGGGTTTCGCGTCTGCGTCCTCTGAGCTTATATATATATATATATATATATATATATATATATATATATATATATATATATATATATATATATATATATATGTGTGTGTGTGTGTGTGTGTGTGTGTGTGTGTGTGTGTGTGTATATATATGTGTGTGTGTGTGTGTGTGTGTGTGTGTGTGTGTGTGTGTGCGTGTGTGTGTGTACAATAAGGTCATGATCATCCCACTAATTTAAATTTTAAACAACTTATAATCTCACTCCTTTCTGTTACGTGACACACCTTTTGTTTCTCACCCCCTAATTTTCTCATATTTTCTCAAAATATTTATCACTTCGCGTACTCCATTCACTTCACACTAGCCTCTTCCATCGTCCGCTAGCCCAACTAATTAATTAAGAAACTCCATCGCGTGAGCAAGACAATGCATGTCGACCAACTCGCCATCGACAACAGAGATATCAAACTATACCATCTAGGCCAACACAACGCCTTTCGACGGCAGCAGAAGTTTCAGTCACAATTCTTTTGTAAACAAACTATACCATCTACATGATAAAATCAAACTATTAATTGAACATTTCTGAAAATCAAGAAATGTCATCTTGATTTTGTGTTTACAAGATTGTCAATTGATTAGATGAAAGTGATGCAAAACAAATTATTTTCTTAATGAATTGACTCTTGTTAGGAAAATTTTCTGAATGAAAAAAAGAATAACATGTATAACGTTTGGTTGATGTCTTATGTTCTTGACTTCTTTCCTTCTCTCTAAAGACGAGCAATAGAGGCTTTAAATTAATGAATCTCTAAGGAGAAGATTAGAGGGAGAGAAACAGAAGGTGAATGCCACGTAACAGAAATGATCGGAGGTTATAATAATTAGTTTAGAATTTAAATTAGTGGGGTGATAATGACCTTATTGTCCACACACACACACATACACACACATACATAATCTTTTTGGAAGAGTTAATTGTTCATGGTTGCTCCGACCAACATTCAAACATTGTACACTCGGATCTTATGTCTCCACTCTATGCACTTAAGTACCAAGTCTTGAAATAAGTAGATCCAAAACTTATCATAAGCCACAATTAATTATTATACTAAGCAAGCAATATGATATAGATCCCCTGCCATATATCACACATAAATACTAGACATTTGAAATAATTTGTTTGCATATAAAAGCTAATCCTTGTTCTACTGAAAGGAATAGTTTGTAGACGAACAAAAAAAAATGAATGCGCTGACTTAACTTATTTATGCTCTTCCCGCACTGTCCATGATACTAAGTATATCTACCATGTCTAAATAATTTGCTTGGCATTGATATAAAATTTTCATAATTAGCTTATAGTTTTCTTTATCATTTTCGTAAGATAGACCATCCTAGTAATTCATGACCTTTGTAGCCAATTATGATTGTGCTATACTTGTTGCAAATTATCCAATTTTGCATCTAGACTAAGTCTAGAGAAGAGGTATTTTGCAAATAAACAAGCAATGAATGTCCTCATTTTGTAGAGTTGCTAGTAACATATATAAAAATTTCATAATTGGCTTATAACTTCCTTATCCTTTTCGTAAGATAGACCATCACATCACAGTAATTCATTTGGAAGTTTGAATAGTAGCATAACATGTGCTTGATGCCAATACTATCTACAAATATTAAAAATCAATATTTGGTTAGTAATAATCGAGATTGGAATAAATACACTTTTTTTTGTTGAGATTTTATCTGTTAGATATTTAGTCAAAATACTATGCTTATATTAATGCATCCAGCCACGACATGCCCTGATGCCTATGTGGAAGCATTGTCCAACTTTCTGTTGGATGGACTAGATTTACATAAAAATAAATGGTACAAATGAAAGGACAAGATTAAGCGTAGTTCGATTGTAGGATAGAAACAAAATCTTCGTCTTATCTTTATGATAACAAATTCATACGAAAAGTTAAACATATCTTCCTAATTATCCAGTAGCATTATTATCATAAAGATTTGGAGCATGAGAAATATGATTCAAACTTGTCATAAAATTAAACAAAAATAATCTTAACTGAAAGTCAAAAGATTTATGATGTTTATGGTAGTACCAAGTGAAATATCATTTAATAAATAAAAATCATATGTATTCTTAACGCAAAAGATAATTCAACAAATATATCATAAATATATGCTTTGTTGAGATTTTCGAAAGAATAAAAAAATATACGAAATCAATAAAAAAAAGTGAATCATTGCTCTTGAAATCAATTAGCATATTATCAAAATCAATTAGCCAAATATGATTTGAAATGACATGAGTGGCGGCCAATTAAGCAAGCAGAGATTGTTTTGTTCATATATAATTAAGCTAAAATAGAACGGGCTAACAATACAAACATATACATATATATATATATATATATATATATATATATATATATATATATATATATATATATATATATAGGGTCGTTCTACAATACATCCGCTGGAAATGGATGTATCGATACATCCGAAATCTGGACCGTTGGATGTTGATCCAATGGTTCGGATTGAATAATAGTGTAGAAACATCATTTAATGCTGATTTAGACTTTTGACCTGTTGGTAACTTGCTTTAGCAGGTCATTCTTCACTTTAATTTTTTCAATGAACACCCTAAATTAACTCATATTTACTCTCTCAAAAGTCCATCCAATTTAATATTTCGTAATTTTTTTTTTTTGGTTACAGGCCGTCGTGGTGGTGGTGTTGGTGGTTGTGGTGGAAAGAGAAACGGAGATGAAGAAGGAAATAAGAATCGGTCCGGATCGCGTCGAACGTCGTCGAGCCCTCCTAGAACAACGAGGAGTACCAGCTGCGCCGTGAAGAATCGTTTCGCTTCGCGTCGGACATAGTCGAAACCTCCTCGAACAAGAAGTACTAGCGGCGCCGCTCTAATTTTACTGTCCATGCCATTGTCAGAAATCTTATTTTTTATCTAATAATTTAATATTTTGTTAATAAAGCTACATGTCACGGTGGTGGTGGTGAACTGAGGAAACCTGCTTCTGAGGTCGGACGGATCATCTTGTCACATATTTTAAAAAAAAATCTGTATTGATCGGACGAATTTTTTTTTACTTTTCTAATGATAATATTTTCGAAGAGAATATTTTATTTGGACGGTGAATGGTCATTCTCTTTGCTTTTAACACGGAGAATGGCCATTCTCTTTGCTTTTAACACGACGAATGGAAGGAGAATGGCCATTCTCTTTGCTTTTAACACGGCGAATGGACGGAGAATGGCCATTCTCTTTGCTTTTCACACGGCGAATGGACGGAGGATGGCTGTTCTCTTTGTTTTTAACACGGAGAATGGCCATGCTCAAGGAAATGGCCATTCTCCGTTACTTTAACATGGAGAATGGCCATTCTCCGTTCTTTGAAAACGGAGAACGGACACTCTCTGTGCCTTTAACAAAGTATGGTACATTTAGGACTGGAAATGTTCAAGTATCTCATATTTTTTTTACCAAATATTTACAGTATTTTTAATATCATTTACCATAGTACATTCATTTTATATTAAATCATTTTCAAGATAATCCGAATATCATTTTATCAGGCTTCCACTGTATGGCTGAACAAAATTTCTTGCGAATGTTTGAATATAATTAACCTACTATCAAAGAGAATTTTTCTTACATTACATTATGCCTTACACTGGCATCGACTTCATACTGATGGCATCGATGTACTGATGGCAATAACAAAGGATGAACATGCAGGATTACAATTATGTTTCTGCAATAACAAGGGATGAACGCAGGATTACAATTTTGTTTCAGCAATAACAAGGGATGAACAGGCACTGGCATCGAATTCATACTGATGGCATCGATGTAATAATTTTTTACAGAAAGCAAAACACATTACAATCAAATAAAGTTTCAGTGATCCCAGGAATGCATCCGTAATGAGGCCACCTGTAAACCCTAGCAATGCACCCAGGACTCACGAAATCTGTGATGGGCATCTGCAAATCAAAGGAATACATCAAAATATCAATATCATCTATGAAGGCCAACTGCCAACCAAAAAAAACGCTTCAACCAAAAAATCATAATCAAATTAAGTATACTTCATTCCAAGTCCAATAAACTGCATAATTCACGTTACAGTAATCTGCCCAATCCACGTTAGTAATTCAACATAGAACCTGCATAATTCACAATACAATAATCCAAATAAATATAAGACCTACTCTAAATTCAAGACCATATTACATTTTCAAAACAAATTACGAACTATGCACTGAGTACAAGCGAAAAGTTTAGTCTTACAATATTTCAAACACAAAA
>JANAVB010025769.1:0-61813 GCA_029216955.1 Iris pallida | reverse complement strand
TAATAAATTTCTATATTAACAGGATCACTTTGATACTTTGCTTTAAGAAAACTAGGCTTTTTGCCTATCTCTAAAATTGTTAGAACACAATGATCTTTTGATTTATTTATTGATTAATTACGACTTGTAGCTTTTTGTGTTATTTGGAGTTTTAGTCGTGTTGAACCCCATCCCTCACTAGTGTAAAGACCCTAGAAAGTTAGTTAACATAGTGTGTCATCCCACATTGGTCTCCTATGCCAAGTCATCATTATTGGCTAGGTGCCCAGTCACAAGTCGTGTCGCACCAATTAGTGTCCTAGTGTTTAGCTTAGTGTAAAAGCTAAGTTATTGCATTTATTTCTACAGTGACGAGTTACCAGACATCCATAGAACTTTTATCGCAGCTTGTTTTGCTAGAGGCAAGTACATCTACATACTCATTTACTGTCTTTTAATGCTAGAACATGTATTAACCCTGTTAAAAGACTGATCCTTGAGGTAGCAAGTTATGTCTTCACATGTTGTATCACTTTCAGTACCAGCCATGTTTAGTACATCTCTTATATCTTCACATGCTTCTTACGGGTTCTCAGTACAAGTTTTACTATGCTTTAGACTGCTCTGAGTATTCACATGTTTTATACTGCTCCCAGTACCTGTCATGCTTATACTGCTCCCAGTATCTCTCACATGTTTTTCTGCTCTCGTATCTCCCACATGTTAAATAAATGGGTTAAGGGGAAACTGTTAGTAGTGTACGTGAACATGACCCCCTTCTCCGTATGTACTTACCGCGCTCGGGGACATTCTATATGCGACCTTGCCGTATGTTTCTGAATCTCGCGTTTGTGTATGGATATACACCGATGCCGTTCGTGCACGTGTGGGCACACCAGAAAAAAGCTTGACATGTACCACAGTACATCCTACCACCTATTGACCGATTCACGTACATGCTACGGTTTTAAACTTTTAAACTATATGTGGTCATTTGTAGAAATGACCAATTAAACCATGATATGCCATGTTCCCTATGTTACTATGATACTATGATCCCAGTTGTACCATGAGGCCATGTTTCCAGTATTTCCTGTTTCTAGACTTATCACACCATGTTTCTTGTTGTACATCTCTTTCATTATATGTTCAGTACTTTAGTTGTAGAGGTTGTACTTGCTCCCGTCCTGACAGGATAACGTTGTAGGTATACTTACTGAGGAGGAGTTGCTCTGTGATTCCTATTATGGAGTCACTGCCGAGGACCCGGTTTTGCCATACGAGTGTTCCTGCGGGGAGACTCGTCTAGTTTGCTTAGCTGCTTGGGATACTTAGTGTAGTCATGTATTACTATACCATTTTGTAACTGGACATGTATCCAGTTTTATATTTCAGTTTACTTGTACTTGGATATTTCACTATATACGACGACTTTTGTTTGGGAGCATTTATGATTCTTCTTCACTTATAGAACTGTTAGCATATTTAGTCTTGTCTTGTTATCTCTAGAACAGGTTACTGTGCTTTATCTTAAGCGTAGGCTGGACATGGCTCGGCCCCCAACAATTTGGGTAACGGGTTGTGACAATATACGTGTATAAATAATTATCAATAATAGTTTTAAAACCCATGGTGTATAATAACATTGATAATAACAGCAATATCAATGATAATAATTTACTAATAACACTAAAATATTTTTATATATACACTGATTTGTATATACATCAAGAGTAGTCACTCATACTGCTGAGTGCTGAACCCACATCCCACGTCCCATTATTAACCAGGCAATTGTTATTAAAGAGAGAGAGAGATTTAGAAAGTAGTAATTGAGAAGGGTATTGAGAATGGTGATCGGGAGAGGGGAAAGTGAGGAGGCTTACCGCGCTCTTTGTAAGTGTCCCTGGCAACAGAGGCGCCTGGCAGGGGCTCGCCGCCTGGGGGACGCACGCGACACTGGAGGAGCATCGGGGTCGAGATGACGCGGAGATGGCCGGAACGGAGTGATTGATTTGTACGAGACGACACCGGAGATTGTCTCACGGGGAAGAGCTCGACGGACTTCATGTGGTGCTCGGGTTCAGGCGGTCGGCTGAGCACATGCGGTATTGGCAACATGTCGAAGGAGCCGAGGGAGGTCGGATCGGTGACATCGACGGCGAGGTTCGATTTCTTTTGTTCTTATGGTGTGGGAATGGTGAAGTGTGGTCATGGTGGGTTGTGTGATGATGATGAACAAGGGCGGGCTATAGACTAGTCGGTGAAGGGGGCACCAGAGAGGCGGAGGCATAGTAGCGCTGGCCGCCAGCGGCATCCCTCGAGCAGGATGCTACCGCTGGGGTGGTGACATGAAGGGAAAGCGTGTAAAGTCTTGAGTCGGGATGGTGGCTCTCGATCGGCAGAATTAGGATTTGGATTTTGCCGTTCGTGTCGGAGTTGTCTAACATGAGGGAAGGAAAATTTTTATGTACAAAATATGAAATAATATGAGACGGACACGGACACACTGGTCCGGACACAGTTGATATTATAATCTGTGGTGGACACACGGACAAAATCGGACACGAATACGCTATTGGCTGAGTTGTCATATTCATACATGCCGATGTGGCTGGGTTTGGCGTACACAGGAGGAGGCCGAAGTGGTGGCATGGGGAATAGGTGATAGCAGTGGTCTCTATGGTGGTGAACGGAAGAAGGTTGAAGGGGGCGGCGGCGAAGGCTTCTTGGCAGGAGACTTAGATGAGGGAAGAGAAAGCTTGGATGGAAGGAAAATCTCTCCTTAAATAGAGTCAAAAACTTCTAGTTTGATAAGAAGTACAATTTTTAGAAGATAAAGTCTTCACTTTAATTTAAATCAAAAGATATCTAAATAAATTTAATCTAGTCATAATATGTTTAATAGATAATAGTAATAACTTAAAATGCAAATTCAAATACCAACTAATAATATTCTTTATTATCAAGATACCGTAAAGTATATTTTATAAATCCAATTTTCATTTAAGGAAATACTTTGATAAAATCTTATTAAGGAATTATTTATCCTGTAATACCTATATAAATTTTATTAAAATAGCTATTAATAATTTTCATAATTTTAGAGAATAATTATTCAAATGAAAGCCCAAAATATTACAACCAAATATAAAATAAAGTTTATGCACATTATTTAGAATTATATAAACCAAAATAAATTATAGGCCCAAAATACCAGAATGTTTATATGTATTCATATATAATATTTAACCCAAACTAAAGCCAGTAATGTTTTATACGACGTTCCCTTACTGTTTTAGCTCAAACCTTTTTACTGTACTACATAAATAAACCCGTTTATATATAACCCAAGTCTTTAGCCCAAATACTTAAAAGCTTATTAAGAGAACCCAAAGGGAACCAAAATATAACACCCTTCAACTAAATACTTATACCTCAAACATATAAAGCCGAAATCAGTTTGAAATACTAGATAATAACGTTAACACATTTCAGAGGTTATTTCTCTCAAAACATGAAAATTGTAAAATAAAAGTAATTTTAAAAAAAATTCGGGAAGGGCGATTACATGACCCTAAGGAGGGAACCATGTGGGATATTTTACTAGGAGGTAAGGTTAAAACTTCATAAAAAAAAATGCATTAATGCTTTTGTCACTCTCTTGGATTTATTCCCTTTGGAGCTAAGCCCCAAAGGGGCTTAGCGACTCGGACTCAGGTTCGAGCTCATGGGCTCATGAGGCATAACGTAGCGTCTTATTGGCACACTTTGCACTTAACACGTCAGCATCGTCGCAAGGTACTTTGTGTGCTTCTTGATGCGCGGTCGCATGCATACGAACGCATATGCGGTCCGCATGCGGTCCATTCGGCCATACAGCTCATGCGGCCTCATGCGGCTCATGCGGTCATGTGGTCATGCGGCCATGCGGCTCATGAGGCCCATGAGGTCCATGCAGCCCATGCGGTCCATACGGCCTCATGCAGCTCATGCGGCCACGTGCTCATGCGGCTCATGCAGTTCATGCGGCTCATGCGACCATGCGCTCATACAGCTTATGCGATCATGCGGTCCATACGGCTTATGCGGTCCATGCGGCTCATGCGGCCATATGTCCATGCGGCTATGTGACCATGCTGCTGCTGCGTGATTGGCTCCACTGATCGCACAGGCAATTATGGCCTTGAGTCGGTTACTAGAAAGATTGATTCAAATTTGATTCGAATTAATTTAGATCATATTTTTGCGGGATTTGAATTTAATTCGTAGCTATCTTTGTGGGATCTTTCCAGAACTGATTGAGCGGCTAGGGCTTTCTCTTTCTCTCTATATATACTCTCTTCTGGCCTCCTTTGAGGAGTGATCCAAAAAATAAAAATAAGAAGAGAGAGAGAGTGCCGCTACTGCCATTGTTAGTTTAGAAAGTCTGAGGAGTTAGAACAGAGGTGACTTCGAACGTTCCAGAAGTTCTTCAAACTTGTCGGTTCCTGGAAGCAGATCGTGTGGGGGCAAATCTTGCTTTGAGCAACGGTATTTTTACACCCCAGCAAATTTTCTCTATTTCATCTTTCGTGTGATTATGTATCTCGTTTTGTCCCAATTGTAACACATTTGCAAGGAAGAACGAGAGATCTCTTTTCTCTCTCACTACAACAAAAATGATGTATGACGACACTTTCTTGATGACACTTGTTAAATAAGTGTCGTCAATTTTTTTTATTATGACCCTTTGCTAAACCATGTCATTGTAATGTAATATTTATCATCATTTATGGCACATTTTTAAGAGTGTCATACCATATATTTAACGACACCTTTAGAATGTCATTTAATATTAAATAACAAAAAACAACACATTTATAGTGACATCCAAAAAAAATTTGTATCTGTTTTACTTAACAAAATGCCTGAAAATCGGCTTTTGAAAATAAAACTTGAAAGAGTACAAAAAAGTACAAATTGATCTGGGAAGTATTGCTATGAAAGTCTGATCTGAAGGCGATCACTTTGTTCCTTGGACCATACGATGATGATGAAGATCACTGCTAGAAGTTGAACAACTGGAATAACTAAGTCACCAGAAAGGTATCGACGCACTTGGGCACTGATGGCGAGGTCGAATGCTTTCCTGCTTTGCTTCACTCTGTTCTGGAAGAAAGGTTGAAGAAGAATGCTCTGAAAAATTAAAGTTTCTGGGCTCTGATCTCTATATATTCTCCTCTGTCTCTCTCTGTGTGTCTTTAAAAAAAATAAGTCTATTTATAGACTTGGCTTTTTGTTCGTAAAACTCAGCAAAATCCTGCCTTTACGCTGGTAACTGCCACCCATAACTGAAGTCATCCTCTACATACGTTGACACGTGTCCCATTATCTCAATAAGAATAGGATACACGTACACACGTTCTTCGAGATATGTGGCATGAAAGCCACGTAGGCAAACTACGTTCCAAAGTAATCAGGAAGGATCGGACGTAAAAACAACCCAAATATACTCTGAGTGTAAAGTAATAGACTAGGCGTAAAATAGCCCTAAAATGGACTTCTCGCGTCAAGTGGTTGATAAAACAACCTTGAGCGTAAAAGTAGCCCAAATAAACTTTATGCACACGTCAACTTTGAGCGTAAAAAGCTCATATAGTATTCATGCGTAAAAGAAGCCATCCTGTGAGCGTAAAATAGCTCAGTCCACATACTAAACGATAATATTGGTGTCTGTGTAAAACAAATCCCTTTGAATTCTGTGTTATACGCTGTCAGTAGATCTTTATGTCAGACCCATCATCACTTTCATTAAATGCATGATTTGACAACCTGTCCTTGGCGTAAAACGGTTGGCGTGTCCATAGCGTAAAGTAGCTGACCTGTCCCTGGCGTAAAATAGCTGATCTGTCCCTGGCGTAAAGTAGCTGACTTGTCCCTAGCGTAAAGTGGCATAAAACAGCTCATTTTGAGTATAAAGCTCTATCTCTTTTATTCAGTCTATGAGACACTTTTTACGCTCCTACAAGACCCCCTTCAAAGTTTTCAAATACTTTCAAAATTTGAAATACTTTGAACAGAAGCATAAAATTCGGGTTTTGACCAGTCAGCGTAAAATTTGGGATATCCAGCGGTCATTCGCGTAAAAATAGGGATATCCAACAGTCGGCATAAAAATAGGGAATTTGAACCGATTCAAAAAATCTCTATAAATAGAGCTTTTCAAGTTCGATAAGGACTTTACTTGTCTCTTTGCAGTCCCGCATCTCTTCGCCCTCCTTTCTTCGAAATCTCCCTCACTTGAACTCGATGGCTCCCAAGAAAACCGCTGCCGGCAACAAGGGGAAATAACCCGCCGTTGACTCTTTATCAGCCGACCGTGAACAAACTCCCATTCGGTCATCGACACCACTGCGACAACCCAATCCCGCCGTAGCTCCACCTATGAAGGGTAAAACCCTATCTTTTGGCCGGAACTTTCATCGGAGAAGAAGAAGAAGAAGACAACCCAAACTTTCAGATTTCACGCCCACGTCATTCGTGTTAGCGTAGAAAAAATAACAAAATGCGCCCATGTTGTACGTGTCAGCGTAAAAAGAAATACGCCCACGTTATACGTGTCAGCGTAAAATTCGAATTACGCTCATGTCTATTCATGCCAGCGTAAAATACGCCCACATTATACGTGTCAGCGTAAAATTCAAATTACGCTCATGTATATTCATGCCAGCGTAAAATTTTCAAACACGCTCACTTTAGCATGTGCTAGCGTAAAATGAAAACTTTGTAAAACAGACTTTTTTACACTTAAAATTTTTTAACCAATTTTAGTAAGCGTAAAAGTCAATGTCTTTACTCATAAAACTTCAAATTAGATTTCTCACTAACTTGATCTTTTTTCCTTTTGTCAGTGGATTTACAAGCTCATCCTCTTGAAGAAGTTTTTGGCTCATCAGTGGGCATGGTGGGCTCGAACTATCTGGAGGATTTATCTCATGTTAAATTTTCTCAATCCAACCCCGAATACCGTGCAGCGAGAGCACAGATGATATCTGCCCAAGGAGATAGGATGCTATTATCCATGATCGATGGGGAAGTGCTGGTGTCACTGGACAATCAACAATTCTTAAAGCCAGCTTTCTTATTCGGGGATGCGATAGATTTCAAATCGCAAACTCATCCCAAAAGGAGGCCTGGGTATTTAGATCTGGAGAAAGGGTGATGTATCTCCCTGACATGGACAGGAATTACCCTTTATCTGCTTTCTTCCATGCTAGCCATCACCGTTAAATGCTATGGAATTTGACTCCCAATAGCTATGGTAGACCAGGTAGGATCATTTTCAGAAGAAAGAGAGCAAATGACATGGGTTATCACATTAGCACTCCCTGTAGTGGTGTCATTCCATTTTCTGGTCTATTGCCCGGGTTTACACCGAGTGAGGACTCACTTCTCATCCAGCCGGTACAAATTCCTATGTTCATAAATAAATTTCTAAGGGAAGGAGTCTTATATCCTCAAACCAACCCAAGGCTGACAGGGTGGCTAACCCCTTACAGTAGTAACTGGATTCAGATCAGTAATTGGGTCATGAAGCAGTTTAAAACAGAATTAGACGATATTGGCCTGATGAAGCGGTGGCCTCTACCAGTTATGGCATTCCATCGAACAGCAACTTATTCCTAGCTTTACTGGAATTGTATATGAGTTCGACAGGAACTTTTGCAACTCCACACGGCGAAATGGGCCTTGCTTTGCATGAGATGCAATTCATTTCAAAACTGCCGATGGGCGAATTCCCTTATGAAGAATACATTCCTTCCAATCGGGAATTAGCAGAAGTTCGAGAGAAGAGCCCCGAAATGGTGCAAGTCTATGAAGAACTTATGTGCCATTATCTGATTTGTACCAGTATGTACGAAACTGGGTCACATTTGGCATACATAACCAAATGGACAACCTATCTATTTTACCATGAAAATAGAGTATCCAAAACTGAGAAGAGCAGGTTTCGAGAAGACAAAACTCAAACCATTAAACCTTGCTCAATAATTCCTACAGATGTAATCCAAGAGTTGATGGCTTCTCAGAAAGCTCACGACCAATATCTGTCTACCAAAACCGGAGACATCCCTGCGGGGACTAAGGCTTTAAGCTACCTGAGGCAGGGTAGTCAGAAAATATCCAAGAAGGCCTTACTGGCAGGCTTCCTATCCTTATGGCTACGAAGCTGGGTCGTACCAGGGATCAGTACCGTGGACAGGATTCACCGCAATGTATTATGGCCAGCGGTACATTTAGTATTCAAAAATAGAATCAACCTACTGTCGGCAATGGTATGCCGAATAAATGCAGGTCTATGGACTTTCGGTGAAGAGCTGATTAATAATGCTCCTAATCGAGACAATTTTCCAAGGGTGGAGTTACCCTACACCTATCTGATGGGTTGGTTACTACACCACAATTGTAATTTGCTGCCACCGGGCCCTGAGGATGAAGCGAGGATTTTCCTCCAAAAATTTAGCAAATCCACATGGAGAGCTACAACGGTGGCAGACACCCGAGCAGCATTAAATTACTCTCACGGCTGGAACTTCTTCTGCACAAGGCCACCTATTCCAGCCGACTGCCTTGGCGTGTAATTTGAAGATAGAGTAGATAAATCAGCTTTATTGCCAAGATCTGTCTTCCGATGGCTGGCGTACATCAGACCCTTCCATCTGATGTACAGGAATGAAGATTACTGCACGTTTGAACCTTACCTACCAAGTAGGTTCGCTCGCCAGTTTGGATATGACCAACTTCACGTTGGCAATCCTTCCACCAGCTTTTATCATTACGGAAAGCTGATTGACGGTGCACGAGCATGGAGATATTTCAGCACTGCATGTACTGGTGCTAGATTCACCATATCTACAGCCACTAGTACAACTGAGCTACGTATACTTCACACGTATGCTCGTTTTTATACATCCATTCGCTCTTTCGAAGATGGTTATAGCATGCAAGGAAGTCTACGATGGGCCCAGGAGGGAAATATTGAAGAACCCATCAGAATAACTCCTGACGTACCAGACAATACTTCTGCTATAGATGAATTTCTGACAATAATTCCTAGAGGAGCTGGGGAGATAGCCGCGGGACCAATAGTTATTGGAAAAACCCGCAAACGAAAGCAGACTACAACTACCACTCTTCCAGTGAAGTCTCCTGAGAAGAAGAAAAAAGACTACTACTAAAGGGCCTTCCAAACCCAAAGCCTTTATTCCAGAAGATGACATCTCGGTCGAAGAGGACCAATTTGTTGCTTCCTCTTCAGTCCATCCGGGAGAAGGGTCTTCAACACCTCAACCAGCAGCAGTATCAGAAGTTGTAAAACTTTTATCTGCTGGACGCCTTAGCTCCTCACTCCATTTATCTTTGCCTCGAAAGGTACAAGTTACGGAGGATACTACTACTGCACACATTGCTGATAGAGACCGTATCCCATCAGACGAGCCGGCTCTCACCTTTGACGATGATGACTAGGATGGTGATTATGATTCATACCTTGAACAAAACGCACATATTCCAGGTACTACGCAAAACCTATACGGAATTATGTATCATGATTTTGTATATTAACTTATTTTGTTCATTTTGTAGATACCATCATTGCACCAAAGCCTGTGGCTCCTTCTCCTCCTCAAAAAGATATCCATGAGGAAAACGAGGAATCTGATGAAGAGGCTTCTTCTTCACACGAAGTAGAAGTAATCTAACCAGAAGATGTGCAACAAGAAGTACAGAAAGAACTTGAAGCAGAGGTTGAAACAGAGGTTGAAGCAAAGGCTCAGCCCGAATTATCTTCTCGTATTGATGACCGAGAAAAAGAACAAGCTGCAGAAAAACCAACTGCAGACCATGAAGCAGCTAGTGAGGGAGGAACTGGCCTCGATGAAGAACTTGAAGTTCCTCCAGAGCCTGGACAGCCAGAAGTCAAAGGAGACGATGGAGGCATAGTCAAATTACCAACCGAAACTGAGAATGTTGTGATAGCATCCTCTGCTATTACTACTGATCCTGTAGAAGTTCTGGAGCAG
Source organism: Iris pallida (assembly GCA_029216955.1). Taxonomy (NCBI): domain Eukaryota; kingdom Viridiplantae; phylum Streptophyta; class Magnoliopsida; order Asparagales; family Iridaceae; genus Iris; species Iris pallida. The sequence continues at coordinate 51,770 of JANAVB010025769.1, read as the reverse complement.
AGTATGCCTGAACTTGAGTCTGCTGCCACCAGCATCATTCCATCTGTACCCATCACCGCCACTAAAACTCCAGTAGTTTCAGCTCCATAAACAGGTGGAGTAACTAACATTGAAGACATTGATTCCGAAGCTGCTGGGAACCAGTTGACTATGATAATAGTAACTACAATGGCTTCATCTCAGCCTGCTATCAGAGCAACTACATCTGTAAATGTTGAAGACACAATCCCTGAAGCTCTTAGGGATCAAATGGCTGTGACAACAGTAATAAGAATTGCTTTATCTCAATCTGATGTCACACCAACAGCATCTATTCCTAGTCTCCAAAGAAGAGATCTAGTAGATATTGCCGCGACGCCAAGTTCAAGTATAGAAATGAATCTCCTAGTTGAGATTCATACTGAAACTTTTTATAAAACTTTGACGACCCTAATCAAGATGGTCCTGAATAAGGGTCTCAGTTATGAGAGCTTGAAAGCGTCTATGGCTCTTACCATCAGGAACGTTGCTATGTTCAATGATATGGGGAGAGCAGCAACATTAAAGAAAATTATGGAAGGTCTTGAACAACCCATCCGAGAGTACCTTAAGTTGTCAAGTAAGACTGTTAAAAATCTCATACAAGAAGAGTATGACGCCTTGACAGCTGATTATCTTGATCGGGAGACAAGATATAATGAAGCTCTCCAAGATTATAATATAAAGGTTGCCAAAGAGAAAACCTTTTTAGCTGGAATACAGCCCGAGCTGGATGGTCATACAGCAGCCTATGACCCCTTAAACCAGGAGATTCAGCAGCAGAATGATAAAATCCAAGAAGTTGAGGCTGAATTGGCTCGGTTAAAGACAGAGAGGGAACAGATAATTGCTGCTAGGAATCAGCATCTTGCTCAGGGCTCTATTTTAGAAGAACAGGCCTACGGAGCCGAATCAACTATCAAGACCCTTGATGAAGCCAAGGATAATCTGATAATCAGCTTCGCTGGACTTTCTAATCTTTGCACTACCGAAGCCCGACATGCTGAAGCGACTAAGAAAGTATTGAGCTCTCGTGATAGGCGCCTGGCAGAACTGCAAAAATTACTTCAAGATGTTTCTGCTCCACCTTAGGAAACTAAGGAGCTTTTGTAACTTTTGATATTATCCAAGAAATGAATAAAATATTTGTTTTGTGATCCTATCATTTATTTTGCAATTAAACAATAGGCATGAGATAGTAAGCACTTATCAGAGGTAATATGGACATGATAAGTTTTCGAAATTCTATAAATTGTATCTATCCAGAGGTAATATGGACATGATAGATAATGAAATCTCATTTTCTTGTTTAGAGTATATAATACTATCAGAGGCAATATGGATATGACAGATCGTAATAACTCAAAGAAATATAGATTAATATCTATTCAGAGGTCAAATGAACATGATAGATAGGAAATACAAGCATATGTAATATTTATTCAGAGGTCAAATGAACATGATAAATAATGAGTCCAACTTTTTAATCAATTGATAAGATAGAAGATTAAAAAATTTCTCCAAAGAGACAAATAATCAGCTTAACCAAACATTGGTAGCTGGGGAATAAGAAAACAGATGTCATTAAGGATATATGACAATATCAATAAAAGAATGAATGAACCAGCGTTTCTTTTGGGAAACGAAAGGTCAATTCAATTCTACAATTAAATGAATGAATCTGCCGTAATGAATGAACAGGTCTTTTCAGGAATGACAAGTTGTTTCAATTTCCAAGACAAATCCATTAATATCTTTCTCCTATAAATAGATGAGAACTCTTCGTAAAGATTCATTCTTGTTTCCATTCCTCTATTGAAAAATGTCTTCTAAGGACATGCAGCAAAAGAATGAAGTCTCCATGAAGGTTGAGGACGTCATCGAGACGCGCTCCGTTGAGCCAATTGTGTCAGGCCCGACCGAAGTAGGCGAAAGCTCTTCTACATCCAAGCCAGCACAAAACATCCTCACTTTCTTAGTAGAGCCTGAAGAAGAGGCGCTGAGGATGGCTGCCTGCAAGTTTTTTGTGAACTCAGGCAATGATGCCTTCAATGCATTGGCCGACTATGTATTTAATAAGGAAGGCAGTGGTCCCCGTCCTTAATCCTTTGTTTAGAACAAAAATAATAATAAAAAAATTTTATTTTCATTCTTTTTTTTTATACATAGTACTTCTTAAGAAATTTGCCATTGATCGGCATCATAAGTAGATCTCCATTGGGCTTGGATAACCGATAAGCGCCATTGGAAAACACGGTCTCGATTACATAAGGGTCTTCCCATTTTGCTTGGAATTTTCCTTTGCTTTTGTGAGTCATCACCATCGGTCTTCGAACAGCTAATACCAGCTTACCAACCTTGAATATTCTCTCTTTAACTTTACGATTGAAAGTTCGAGATATACGGGCTTGATATAGCTCAATATGCTGTTGTGCTTGAAGACGCTTCTCGTCCAATCCTTCAAGTTCTTGGAGTCGTAAGCGATCATTATTCTCTATAGTTAGCTCATTAGCAATGGCTATTCGAAGAGATGGAATCTGGATTTCCAATGGAAGGACAACCTCACATCCATAAACCAGTGAGAATGGTGTAAAACCAGTAGAAGTTCGGACTGTTGTTCGATATGCCCATAAACATTCTCCAAGTTTCTCATTCCAATCACGTTTATTAGAAGAGACAAACTTTTTGAGAAGTTTGATGATTGTTTTGTTGAAAGCTTTGGCTAAACCATTAGCAGCTAGATTATAAGCTGTAGAAGCCAAATTTTGAATTCGATTCTTATCACAGAACCGATAAAATGCCTGACTGGCAAATTGTGGTCCATTGTCATGAATTATCCGTCGAGGAATCCCGAAACGATAAATGACATGGTGTTTGATGAAGCTGATCACATTAGATATTTTCACTTCAGTAAGGGGAACTGCTTCTGCCCACTTAGAAAAGTAATCGGTTATAGCCAATATAAACCGATGTCCTTTAACAGAAGGAGGGTTAATCGGACCAATGATATCCATACCCCAAGCTTCGAAGGGCTAAGAAGCTGCTGTAGGATGTAGAAATTCAGAAGGTTGGTGGATAAAGTCAGCATGAATCTGACATGCTTTACACCTTCTGGCGTAATCGACAGCATCTGCTATCATGGAAGGCCAATAATACCCCATTCTTCGAATGCGATCTTGTAACTTCGGACCTGGTTGATGAGCACCATAGACACCATCATGAGCCTCACAGAGTGTCTGTTTAGCTTTACTTTCTGAGAGACAGCGCAGCAAGAGTCCGTCGTATGAACGACGATATAACATATGTAAAGACGAATCATAGTAAAATCGAAATGATCGTCTCTTGATTGATGTAGCTTCTTTTGGATCTTCAGGTAAAATCTTATGAACCGCATAATCAATGAATGGACTTCTCCAATCCTTCTGCTGGAAACTTGACTCTGTAGTATAACTCTGTTCAATATACAGATTATTCTTAACACAGAATAAGTCTCGGTCCAACAAAGTAATTGTATTTTGTCTTCGAATTGGAACAGCCAAGTCTACAGCTAAGCTAGCAAGAGCATCAGCTTCCACATTCTAAGAACGTGGCACGAATTCGATGAAGAATCCTTTGAATGAAAGGATCAACTCGATTACCACTTGATGATAAGGGATGAGATCAGGATTTCTGACTTCATAAGTTCCTCTAACTTGATTAACAATTAGTTAAGAATCTCCATAAGCTTTTAGGAACTCAATATCCAATTGTTTTGCTACTTGGAGACTAATCAGCAAAGTATTATATTCTGCTACATTGTTAGAGCATGGCTCATTGAGAGAATAGGCACGGTATATGACCATTTTATCAAGAGAAACCAAGACGATTCCTACTCCAGAGACAATATTACCTTTAGGTCCAACCCGTGATGCTCCATCAAAATATAATTGCCAGATGTCATCCTTCAAAGTCATGTTGCAATCCACGACTTCATCTGGAATGTCCTCATATAGCTTCGATGTTTCAGGTATAGGATGAGCTGCTAAGAAATCAGCTAATGCTTGACCCTTTACGAATTTTTGAGGTACATAAACCATGTCATAAGGAGTAAGCAACATTGCCCAGGTAGCTAACCTAGAGTTAAGAATGCTCGGTTTTCTTATTAATACCCGAATGGGATTTATTCTGGAGATAACATGAATAGTCTGTCCTGTCACATAATGTCTTATCTTTTAGACTACAAAAACCAAGGCCAGACATTCCTTTTCTACAGGAGTATGCCTGTGTTCAGCTCCGACCATCATTCGACTAAGATAATAAATTGCTTGTTCATGCCCCATATCACTTTTTTGTGCAAGAAGAGCACCAAGTGAATGATCCAAAGCTTGAGCATACAGCAAAAATGGTCTTCCTACCACTGGAGGTACTAGAACAGGTGGATTTGTAAGGTATTGCTTGATGTCATTGAAGGCTTTCTGACACGCTTCATCCCAAGCAAATGATACATCCTTCTTTAATAGACGGAAGAAAGGTTGACATCTCCTAGAGAGATTAGATATAAATCTCCTGATATAAGCAATGCGACCCTGAAAGCCACGAAGTTCTTTCAGATTACGAGGAGGACGTATTTCAAGAATTGCTTTAACTTTGTCATGATCAACATGGATACCCTGAGAAGTAATGACAAATCCTAAAAATTTGCCACTGGAAACCCCTAAGAAAGACTTAGTAGGGTTCATTTTCAATTGATGTTGACGCATCAATTCAAATACTGTCTTCAAGTCTTGAATGTGATCATCCTTTGATCGACTCTTAACAACAATGTCATCTATGTAACATTCAACTGTCTTTCATAGATATTCTTGAAAGATGTTGCTCATAGCCCATTGATATGTGGCACCGGCATTTTTAAGACCAAACGGCATAACCGTATAGCAGTAAACCCCAAGGGGTATACGAAAAGCAGTATGCTTCTCATTTTCTGGATGCATCTTAATTTGATTATATCCTGAGAATCCATCCATGAAAGACATGCGTTCAAAACCGCATGTATTGTCTATCATGACATCGGTAATCGAAAGTAGAAATTCATCCTTTGGATAAGCTGCATTAAGATCTCGAAAATCTATGCAAACTCGGACTTTTTCGTTCTTCTTCATAACAGGAACAATGTTGGCAACCCAATCCGGGTGTTGTTCTTCACGAACAAAGCCACTTGTGATCAGTTTTTTGACTTCCGCCTCAATTGCATCCATCATATCTGGTCGAAAATGCCGTTGCTGTTGTTTTACAGGCTTGACATTAGGAAGAATATTGAGTTTATGAGTAGCAACTTTAGGATCTAGACCTGGCATATCCTCATAACACCATACAAAAATATCAATATATTCTTTGATCAGTTTTATCAACTCTTCCTTTTCATCATCAGAAAGGTTTTTACTGATGAATATTGGTTTGGACGTAGTTCCATCTCCAACATCAATTTGGACAATATCATCCTCTGTAGGTGGCTGTCGCTGTTCAAAATGAAGTTCCCATTGAGTGTCCATCTGTTGAGCCTAAGGATCATTCTCAAATGGTTTAGATTCACCATCAGTTTGAACCATGTTTACTGAGAATATTTGTTCAGATTCATCATAATAACCTCCTCTAACATATGAGGAATAAGACGTATCAGATTCGATGAATTGGATTTCTTCCGAATCTGATGATTGTGAAGAGCTAGAAGAGAATTCTTCTTGTATATCGTCATTAAACATGTGGGACGGATCATATCCCAACTCATGACGAGTTTTCTGATAAAACGGATCACGACTTAATGGTAATCGTCTACCCTTGCCTTGATTGAGACCTTGCATAGTCTTCAAATCATATCCCATATTCTGGATAATCTTGAGAGATTGTTGACTATATTTGTCAATTCGGATTCTTCTTTTATCTTTATCTCTCAGATCATCTGTCTGAGCAACATGGATATTTCTAGCCAGGCCAAACATAATTTGCTTATTTTTTTTATCAGACGGAATCACAAAATAAGATTCTTCGTGACGTTTATAAGTTACACAAGCTTGCGATGAAGCGACTACAGGAAGAAGATAGGAAGAAGATGTTAGGAACCTTTGAGCATAAGGTCCAACATCGACATGAGGTGGAAAGGAATTTTTCTTATGGTCAATATATAAGGTTACCTCTGTGTCTATGCCGTCTTTATACTGATAACTTTGATTATTCGAAGATAAAGTCATTCTCTCAACAAATTTGACAGCCATATACTCAAAAAGGAAATTTTATTGATATTAGAAAGTACAGAATGATCAATATTTACATTATTTACAATTTGACTGCTACGCTTCGGATTAATCACTAATGGACCATCATCCGTCTTCTGTGTAGACTTGCCAAGATTGACGATCAATGGTGGTTCTGGATCATTCATACGAGAAGTACGCCCTTTGACCTTGATCACAAGAGGTTGAACTTGGCTTTTAGCAGAAACATTCACTAATTCCTCAGATGAAGCTTGAGTTCTTCCTTTGACCTTGATCATCAGAGGTTGATTATTGACAGGTTGGGGTTGGATTCGCCCTTTGACTTTGATCTTCAAAGGTTGCTCTTCTGGCGGATCTTCATTAATAGACTGATCTTCGACAGATGATCGATCTTCAGCTATGTCTGATATCTCTTTCACATACTCTTATTTGTAGAGCATTGAATCAGAAAAATAGGCTTCGACACCCTTGAAAGGATTGATATCAGCCAACTCAGTCTTCACAAACCTTTGGGAATCCACGTACTTGAAGCATTGGTGGAGAGTTGAAGGCACGATGTTATGCTCATGTAACCACGGTCTTCCAAGAAGGATGTTGTAGGATACGTCTGAATTAATAACATAGAATGTTGCCATCGTTCGAAGATCACCAATCTGTATTTTCAGACGAATCTTTTCCAGTGGTTTACTCTTTCCAGAGTTGAAACCAACAATTGTGGTACTAGTGTAAGTCAAATCACTAGTAGGAATCCTCAACGGTCTTAGCATACTTTGAAGAATTATGCTAATGGAAGACCCAGGATCAATATAAATTCTATCAACTTCAGTGGATTCAATATATCCAGTATAGCACAAAGGCATGTCATGCTTGTTATGCTTCAACAGCATATCTTTTTGTGTAAAGGTAATATTAGGAATTACCTCCATCACACTATGACATTGTGGGCATGACACTGGAATATTATCAGGAGTCTTGAGTTGAGCTAAGCAGGAGTCAGCTTGCAGCAAAGCTTTACTCAAGGTTTCACGACTTTCTTTAGAAAGGCGAAGCAACTTGAAGATAGATAGTCTAGCCGGAGTATTGGCTAACTGGGCTAGAATATCAAATTTATAGGGTTTCATCACCACCACCTGACTGGAAGCAGACTTCAACAGGATGTCAAAGCGTACTGCTCTCTGTTTTCCCTTTTCAACCACGGATGGTTTAGCACGAGACGGTTGAGTTGGTGGTGTTTTAATATTCTCTGCTTCTTTGGAGGATCCCTCATAATCTTTGTGGTACTCTTTCCCAGATCTTGTTCCAGCAAAGGTTTCTTCTTCAGACTCAGAAGAAGGAAGTACCATATTGCAGGATTTAGTCGTCTTTTCCTTAGCCCTCTTCTTATGAGGATTGTTATGAGAAACCTCAGAACCCAATCCAACAGTGGATTTTTGACTTTGAATTTATAAAGGAAGTCGTAATCCTTTACAATAATTCAAACCTTCTGCCTTTTGAAAGTCATAACCCATCTTCTTCATGAGAAGGACAGATTGTTGACTGTACAAGTGAGTGGGCAGCAGATTTTTAACAGGTGGTTCAACAGAGGAAGAAGAAGAGATCTCTGTAACTACAGAAGAATGAGGAATAGAAGTCTCTATAGCTACGGGAGGAGAAGGATTCGGGACACGAGGAAAAATCTCTACAGGAGCTTTTTTATAAGCAGCGAAGACTTGTTGTGCCCTGTATAAGGGAACACTATTCATGGCTAGCCACTGCTGATGAGTAAGCTTGAGCTTTGTAGGAGGAGCCAGACTTGGAGGACATATGTTCAATCCTCTCAGTCTATCTTCCAAAGGAATGCCATCCCATAGATGATCCAAATCATCAGGATCTGGAATAACATGAGAAATCATGTTGCATGTTTTGACTTTCTTACCTTTTTTGGATTTTGAAGTTTTACCTTCATCTTCTATTTCAGGTACTAAGTCAGGATGTACCCACATAATTTCACCATTCTTTAATGTAAGAGGCAACAATCCTTTATTTTCTTCCCTGGCAGGCGGGATATTCACAATCTTCATCGTCGTCTTCGAAATTGGAACAATTTCATCTGGTATTTGTTGAGAAGGAAAACCTCCGAATTGAAGAGAAACTATATTGGTTGTGATCGTATGCTCATTGTTAGTTAAAGAGATGGCATTGGCATTAATCAGCTCTTGAATTTTCTTCTTTAGGACATAACAAGCCCTGGTGGGATGATTGATGTATCTGTGATAGATACAATATTTGGGGTTGTCAGTCAGATTCACCTCATTAGGCCTCTTTGGCTCCGGGATCTAGAGTTTACCACTCTTTACCAGACATTGGAATATTCCTGGGATATCACTCTTGTCAAAAGAATATTCTTCTTTTGGCTTAGAAGACTCCTGATTATTCGACGTCGTTTTATTTTTGGAAAGATTAACCATAAGGGTGTCCTTTCCTATTGCATTACGATTGCCAGAATTATTACCAGGATTACCTTTCTTTTCTTTATTCTCTGAGGCAAAAATCATCCCATGTTCACGAGCCAATCTACCATTAGTCTCGGCAGAAACTGCTGCTATAATAAATGAAGCCCAATCTGTGAATTGGGAACCCATGAAGATAGCAATGGATGGTCGCAGATTCATCTTGCATGTATCAATTAATGCTGAATCTGGCATACCAGGAGGCATCTTTAGAGTCGCCTGTCGGAAACGTTCAATGAACATCCGAGTATATTCTTTCTCCTTTTGTTTGATTTCTATTAAGGAGGACATGTTCATGTCCATACCTCCTTCATAGAAGCGGGAGAGAAACATTGCCTTAAATTCGTCAAAAGACGAAATGCAATTATCGGGTAAACTACGATACCAGTCGTAAGCTGAACCGTCAAGCACCCAATGAACACTCGAGTAAGAAGAGCATCATTTTTCTGCAGATGTACAGTCATAATATCAAAGTAATTGATATACTGACTAGGAGAAGCCTTTCCATCAAACAATACCATTGATTGTGGCTTAAATTTCGTTGGAAAGGGTACATCATTCCAATGAGGAGGATAAGCTTGCTTAATCCCTAACCTCTGGAGCTGCTCCTTGTGCTTCAAAACTTCAAACTGTACTTTGAGCTTACGCACTACTTGAATGGCTTCACTGGTTTGAGGAAGCACATTTGATTGAATGGTTGTTGGATGTACCGTAACCCCCACCGTAGATGGTACATCTTCTGGAATGATGGGATCTGGAGATGCACAATTTTGGTTAACAGCAGGCTCTTGAATATTCAAAGGTATATTAGCCCCTTGACTATCTTGAGTTTGTGCTGCTACCTGCACCGGTGCTACTATTGCCGGTTGAGCAGTTTGTTGAGCCGTTATTATCTGGTGCATGCTTTGCATCATGTTAAGCATGTCTTTCAGTGATTGCTCAACGGCAGTGAGACGTTGTTCTGTATTAGCAAATGACGTCTCTGGTTCATCTCCAATAGCGTAGGATTCAACCTCTCTTGAAGATACAGAGGGATTAGTATAGAGGTATGAATCGACACTATCAGTTTCGGACTCAAAAGATTGAGTACCCCCAGCTTCTGAATCAGAAGTCTGCAACTGTCTTTGTCTTCTTGATCGAGTATTCTGATATACTCCTTCAAAGGAATCAAGAAGTCTGTTGAATTGTTGTTGACCTGGAGTTTGGGACGTGTTCCTCCTAGGACGTCGTCCTCTGTTGGTATGAGATGCCATGTTGACTGATGCATATGACAACTCATGTTCTTGGTCATCATCTTGTTGTTGAGGCGCATTAAAACTTAACCGGTCAAAAACTGATCGTTTAGAAGCCGAACAACAATATTTAATTACAATCTGGTGACACTCACAATGGTGATTTTCTTGGGGGAGTGCCACGGGAGATTGTCTATTTTTACGCTTTTGTATTAGTAATTCACGTAAATCAGAAGGAGTAGATGGAGTAGTCTTCTTTATTACATTTGGGGTAGAAAAACGTTTAGTCCCTTGTGTATAAAGAAGATTACTGGCTGCATTCGCAGAACCAAACTGTACATTTTTACGTGCTTGGATTTGCGTACGTAAATCCTGAGATTTTTGAGCACGAAGGACTCCATCTTCATTGCGTGTAATTTGTAAGTTTGGTACCTTGCGTAAAGCAGTATAAGAAGGTTGTTGGTTGAAAACAGAAGTTTTACCAACTATATTTTTATGCTTTATGTGTGTAGGTACATTCACTTTAGATGCAGAAGCATCATTGTGAATTTTATCTACACTGTCACAGACAGAAGATTTACCTTTACATATAGAGCGCAAAACATGAGTATCTGCCACGTCATAAACAGGAGATTTTCCTTTACGTGTAGAACATAAATTTTGTGTGTCTACCACGTCACAGACGGAAGACTTATTGTTACGTTCAGAACGTAAGGCATTGGAGTCTGCTACGTCACAGACGGGAGACATGTTTTTACGCCCAGGACATAAAACCTGATTTTTACGCCCAGGGCATAAAACCTGATTTTTATACCCAGAGAGTAACACTGGAGAGTCTGCCACGTTACAAACGGGAGACTTATTTTTAAGCGCATGGCGTATCACCGGAGTAGAGACTGCCTCATCACAGATGGGAGCCTCTACAACAGGAGTAGGAAGGATTCCTTTGCCTGCAGAGACAGTAGGGAGATCCGAGGGTGCTTTGGATTTGGGAACCCAAACTTTTCCCGCCTTTCGCAATTTCTGAACATTTGAGCAGCGAGTGCTACCCCCAGTCCAGAGCATTTCTTCGTAGGCAGTCTGGTCGAAGTTCACAACCAGAGTTTTCTTTGTCGATCCAATCGACACATCATCGTATTGAGCAATTGCCTCCTCGTCAGAGGAGAAGGTCGTCCCCAACAGAGTCGCCATTTTGTTTCACTTAACAAAATGCCTAAAAATCGGCTTTTGAAAATAAAACTTGAAAGAGTACAAAAAAGTACAAATTGATCTGGGAAGTATTGCTATGGAAGTCTGATCTGAAGGCGATCACTTTGTTCCTTGGACCATACGATGATGATGAAGATCACTGCTAGAAGTTGAACAACTGGAATAACTAAGTCACCAGAAAGGTATCGACGTACTTGGGCACTGATGGCGAGGTCGAATGCTTTCCTGCTTTGCTTCACTCTGTTCTGGAAGAAAGGTTGAAGAAGAATGCTCTAAAAAATCAAAGTTTCTAGGCTCTGATCTCTATGTATTCTCCTCTGTCTCTCTCTGTGTGTCTTATAAAAAAATAAGTCTATTTATAGACTTGGCTTTTTGTGCGTAAAACTCAGCAAAATTCTGCCTTTACGCTGGCAACTGCCACCCATAACTGAAGTCATCCTCTGCATACGTTGACACCTGTCCCATTATCTCAATAAGAATAGGATACACGTACACACGTTCTTCGAGATATGTGGCATAAAAGCCACGTAGGCAAACCACGTTCCAAAGTAGTCAGGAAGGATCGGGCGTAAAAACAACCCAAATATACTCTGAGTGTCAAGTAATAGACTAGGCGTAAAATAGCCCTAAAATGGACTTCTCGCGTAAAGTGGTTGATAAAACAACCTTGAGCGTAAAAGTAGCCCAAATAAACTTTATGCACACGTCAACTTTGAGCGTAAAAAGCTCTTATAGTATTCATGCGTAAAAGAAGCCATCCTGTGAGCGTAAAATAGCTCAGTCCACATACTAAACGATAATATTGGTTCCTGTGTAAAACAAATCCCTTCGAATTCTGTGTTATACGCTGTCAGTAGATCTTTATGTCAGACCCAACATCACTTTCATTAAATGCATGATTTGACAACCTGTCTTTGGCGTAAAGTGGTTGGCGTATCCCTGGCGTAAAGTAGCTGACCTGTCCCTGGCGTAAAATAGCTGATCTGTCCCTGGCGTTAAGTAGCTGACTTGTCCCTAGCATAAAGTAGTTGGCATAAAACAGCTCATTTTGAGTATAAAGCTCTATCTCTTTGATTCAGTCTATGAGATACTTTTTACGCTCCTACAGTATCCCGTTGTTTATTTTCATTTTGGCACTTTTACCTAAATTTTCTTATTATTTTTTATTTATAGTACGCTCTCTCTTTTTCCTCCTCTCTCTTTTCATTTCTCTCTGACCTACTTTTCCATTATCCAGTTCTGCCCAGCCCTATCCCCGTCATCGGCGTGCTTGCTGGGCTATGATAACGAAGCCTGCTCCTATCCCTATCTTCGGCGTGCTTGCTGGGCTGGTGATCGACTAATTTTGGTGGTGCGGCCTCAAGCTTTGACCGCACGTATCGATCCCGACGAATGCCAACTTCCTCACCACGAGCTCGCGATGAAGCTTCGTTCCTTCGACAGTCTCTCCACCACTCTGTCTTCGTCCCTGGTGACGGCAAACAACAGCTCTGAAGATCTCTAGGCCGAGCTCCGCAGGTGACAAGATCGACCGGTGGAGACGATCACTTCGAACACGATGAAGAGGAGCTCCACAGCTATTCCTCTACCCACAGTGACAGGGGTCATCATCCTCTATGAGCTTCTCGTGCCCGAGTGTCCTCCCTCATTGTCGATGAACATTTTTCTCTATTTGCATGGAAACTGCTCGAAGAAATGTCAATTTCAAGGTTAGTAGCTCTGATCGACGAGAGTGGTCGAATTCGAAAAAGATCCTCTACGAGGACACCCATATCTGACATAATTGTGATTGATTTCTACATGTATGTTCTGTCTTTTCATATTCTTGATTCAGTCAACATGTCTATTTGTTTCCAGGTTAACACAAAGATGTGTGTATGTGACCAACTCAAAACATGTTTATTCAGAGTAACACAGAAGAATGAGTTTGGTATCATGTCCGCTTTGGGAGAGACTCGACTTTTCGATCATTTGAACAGAGAATAAAGGTAGAGAGACGGTGGAGAGGATCACCAGATCCCGGACCGTGTTGGCTTTCAAGGAGAAGGGCGTGCTAAGCGTGTCCTAGTTCGTCATCGTCGGTGACAACCGCGTCTATAAGTGCCCCAGTTGGTCATGGTAAATTTCTCAACCTGCTTCTTGTGCGCATACTTATTCTTGTTTGCTACCATTCTATATTCTTCTTGAATCCACGGCTACGCGAGTATCAAGGTGCAGATCCTCATTTCGATACAATTGTAAGACAATACCATGAGATTGTGAAAGGTTAGGACCATTTAGCAAAAAATTGGTTGATCATTCTACTGGTTCTCTTAATTACATCTCTACTGATTTGCAGAAACTGGAAGGCATGCAATGGATAATTCAACAAGTTGAAATAGACCTAAAACGGTCTCTTGAGCATGCATCATCCTGAGTTTCTTGTGTATTTGCATGTATATGTAGAATAAGGATTGGATCAGTTGTTAATATTTGTGATGGATCTGTTTAGAATCATGCAAAATTTGTATTTTTTTACTTCTATTGTTCATTGAGGATTTTATTGTAATTATCTACAGATGTATTTGCTAGTCAAAGGATTGAATGCCTGGTATCTTATTTGCGGTGTGGTATTACCTAATCTATCAATCAACTTTTGGTTTGATGATTCATGTCTGGTATGGTATGTATCTATAATTCATTAATGCTACTTTTGCTTTTATGGCTTTTGTTTTTCATGATTTTAAGTCATGTGGTAGCTGCACAGCTTATTTTTTCTAATATGACCTGTATTGGCAAAGAATTATTCTATTCAACCTGACGCAACTTACTAATTCATATATAGTTTATATTTTCTTCCTTCATTAAGAACCTGTCTATTGGATTAAATCTCGTTTTCGGTTGGGCACTCAAATGGGGGGTGACAATGGAGTTGGTAATTTAGTCCTACATCGGTTAGGAGGTGGGATCATGTGTGTAGATAATTAGGACTGGTTCAGGCATTACATGAGAATTCTCTTTTAAGGCTTATGGGCCCAATTCAATATCGCATCTCATGGGCCAACTCCGGTTCGGGTCACACCGCGTTTCCAACAAGTCCAAAAATAGGCCCATGACCTTTTTGAATACTTCCCTTCGCTGTCTTAGTTCATTTTCTTCTCAACAACCTCGATACGCCTCATTTTAACTCATGTGACCTCTGTCAGGCGGATCTGCTGTGTCATAGGATTGTTGTGATATATGTACATTTCAAGCCTAGTGATAACACCCAAATCGACCACATATGCAGATATGATTTATATCCACTCATCTTAATATTTTATTTCCTCTTTCAAGTGTACAAAATCATCTTTAGTTGGTCTTGTACCTGCACAAAATTGCCTTCAGTTATCAAATACTAGGTTTTTAACTTTGGCAACTCAGAATGGAGTATAATGTTTTATAATGTCTTAAATTAGTATACTACACAAACATCAAAAACCAAAAGAATGTTAAAGGGCATGTGCCTTGTTCAATCCCTCTCGTCAGTCTTTATATTTGGACAATGTGTGAAGCATAAACTCAAAAGTGCTTTAAATTCTTCTGAATGGATAGAATAATTTCATAATTCACATATGTTGTGTGCTTTTCTGCTTTTCATTCACTTATAAACATCAAATGCTTTTTAACCTTCCGTCTCCTATTGTAAGGTGTAATGCCATCCCAACAAGATACTCTACAGATGCCCGATTTTCTTTGGTTTCCCATTGCTGGTGATCGTCATTTGTGGAGTGTCTTTCTTGATGAAGGTTATTGTCAGGGAATGAAAAATGTGAGGATACTTGTATTGTGTATTATTGTGGGTCTTGAAAATGACGAGGGTTTAGTGTTACACAAATATTTGCATGTGTATGTTGAACACCACTTTGGTTCAATCAAATTATTCAAAAAGCACTATATGTCTCTTTATGTTGCTTTCACCATCAACTAAACACGTCCTATTGTATAAGCGATTTGGCTCAAGCGGGGTAAAACGATATAGTTGGTAGAGGTATTAAACACACTCTGAAGTGTCTTTTTGGTATAAAGGATGTAGTGCTTGTATGTGGTGAGATATGTCTGGATTAGACTAGATGGATGGTGGGAGTGGTTTATTAAAATATATAATTCATATTTTTGATACAAGTTGACACTTCAAATTGGTTTCACATTTTTATACTAGTTTACACTCCAAATTAGCCGCCTACTATTTGAAACAATGACAAAGGTTTATTTGTGGAAAGTTTGCTTCTCTCCCTTTTTTCAATAGGTAAGTAGTTGATGTTATTGCAATTTGCTGGAGATTTAGCACTTTGCCTGTTGCCATGCTTCAAAGGCCATCAGGCAATTGGACACTATTAAAGAGGGATTCCAAGTATGTCTAGTTCCTTTAGTTCTAGTCTCAAGTTTACCTATGCAATGTGGTTTTTTTTCTTTTTTGGTTCCTCATAGGTAGAAACTTATCCATTGTATGGTTGTTTACTGTGTCAAATTAGACACACAAAGTCTGTCACCTTCAGGTAATGAAGTTGCCGCAACACAGCCTGTCACCTTCAGATAATGAATAGGTTATCACACCTTTGGAAACCTATTCTTGAAAGGTGAAGCTCCTCATAGTTAAAGATCATATCAGGAATGATCGAGTGTTTTTACATTCTTTATAATTCCATTACAATAGTCTGAAACCTACTTCTTTCCTCGTTTGTATGTTTACTACCAATCTAAATTATGTTTACTACCACTAAATTATGACACGTAGTGTGTTCTCCACATAAATATTTCTGATCATATTATACTTTAATTACAGGGACTTGTCATACAATCATCTTACTTAAGAAATTCCCCCTAACATTAGTTTTATACAAATTGTTATATTGTAGGTTTCGATTTTGTTTCTAAAGATATTAATGCTTCTGGATATATTATATAGTTCTTTTACTATAACTAATGCATTGCCTTTTTTAATATGAGTCCTAGAAACAATATAACTCATGTGTTACTATTACTAATGCATTGCCTTATCATACAATCATCTTACTATTACTATGGTATGGATGGCATTTCCCGGAGCTTGCTAAAATTATTCAGGATAATATTCAGCACGTGAAGGCTGTGAAGCTGATGGGAGATCGTGTGAATGTAGTGGACCTTGATTTTTTAGAGGCACGACCTTATCAACTTTTTTGTTTTATTTGAGAATGCATTATGTTAATTCTAAGTATACCTATTCATTTTTATTTGTACAAACAATTTTTGTCGGAAGAAGTTGAGGCAGAGCTGAAAGCAGCAGCAATATATCCATGGGAACTGATGTTAGTGAACTAGATTTGCTAAACATTAAAGAGCTATGTGATCAAGTTTTAGCACTTTTAGAGTACAGGGCTCAGCTGTATGACTACTTGAGGAGCAGAATGAATACCATAGCACCAAATTTGACTGCTCTTGTTGGGGAGCTTGTTGGGATACGTCTTATAGCTCATGGGGCTAGTTTATTAAATTTGGTGAAGCAACCTTCGAGCACAGTTCAGATTCTTGGTGCAGAGAAGGTACACAGCTCAGTACTTTTTAGCTCTATACGTTGTTTGTATCAAGATGACCCCCTTTCCTAGCACAAGGTTAGGTCCCATTTACTGGTGATTTGGCCTGCTGACCTGTACTGCCAAACCTTCATGCATACCTTGTTACTTGTAAACTAAATTCTTGAATTGCATGTACACTTATTTGAATCATATATATATATATATATAATATGCATGATTGGCACCTATATTACTAGTTCTGCATGTCTCAAATATGGATGTAATCAATACCCATAACTTGATCATAATCCCATCCTAATAAGAAAAAAGGACATAATGATTTATGCATATAAAAAAACAAATTAATAGTTTGTGAATATAGACACTTGATATATACGTGATTTATATAAGTGAAGTTCAGGCCTTGGTTCGATTATTGGTCTAACCTTGGTTGTGCCTTAAACGTCTGTGTTCTAATTGGATGACATGTTTGTTCTCCTAAAATTGGTTGTGCTCACCATCAATGCTACTTCTCTACAAGTTGAGCTTTACTACAACAACAATAGCAACAACAAATACTGTCTGATTATATTACTAAGGTTTGATTAGCAGTCTAATTTTATACTTTGACGTGCTCTTTATAGTAAATCTAGAAAATTATACTTTGATGTGGTTTTATAATAAATTTATAAATTTTATATTTTGATGTGCTCTTTTTAATTTTAATCTTCTTTTTTGCAGAACTAATGATGATTGCAAATTAGGTTCGAGTTTCTCGCTGGAAAGAGTTAGACGCTAAGAAGAAATAGCACTAGTAGGACTCTTATATATTATATAACAAACATGCATTGTTCCTCTTAAACAAATTGGATACTAGTTTTGTAACTTTGTATTGGCACGTTGTATGGGTTTGAGATATTTTAATAAATTATTTTTGGTACATTAAAATTTTATTATTCGTGAAGTTAGTTTTGGTTATATATATATATATATATATATATATATATAGGGAGCGGATCAAAAGCCCCCATAAAAAAGCCCCCTAAAAGCCCCCTTAGTCTCAGCCTTTAGATCTGCTTTCTTAGGGCGATTAGATCTGAAGGGGGGTTCAACTCAGCGGACCGGTTCAGGAAAATAGGGGGGCTCGGTTCAACTCACACGCGGGTTAAGAGAGAGAAGGAGAAAACATTATTTTTTGAAAGAACCGAACAGAGAGAAACACGAGAGGGAGAAGTCGATCGGCTTCTCCAACCTTCGCTGAGAGAAACACGAGAGGGAGAGGGAGTAGTCGATCGAAAAGGTGCAGTATACCCTCGCGGCATCTTCTGACTTCACAGAGGGAGTAGTCGATCGGAAAGGTATTTGCGATTTCTCTTTGTGCTGATCTTCTTCCCTCTTCTTCCTTCTTCTTCCCTTTTTCACAAATGATTTATGTTTAATTTTCAAATTGAGTTAGGGTTCTCAATGACAAGTCTTGATGCAAAATCCATTGGAGTGGGAGAAAATGTTGAAAACGGAGTTTTCGATGATGCATCGACACCATCTTCCTATCAGAAATGTGTGGGATTATAATTCATTCTTCTTCTTTTTTATTGTGGTTATTCAATCGATGTGGACATATGCACGATATGGATTTTGCATCGACACCAAATGGATACCTATATATTGTTCTCAAAAACTTAATTGAATATCCAAGACTCTGTGTCAAAAACTTAATCCGAGAGTCTTGGATATTCTTGGTGCATATTAGTCTTACATTTATGGTTATTCTTTTCTGTGTCGAGTGCATATTAGTCTTACATTTATGGATTATACTCCAATGGATTTTTGGTGCACGATATGGATTTTGCATCAAAAACTTAATCCGAGAGTGCATATCCAAGATTCTCGGATTAAACTTAATTGAATATCCAAGACTCTCGGTTATTCTTTTCTGTGTTGAGTGCATATTAGTCTTACATTTATGGTTCTCAAATAATTTATGTTTAATTTTCAAATTGAGTTAGGGTTCTCAATGACAAGTCTTGATGCAAAATCCATTGGAGTGGGAGAAACTGTTGAAAACGGAGATGCATCGACACCAACAAAGATCGATAACAGAAAAGAATTGTGGGTTGGAAAGGTCATCAAATCCGTTGAAGAAGCGGAAGATTTCTATAAAGAATATGCTGCAAACACTGGATTTGGTATTCGTAAAAGAACACAACGTAAGGATAAGAGCAACAACGAGCTTATGTCAGTCACTTACTCATGTTCTTGTGAAGGGAATTTCAAGAAACAAGGTGAAGAAGATGATCATGGACAGATAAAAAGGAGCACATCTACAATGAAGACAAGATGTGCTGCAAGAATGTGTATGTTGCGGAGGGATAGTGAAGTATGGATGATTACCAAATTTTTAGATGAACATAATCATTTGTTGGTAACGCCGAGCAAGCGTGTCTTAATTAGATCACATAGACGTGTGCCCACAACAGCTAAAGCATTGGCCGAGAGTTTTAGTCAACAAAATCTCCAGCTTAGTAAGGTTCCTGCAATATTTGGTGGTTGTGCTGGATTTGACAAAAGTGATATATATAATCACATGAGGAATGTGAGGTCTGTGTATTATGAAGATGGTGATGCAGAAGGTGTCAGGAATTATTTCAAGAAGATGAGCTCGGAGAATCCTCTTTTTTTCTACTCCATTCAATGTGACAGTGAGGGCAGAGCTGCAAATTTCTTCTGGATCAATGCAAACAGCCGTATGGCGTATAGTCGTTTTGGAGATGTCGTGTCCTTAGATATGACGTACAGGACAAACAAGTACAAAATGCCATTTGCTCCAATTATAGGGGTGAATCATCATCGTCAGTCTATACTTTTTGGTTGTTCTCTTCTAGAAAACGAAGTCGAAGATACGTTCATCTGGTTGTTTCAGACATGGCTTGAAGCTATGGGAGGTGTGCCACCGATTTCTATTATCACCGACCAAGACTTGGCAATGACAACGGCGATTAAAATTTTTTTTCCTAATACACGTCACCATTTTTGTTTGTGGCACATTAAGAAAAAATTTGCGAAAAAACTGTCTCTTGTTTTTTTTTCAAAAAATCCAAATTCAAACAAGCAGTTAAAATATGTACCCGCTTTGTAAAGACAACTGTAGAGTTTGAAGAGCAATGGGAATCTTTGTTGCGAGATTATAGTTTGGAAGACAATGTGTGGTTGAAGCATTTGTATGAAATCCGAGAGTCTTGGATACCTATATACTGACGGAGCACTTTCTTTGCAGGTATGAACTCGACACAGAGAAGTAAGGCCATAATGTATTATTCAATCATTTTATGACTTGCAAGACTAATATGCACTTTCTTTGCAGGTATGAACTCGACACAGAGAAGTGAAGGCCATAATGCGTTCTTCAATCGATTTGTAACTTGCAATACTAATCTGAGAGAATTCGTAATGAAGTATGACCAAGCATTGGATCGATCTATGTGTCTGAACGCAAAGAAGATTATATTTCAATCTATAAGAAGCGTGTTTTGAATACCACTAGTCCGATATTGGCTCATTTCGCGGGTATATACACAAGAAATATTTTTGATAAAGTTTCAAAAGAATGTGATCAGGTCCCACGGCTTAGGGCGGAACAAACGAAGGTTGATGGGGATATTCACACATTTGAAGTGCGTTACAGGTCGGGTATCCCTGACGAGTGGGTTGTCAGATTCAATGTTGTAACAAAAGAAGCCTTTTGTAAAACCCCTAAATTTCTACTATATTTTTTTTATTTTTTTTATTGATTTTGATACTGATTTAAAATTTTGTATTGTACGTCGCTTAGTCGTATTGTACGTCGTGCACGAAACTTTATTTTTCGTAATTGCTCGACGAGTGCGAATATGTGCGAGCGTACATATTTTTAGAAACATATTTTATTTATTATTTTATAGTTTCAAAATAATATATATAATAATTATTTTGCTATCATTACCAAGTTGTTATTTTATTTACTAAAAGCCTTCATTTATGCAATTATTAATAATAATTAATATTTTTCTTGTATACTAGAAAAGCATAATTATGAAAACATTATTTGTGCATACATATATATTTGTAATTATTTATTAGTTTATTTTAAATAATAATGCAATTTTTGAAATTATTATTATTAGTATTTTTGGAAAATATATTTCGGAATTATTTTGGCGATTTAAATCTTGATTTGAATTTATAGATTTATTTAAATAGTTAAATATTTGAAATTTGATTCATTCCATTTGATTTTTAAACTAAAAATTTAATTTGATATAAATTGAATATGTATTTGGATTTGGATTTGATTGCTTTTAAATTAAACTACGAATTATCTAATTTGGGTTTAAACTACTCATAATCCTTATCCAATTGGGAATTTTCACATCCTATAAATAGGCAGGTACTCCTCCAATTCATTATTCATCCACAATAATTTATTTCCACAATCCAAACTGTGCACCGTGTCCGTGTCCGTGCCTTTCCCATCCACTATTTATTTCTTTTACAAATACATGATCTTCATCGCATCCGACACCCCCGGACGTATCTCCTCGTCACCATCATCGTGTCGGACACACCCGACGTGTCCTGACAACAATTGACTCAACCCAAATCCTAAACCTAATCCACTGTCCCGGTCGCCTCCGCCTCGACTCCTAACCAGCACCCCCGGCAAACCCCCAAAAACCGAAGAAACACACCATCACCACCGTACAGCCTTCACACCGCCCTGGCCACAACTCCTCCGACCATCCCACGCCGGCACCCAGCCCCGGCCAATTCTCTATCTCCCCGCTGCCACCACCATCGCCGTCACAATCACCGCCGTCCACACCCAAACCACACCGCCACCACCATCGTCAGTATCACAACCACCATCGCCACAAAATCCCAGCACCCTCTCTGGCAACCAAACCCAGCCACCCTCACCATCCCAGTGTCCCTGTCGTCGCAGCACCGCTTCCCCGTCGACCTGCCACCACCAGCGCCTAACCCGTCGCCATCATCCACACCACTAGCCCGACCCCTAAACTCCGGCCAACGCCGCCGTGACCACAGCCCCCGGCATCCCTAAAATAAATAAATGAATAAACCCTAAGCCTAGACTAACCTCGCCGCCGCCGTAACTATGCGCACGGGACCGCTGAAGCCGTCGGCCAGTGTCTCATCCCTGCGTGCCCGCCTCCAGTCGTCGTTACCACCGCAGTACTCTACCGCAGCTTCTCGGTGGGGCCTCCGTCGTCGGGAATCCCATGGAGAGACCCCGCGGAACGCCGCACTCCGCACGCAGCTTCGCTCTCCGCATGCGACCGTCCGCCACTGCCCGGCCTCCCTCAGCGCCGAGCAGCCACGGCGCCAACCCGGCGACTCCGCTCTCTCCCTCTCAGCCTCCCTCCGCCCAAGCGTCGGCGCTCTCCTCCGTGCCCCGCGCCCAGCCGGCCGACGAAGTCCTTCCTCCCCCCTTCATCTCCGTTTAGCCTCCGCGCCATCGATCTCCCCCTTCCTTCCTCTGGGCTCGTCCGCCCCTCTCTGCTGCCTCCGCCTCCGCGAGCTGGCCACCACGCGAGCCGCTCTCCTCCTTCCACTCGCCGCCCTCTTTTCCCCCTCCATAGCTCTCTCTCTCCCTCTTAAACCATTTCTTTATCTTCACTGACTTTTCCTCTCGGGAAAAGAGTAAGAGAGGATGACTTAAATTAATTTGATTTGGTTTTATTTTATTATATTTTATCATTTTTACATTAGTAGATTTTTATGTACTATGTATTATAATTATTATTAGAATTAGTATTATTATTATTGTTGCTATTATCTTGTTATGTTATTTCTGATTTTACAGTAATAGTAATAGTATTTTTTACTGATTAATATTATATGTACATGTGTACACTATGTATTGTTATTGTCAATATTATTAATATTATATATATATAAAAAATATATATATATTTATTTATTTATTATTGACTAAAGAATTATGGTTAATTTTGTTATTAGTAGAAATTAGTTTTATCCCTAAAAATACTATACTAGATTTTATATTTTTCTAAAACTATTTTATATACGATGATGTCCTACTCTTTAAAAATATTTATTGTGACTACTAAAAAAAATATAATTCTCCCATAAAAAAAATATTTTTACAAAATTAGGGTTCTTGCCTAAAAACGAATTTCTTGACTTTAAGTATTTTAAGTATTTTTCCTATATAAATATTTAGACTCATAAAAACTAATTTTTAGGAATTATAAATATTTTTCTAAAATTCATATATATAATATTTATCCAATATTTCTTTGATTTTCTCTTGTCCGTAACCAATCCTCTTATTCTCTCACCAATTTTAGACTACCCTATGTCAACCTTAACTATTCCAACCGTCCCGGACCTAATGGAACTGTCCGTGCCACCACCCGAGGTCACCTTGCATAGTTGTTGCACCGAAGTCACAGTTCGTGCCATCTTCATCATTGCAGCACACCAGACGTACTATCAGGCAAGACACCTTGTCATTTGCTGTTTACTTATTTTAGCTCATATTTCATGCATTATTTATTTTTTTATACAAAATAAACTGTGATACATGGCATAAACTGTTAGAACTTACTGTTCGTTTATATTTTCTGCTATGTATTATTTTTCTTACACATTAAACCTAGATTTAAGGGACAATCTTGTGTGTTGCATTCATTGGCTTGACACATTGTACCACGAAGTTGTGTGTCGCATGTAGAACACGGAAGTGCGTGATTGGCTGGCCACCAGTACGTATGTAGGTCCTAAAAATCAAGTTGTACCCATCAAAGAAATTATGAAAATCAAATTGTGCATCCTTCAAGTGAACTGCGCAGGAGACAGATTGTACAGCAACTCAAGTGCGCAGGCTGAACTACGCACTCATCCAAGTGCACTGGCTGACGTGGCCTCGTCATTATTACCTGACAGAGAATCAGATCTTCTGACAACTGACAGCACGAAGAACGAGAAAACTGTTCGTTTATCGTACAGCACAGCGCTCGAGGACAGCTGTACATGCAACGCAATCTGCCAGACTCTCTGCAGTGTGGTCCATTCCATCGCAATCTGAAGCCAGTGAAATTCAGGTGGCGCACTCTATCAAGACAACTGACAATGTACACGTGTCCTACATGCCATCAATTACTCACCGTGTGGCAACCGTCTGTACATGATCAAGCGCATTTCAATCAAACAATGCCACGCGTCGCATACAGGTGGTCCACGATCGAGTAACTGCCTGCGCAGTTCATTGCTTGCACAATCCAAAGTCTGCACAATCCATCCTGCGCAATTCAGAATAACTAAAAGTTAGTTATTTCCAGAACTCTATAAATAGAGTTTCAAGTCTTCATTATCACACACACAAAAAGATCAGAACACACATTCAAGTCATCACCAGAGATCAGGAGTTCTTGCTAAAGTGCTGATGCAATCTTCAGAGGCTACCGTCTTCAAAGTTTACATCGTCCAAAGGATAAAGCGATCGTCATTCAGATTAGATTCCTATAGTTGTACTTTTCCAGAATTCTTGTAATCTTCTTACAAAGTTTGTGAAATAAAGATCAACTTTTGTTTTTGCAAACAAAATGGCGACTCTGCTGGGGACGACTTTCTCCTCCGACGAGGAAGTGACAACTCAATGTGACGTTGCATCTATCGGAAAGACGCAGAAGACGCTGGTTGTAAAGGTCAACCAAACGGCCTACGAGGCGATGATCAACTCCAGGACCACCCCTCGCACTGTAACAACTTCTGCCACGAGCAAAGTTCATCCAGTGTGGGTCCCCAGGACTGTTGTGCAGTCTGCCTCTGCTGCTCAGCCTGATGCGCAGTCTACTGTCTCTACTGCCTCTGTTGCGCAGTCTGCTGCTACTGCCCATACGCAGTATGTTGCTTCCCCTGCCAGTACACAAACCACTTCCTATGCTGCTCTATCAAAGTGCAAGACTCCTCTTCCCCTGGCACAGTTGGCTGCAACCCTACCTGCACAATCCACCATTCCAGCAACCAGAGTGCAACTCAAGCACTGTGGCATCAAGACTCCTGCTGCACAAGCTGCTGAGACTGTGGCCTGAAGACTTTCTGCCAGAGTTACTCATGCGCAACCTGCCAATGCGCCAACAGCCACTTCAATCCCTGCGCAAACTGTGCCAGCGCAGTTTAAGAGAGACAGCCCTTTGGCTAATCTTTCTTCTTCTCACAGCAAGGGGAAAAACTATGCTCATCTTCTCAAGCACCCTGTTGTTCCAGTGCAATCCACTGGGGGTAGTCTTTTGGCTATTCCTCCTCCACCTCAGAACAAAGGAAAAGGCCCGTTGGTCTTTTCTCAAACTTTCTCGTCCCACGACTTGGAAGACAACAGAGGGAAACGTAGCTGACCCTTCTTCACAAAACAAAGGAAAAGGCCCTTTGGTCTTTTCTCAGTCTTCCTCGGTTTTTACCGTAGAAGATCAATCTGAACGTGCCTCGGCACCAATCAGTACAAGAACTCTCTCAAACAAGGGTTCTTCTTCCTTCCTTGCCAAAGGGAAGTGTACTGATCAAAGAGGTATTCTGCCTACTCCGGTAGCAGAATTCCAAAATCTTCCAACTCTTCGAATATCCCGTTCAAGACAGAGAAAATTGCTGGTGTCTCAGACAGAAACCCCTGGGGGTGAATTTGCTGATTTAAGAACTTATCTCAATAGGCCAACTTCGGCGAAACGCAAACAGCCAATGCCGAAGACAAACCAGTATCAGAGACAAACTTCCAGGATCAAAAATCCGGACACCTATGCTAATGAAATGAGTACCTCCCTGTACACTCAAGGGACAAAACATTTGAAGAACCGGAACCATGTTCCGAATGTTGTCAAAGAACATATCCCTCGAACTTTTTCTCGTTCCGTTATTGTTCCTGATCTCCGAGAACACCTTAAACAAAAAATGGGACGACAGCTCAACACCTCCAGTGCAACCACTTGGACACCATTGTAATCACAAGGTTGTCATCAAGTGTTGTTGTCAGACAACAAGAAGATCTGTCTTCGATCGTCTGAACTTTATAAACTCTGAACCTATGTCAGAAGATGAAGACGAAGTTTTGTACGCTTCTGTCAACATGACTTCCCGAGACACTGGGGGTAGGAAGTGCTCTAAGCACGGCAAGCCTCGCAAGCCAAGCCAGCGGTATTTGGATCTACTCCAAGAATCGTCTGATGGAGTATTCCAACATACCCGATCCCGAAGACGAGATACAATCGGTCAAAGGAATCTTCAAGATCCTTCTGGTCATCTTTCTCTTTCTCACTCAGGAGATGATTCTTTCTCCGACTATGATGCATACAGCGAAAGTTCGGAACATACGATGTCTTCCACTGTACCTAGAAAAGTGACAGCTTATGTTGTCCCTGAAGATCCAGATGCTTCCAGTTCGGCTAGTCAAGAACAACGGATAGCTGTGCTAGAAGACAAGTTGAAGACCATGGCTGAAATGGTTGCAAGTATGCATTCTATCATTGTGGCCCAACATACAGTACCACCGACCGTACCTGCTGTAAATCCTAAAATCATAGCATCGTCGGTGCCTGTGAATGCAGGGCTGGGGGTAGCATCTACTCAAGTACCTCCTGTACAGATTCAACCTACACCTAGTCAGTCAGGTACTGGGGGTAGCGCTTACCACGCTGTTCCTCCCCCTAACACTCTGATTCAGCTTACTCCTTCTACATCAGTGGAAGATGCCAATGAAGCTGTCAAACTCCTGTGCACTTAATTCGAGGCCTTCAAAGAGAAAGACAACTTACAGAGGTTGGGGATCAAGCAACCTTACCCAGTTGAATGGAAGGAAGTCCCATTTTCTCCAAAGTAGAAGATTCCAACAATCTCGCTGTTTGATGGCAGCACTTCTTCCAGTAAGTTCATTAACCACTTCGAGGTAATGATGGCAGCACTTCTCCCAGTCAGTTCATTAACCACTTTGAGGTAATGACTGTCCAACTTCAGCCAAATGACGCTCTTCTTACCAGAGTATTCGTCGGCTGTTTAGCCGGTGTAGCATACGATTGGTACAGAAGCCTGCCCGATGGCTGTATCACCTCCTTCTTAGGTCTCAAACAAGTCTTCTTGGAACGATTCTATGAGGGGATCAATGACATGACCATGTCAGTCCTTAATAAAATCAAACAAAGGCATAATGAAACCGCTGAGAGTTTTATTGAAAGGTTCCACCGAGAAGCTTTAAAAATGCCTCCTGGAACTCCGGCCGCTGTCACTATAGACACCTGTAAAGCAAATCTTTTGGCTATCATCAGCATGTGGACGGGATCAATTCAGTTCCAAGATTGGCCATCTTTCATTGTCAACGCTAAAGCAGCTGAAGTTAGCGCCGACAAGTTCAAGCAGCTAGGGGTACAAATGTCTAATCCCGACCGGGATGAACACCAGACATCGAGTGGTGGTAACCGCCAAAACAACCGCAAAGGAAAAGTGACTTTGAACATAAACTTGAAGAACAAAGAATCTCTGGTGGTCAACGTAGCTCCACCTACGTCTACTTCTACTCCTTCAGCACGTCCACCAAAGAAACCTCGTCCGAAAGTAGAGTACTCATTTGACGAGAATGACACCGTGAGCATCTTTGATTGCTTGATCAAAAGCAATAAGCTCCAACTCCCAGACCCGAAGAAGCCTGATAAGGTCGGTAAGACTGATCATCCCAAGTATTGTGTCTATCACAGGTTCATTGGGCATCCCACTCGAGCATGTTATGTGCTCAAAGGCAAAATTCAAGAGCTGGTCAACGCTGGTGTTGTCACTCTACAGCAAGACGAAAAGACTGTTACCGTAAACATGGTCTCAGTTCAATTTGGTGACTTCCCGCCGCAGATGGTACAACATGGTGTCATCCCTATCCCCAAAGCTACTCTTGAGATCGAGAATCTCCCTCCTCCATAAAGTGAAGGTCTTGTCCCCTTGTCTCTTGACAATGGCGAGATTATGTGGATTCACCCTGATCTTGCTTCAGAGTTGGAACTTCCCTCTTCCTCCAAGAAGAAAGACCGCTCCAAGGGCAAGACAAAAATCTGCAATACGGTGTCTTTTGACCCCATAGTTGACGAAGAAATCCTGCTGGGCACTAGATCAGGAAAAGCCTATCTAAAGGATTATCCCGAAGCTCAAGAGAATCCTGCTTCTTCTTCTGAGCCTGCTCCATTGCAACCTGCTTCCACTGAGGACATCCCTGCTACATCCTCACCGGTTGTAGAGTCCATTCCTCTCAAGCCGACAGTAGCCGACAAAGGCAAACAAGAAGTCCGCTTCGACAAACCTTTGAAGAAGTCATCTCCTTCAGGACTTGAAAAGCCTTACAACTTTGATATCTTGGCTCAATTAGCCAATACACAGGCCCGGCTGTCAATCTTCGAGCTCTTGCGCCTCTCCAAAGAGACTCAGGAAACTCTGAGTGAAGCTCTCATGCAGGCAGAAATCTGTCTAGCCCTTCTGAAGAAGCCAAAGGTAGAACCAGTCTCTTGCCTCCATTGTCATAGTGTGTTGGAGTTAATTCCAAACATAACTTTCACACAGGATGACATGCTGATGGAAGACAATAGGCACGACCGTCCTCTATACTATACAGGATATGTCGACTCGATGAAAGTCGATCGTATTCTGATAGATCCTGGGTCTGCTCTCAGCATCATGCCAAAGATAATGTTAGATGCATTGAAGATTCCAGTACATAGTCTTTCCAGTACAATCACCACCATCCTTGGGTTCAATCAAGGAAGGAGTGAGCCTCTGGGCAAGATTCGCCTAAAACTCCAAATAGGCAATCTCCGCACAAATGTGACCTTCTACATCACTGACAACCATAGTTGTTCTTATAATGCTCTGTTGGGGAGACCATTCCTGCATGAACATAACATTGTTCCTTCAACTCTCCATCAATGTTTCAAATATGTCGATGACAATGGAGAGGTTCAAAAGGAGGTTGCTGATCTCTATCCTTTCGAAGGTGTCAAAGCATACTGCAACGATGCTCGTATGTACAAGGATGAGTTTATGAAAGTAGTACTGTCTCTTGACACTGAAGAAGAACAAGAAGCAGTGCCCAATGACACTCTCATCATACCTGTTAAAGGGCGTGTTTCTCGTCCTCAATCCTCCAAACCACTGGCTATTCACTTGCCAGTCCAGAAGCAGCCAACTGATGATGGTCAGGATCAAAGGGAGCTCACCTCTTCTGAGCCACTTGTCATCGATCTACGTCGTAATAAGGAAAAAGGCACCTCACCTCTTCTGAGCCACTTGTTATTGATTTATCTCATAATAAGGATAAAAGGGAGCTCACCTCCTCTGAGCCGCTTGTTATTGACCTCCGTCGTAACAAGGCCAATCCTCCTCCACATTCTTCTTCTCCCCTTCTTGTAATCAATCTGACCAAGCCTGCTAAGGCTAAAGGTCCTGCTGTAAATACAAATGGACAAATCAATAAAAAAGCATCTACTTTCCAGTATACTGCTGTCATGTATCATGCTAAATACTATTTAGATATGTTAGATAGCTTTCAGTCATTTACAATGGGAGTTGTACAGTCTCTTCAAACAGAAGTCTTACTCGAACACCCAGATGAATCATACTTTGTTGTCCCTTCTCGAAAAAAAGACGAGAGTCCAATACTTTTTAGTAAAGGACCGGAACAACAATTCAGCTATACGGATGATAGCAAAAGTAACGATACGGGGCATCTTCAACTCCGTCGTTACAGTCAACAATCAAAAGACATCATCCGAAAGATGGGTTATGACTTCAAAAATGGCCTCAACTACGGTAAGGGTAGAAGAACTCCTATTCGTACGGCTGTACCGAAAGGAAAATCAGAGATGTACTACAGCAGGACCAAATGAGGTCTCGGATATGCTTCGCCTCCGATATTATCCCCAGCAGCCTCTGAATCCGATAGCGAAGAGCGCTCTAACTCTTCTGATTCCAGATCATGGGATTTTGACACTAGCATCGGTCAAATTTATCGATTGATCGTATCTTCTAATAGGGTCTCCGTCGAACTTCCAGAAGGCTATGACGAGAATATTGAAGAGAACTCTGAAACAGATCCCTGGGCTCAACGAATGGATACCTAATGGGAACTCCAATTCGAACAACGGGAACCTCCTACCGAAGATCAATTGGTTCAAATTGATGTAGGAGAGAGTGGGTCACCTCGTCCAATATTCATCAGCAAGAACCTCCCAGAGGCAGATAAGCAAGAATTAATTCTTCTTATTGAAGAATACACTGACGTCTTTGCCTGGAGCTATGAAGATATGCCAGGTCTAGATCCCAAAGTTGCTACACACAAATTGAACATCCTGCCAAATGCAAAATCGGTCAAACAGCAACAACGGCACTTCAAGCCAGAAATAATGGACACAATCGACGATGAAGTCAAGAAGCTTATAGCTTGTGGCTTTATTCGAGAAGAGCAGCATCCTGATTGGGTAGCCAACGTCGTTCCAGTCCTGAAGAAAATCGGCAAGGTTCGAGTTTGCATCGACTTTCAGGATCTTAATGAAGCACGTCCGAAAGATGAATTTCCTCTCCCTATTACGGACGTCATGATTGACAACACCTGTGGGTTCGAAAGAATATCTTTCATGAATGGATTCTCCGAAAACAATCAGATTCGGATGAATCCTGAAGATAAAAAACATACTTCTTTCCGCACTCCTCGCGGAGTCTA
Organism: Iris pallida; assembly: GCA_029216955.1. NCBI lineage: Eukaryota > Viridiplantae > Streptophyta > Magnoliopsida > Asparagales > Iridaceae > Iris > Iris pallida. The sequence goes on along the minus strand of JANAVB010025769.1, from coordinate 21,299 downwards.
TTACTATACTGTAATGCCATTTAGTCTCAAGAACGCTGGTACAACTTACCAACGAGCCATGAGTACCATCTTTCGAGATCATCTGCGCAAGACTGTCGAATGCTACGTCGATGATATTGCTGTCAAAAGTCGTTTAAAGGAAGATCACATCCAAGACTTGAGAACTATCTTCAACCTCATGCGCCAACACCAACTCAAAATGAATCCCACCAAGTCATTCTTGGGTATCTCTAGTGGCAAATTTCTCGGCTTCGTCATTACCTCTAAGGGTATACATGTGGATCCTGAGAAGATCAAAGCCATTCAAGAGATGCGTCCTCCACGTAACCTAAAAGAGTTACGAGGATTCTAAGGTCGACTTGCGTACATCAGGAGGTTCAATTCGAATCTGTCTAGACGCTGCAGACCATTTACTCAACTAATAAAGAAGGGTGTATCTTTTATTTGGACCGAAGAATGTCAACGAGCATTCGACGACATAAAATGATATCTCATAAACCCACCAATCTTGGTGCCGCCGATCTCAGGCATACTATTCTTAATATATGTCCGTGCTATGGATCATTCATTGGGTGCTTTACTTGCCCAAAAGAACAAAGAAGGTCATGAACAAGCCATCTACTATCTCAGTCGTACTATGATTGGTGCTGAACACCGTTATAGTCCGGTCGAAAAAGAATGCCAAGCTCTTATGTTTGCTGTTCAAAAGACTCGGCATTACATCATTGGCCAAACTATTCATGTTATATCCCAAATTAATCCTCTTCGGGTACTGATGAAGAAGCCTAGTACACTCAATTCTCGGCTTGCTACATGGGCCATTCTGCTAGCCCAATATGACATGGTATATGTTCCTCAAAAGTCTGTCAAAGGTCAAGCACTGACAGATTTCTTAGCAGCTCATCCTGTTCCAGAGACATCTAAACTCTATGATGAAATTTCAGATGAGACATTGGAATCAAATATGGTATCCGAAGAATTTCCTACTTGGCGTCTATTCTTTGACGGTGCATCTAGGATTGGGCCCAATGGTGCCATTGTCGCAGGAGTTGGAGTTGTTCTTGTTTCTCCAGACGGGTCAGCTATTCAAAGAGCCTACTCCTTAGATGAGCCTTACTCCAACAATGTGGCAGAATACAATACTCTACTCATTGGCCTTCAGCTAGCTAAATAACTAGACGTCGAGTATCTTGAAGTCTATGGTGATTCCAAGCTGGTTGTTAACCAGGTAAGAGGAACCTATGAAGTTCGCCATCAAGATCTAGTACCTTACTATGAAGCGGCAATCAACATGGCTACATCATTCAAAGCCTTCTTCATCGAATATGTCCGTCGAGCTTGCAATACTGAAGCCAATGCTTTGGCCAATCTTGTAGCAGTTTTAGCCATCCTATCAAAAGACAGCAGGTGGTGGTTATCTCTAATCAGAAATTATTCTATATCAAAAACAATCATAATATTGAGTTCAGTAATCTTACTGAAACCATGTTATTAATGAAGATTGGAGAGCTCTCTTCATCGACTTCGTAGTTTATTGCATACTCCATGAAGATCCTAAAGAGGCTACGAGTATTCGTCGGCGGGTCCTCTATGATTCTACTATAATCAGACCATCAAAACTCTGTACCGGCGAACTTATGACGGTCTACTCTTGTGCTGTCTTGCTGGTGATGAAGCGAAGCAAGTATTGCGTGAAGCTCACAACGGTGTCTTCGGAGCACATCAACCCGGTCCTAAACTACAGGATCGCATCCGACGCATGGGTTACTACTGGCCCTCTATGGTATCTGATGCCATCGAATATGCAAGGAAATGTCGAGCTTGTCAAATCCACGCAGATTTTATTCATCAACCGTCAAAATTTCTTCATCCGACTGCTGCTTCATGGCCTTTTGAAGCTTGCGGCATGGACATCATAGGTCCCATCAATCCTCATTCTTCTAGGGGACATCGGTTCATACTGGCAATAATCGACTACTTCTCCAAATGGGCCAAAGCTATACCATTGGCTGAAGTCAAGACCAGCAGTGTCATCAACTTCGTCAAATACCATGTCATCTATAGACTTGGTGTACCCGACGAATATCCACGACAACGGACCTCAATTCATCAGCCAAAAGTTCACAAGGTTCTGCGATGATCATCGGATTGACAATGTTGCTTCGACAGCCTACAATCCTGCTGCTAATGGTTTAGCTGAAGCTTTCAATAAGACTATCATCAAGTCCTCAAAAAGTTTGTGTCTATTAACAAACGAAACTGGAGTGAAAAGCTTAGAGAATGTCTTTGGGCCTACCGTACTACGGTCTGCAACCCTACAGGTTGTACACCCTTCTCTTTGGTGTACGGCTATGAAGCAGTTCTACCCCTGGAACTTCAAATTCATCTTTGAGGATTGCTATCGCCAATGAACTCACTACAGAGAACAACGACCTTCTTCGAATCCAAGAATTAGAAGCGCTCGATGAGAAGCGGTTAATGGCTCAAGCATATTGAGTTATACCAAGCCGCCTCAAAGACTTTCAACCGCAAAGTTAAGGTCAGAGCCTTTAGAAAGGAGAGCTCATTTTAACAGTCAGCATCCCATGACTATGACTCACTCGAGCAAGGACAAGTTGATGCGAAGTGGGAAGGGCCATATATCGTGAGCAAAGTCTTCTCAAATGGAGCCTATCAACTCACAGAGCTAGACGGTCGAGTTGCAATGATGCCTATCAATGGCAAGTTCCTCAAAAAGTATTATGTATAAATGTAAAAGACATGGCTTGTAATCATCAAACAAGTTCATAAATAAAATTCAATTTTATTTCCTCATAATGATAGTACATAATATCAAGAAGGTCACTATCCTTTTAAAATTGGGACGCGGACCACTACCGTTCTTATCAAAATATGATCAGCAAAAGAGCCGAGAACATTCTTGCTGGAACCCACCAGAAACTTGCAAGCAGCCATCCTCATGGCTCTCTTCTTCTTCAGTCTTCCCTGGTTCAAGAAGGAAGTCCAAGATATCCTTTGGCGGTTTGGGTGCAGACGAACCTTCGCCCGTTGTTCTGCTTTGGTTGGTTGGGATCGACTGGATGTTCTTCAGTAACCACTTCAACACTTGAGGCGATCTCAGCCTTCTTGGATGCATCTCCAGACGACATCTTTATGTTGAAAAGTAAAAGTGATCATTTATCTAATTTTCTGTTCTATTTATAGATAGATTCGATAAGACAAGAAAGCAACACATTTATCTGACGGTTCATCCGCTCATTACACTCATCTGACGGTTCATCCGTTCATTATTTACCTGACGGTTCATCCGTTCATTACATTTACCTGACGGTTCATCCGTTCATTACACTCATCTGATGGTTCATCCTTATTACACTCATCTGACGGTTCATCCGTTCATTACACTCATCTGACGGTTCATCCGTTCATCACATTCATCTGACGGTTCAGCCGTTCATTCATCCGACGGTTCACCCGTTCATTCATCCGACGGTTCGTCCGTTCATTTATCTGACGGTTCACCGTTCATTTATTCGACGGTTCACCCGTTCATTCCATTTCATTTGATGGTCCATCCGTTCATTTCATTCATCCGTTATTTAATTCATTTGGTTCATCCTTCATCCCGACGATTATTTCGTTCATTCATTTATTCATACATTTTGACGAATCATCCATTTGTTCATATCAGCAACTTGTCATCTTTGACTAAGTTGTCTACTGAAATAATAATATTCAATAAATTATATTCTGCCATATCCACATTACCTCTGAGCAGATATAATGAATAAATTATTTTCCAAAATCAAGAAATATATCATGTCCTGCACCTCTGAATTATTTTCTATCGCTATTATTTATATCTGAATAAGATATGCAATAAATAACAGAGCCACCAAGAAAATGTCTTTTTATTGATTGATCAAAATTGAAAGACATTACAAAATTACATATCACAAAAAGATCAGAACACACATTCAAGTCATCACCAGAGATCAGGAGTTCTTGCTAAAGTGCTGCTGCAATCTTCAGAGGCTACCGTCTTCAAAGTTCACATCGTCCAAGGGATAAAGCGATCATCATTCAGATCGGATTCTATAGTTGTACTTTTTCAGAATTCTTGTAATTTCTTACAAAGTTTGTGAAATAAAGATCAACTTTTTTTTGCAAACAACGTACAAGCCGTGCGAAGGAATAACCGCTAATAGAGGTTGCATGCTTAGTTTGACTTACAGTTATAGAGGTTACTATTGTGGATACAACATAGTAGGTATTGGGCGGGGAGGACAATTCCTTAGCGTATGGGCTTCGATGCACTTTTCTTGTGACCCGACTCTTCGCTGGAGATACGGGGTTGATGACCCATGATTACTGACGGCCACTGACGATTCTGCGGAACGTCATGCTCTTATGATGGGGCCTCTGGTGCCCAAGGGGGACTACGCCGATCCTATTTAGCCAGGGCCCATGTGCAGGAAGGATTGTTCTTAACTACATTTCACTTAGAACGGTTAGGTACCTTTATCCGTTAGGTACGAGTACTTTTGGTTTGGGTACTTGTATCTGACCGTAGCTTGGAACAATAACTTGTCGCGGATTAGTTCATCACATCTTGTCCTTGTTTGGTTGTAGGTATGACTTACTATTTCGATGAGAAGGTATTGAACCTTGTGGGGTCCGGATACCATATTGGATTCATAGCATGGAAAGATACGTCGCCGTAAATTAGTTTACCATCTCCTGTCCTTGTTTGGTTGGGGGGATGGTATGTTCGTTCAATAGGTTTGTATTAGACCATGATATAAATTCAATTGACTTATTTATTTGAGCAATATTTATTCAGTTTATATGGCATGCTATTATGTGTCTTGTTACGTCCCTCTGAGGACCTGGTTATCTCTAGGTGTGTGCTATTGTCTTTCGCAGGTGTTCTAGCTTTAGCCGTGACTATTGCTATTTTTCGAGGATGATTGCGCTTGGATCGTTTCGCTTCGCTCGCCAAAATATATTTTTTCATGTATTTTCCTTTACTTGTTGGTAGTGGATTTGTCTCCGCCCAACATATTGTATCAAGACAATTATTACCATTATATGAGATCTTTTATTCATTTATTTTTGTGTGGATGAGATTAGTTATGGTTCTACTGCATTTTACAGCTTATGTATTCATACGGTTTCATATATTGGAGTGTACTTCGTTGAATACAGCTGGCATGGATACGTACTAGTCCTACGTATTTTGGGACTGGGCGTTATATGTTTTTGTGGTGGCCCATGCAGGCCAAGATAAATTGTTTGGTTACTTTACCGTACCAAGAAACCGCGAATAGGATTAGAAGTCTAGGATCTCATCCACATGCTTGACCTCTTTCCTCGATTTCTATTCGAATTATCGTTTGACTCATCAATTACATCTTGCTTGCTTCCTTCCATCCCTATTCTTATTCCCCTTCGTGCTTGCTAGAGATTGACCCTACTAGTCAGTTGTCCCAAAACGCATTAGTTTAATTCTTTAATTTGGGTAGAATACCTTATGAACTAGCAACCCCTTTGACCTAGTGACCTATATTAGCAAGCTTATTTAGATCCTAGAATCTAGAGGACCTAACCCGTCTAGCCAACCAAGGACTTGGACAAGAAGACTATAGGACGACTGTATGACTTAGAATCATTCTACCTTCTTTAAATCTTAATCTCTCGTGCCTATGTATTTACCATTTTGACTAATGATGCTAATGTAGCCAAAGTTTTTGCAAGCTTATCTTTATCGAGTTTGTTCATGACATATGCTATTGAGCGCTCACTAGCCTATTGTCTAATCATAACCGGTACATAATGGTCTGATCAACCGAGTGTACTTTGGTTCGCTTTGTCTATTATTCTACGTGGATGGAACATAATTAAACTTGCCCTAGAATTCCATCCACGACTGCCTTGACAATTCCTTTGAAATTATTAGATCGTCCTTGGAATCACGTATTCATATTCGATAAACGCCTCTTCAAACTCTATATTGCTTTCGCCTTCACTATTTTAGAAGGACGAAGACGTTATACTAGAACTTCCTTTAGCCATCCTATCGATTATGACCATAACGTATTATTTTTCTATGATCTAGATCGCGATTTCTTACGGCATGATTTTTGTTATCGATTGTTCCCTATCGATACCTCCTTGTGTCTTCTCACCCCCAACTAATTCTTAATTTCGAGGATGAAATTCTTTTAAGTTGGGTAGGATGTAAAACCCTAAATTTGACTATATTTTTAAATTTTATTGATTTTGATACTGATTTAAAATTTTGTATTGTACGTCGCGTAGTCGTATTGTACGTCGCGCACGAAACTTTATTTTTCGTAATTGCTCGACGAGTGCGAATATGTGCGAGCGTACATATTTTAGAAACATATTTATTTATTATTTTATAGTTTCAAAATAATATATATAATAATTATTTTGCTATCATTACCAAGTTGTTATTTTATTTACTAAAAGCCTTCATTTATGCAAATTAATAATAATTAATATTTTTCTTGTATACTAGAAAAGCATAATTATGAAAACATTATTTGTGCATACATATATAGTAATTATTTATTAGTTTATTTTAAATAATAATGTAATTTTCAAAATTTATTATTAGTATTTTTGAAAAATATATTTGGATTATTGTGGCGATTTAAATCTTGATTTGAATTTATAGATTTATTTAAATAGTTAAATATTTGAAATTTGATTCATTCCATTTGATTTTTAAACTAAAAATTTAATTTGATTTAAATTGAATATGTATTTGGATTTGGATTTGATTGCTTTTAAATTAAACTACGAATTATCTAATTTGGGTTTAAACTACTCCTAATCCTTATCCAATTGGAAATTCCCACATCCTATAAATAGGCAGGTACTCCTCCAATTATTATTCATCCACAACAATTTATTTCCACAATCCAAACTGTGACCGTGTCCGTGTCCGTGTCTTTCCCATCCACTATCTATTTCTTTTACAAATACACGATCTTCATCGCATCCGACACCCCCGGACGCATCTTCTCGTCGCCATCATCGTGTCGGACACACCTGACGTGTCCTGACAACAATTGACTCAACCCAAATCCTAAACCTAATCCACTGTCCCAGCCGCCTCCGCCTCGACTCCTAACCAGCACCCCCGGCAAACCCCCAAAAATCGAAGAAACACACCATCACCACCGTACAGCCTTACACCGCCCTGGCCAAACTCCTCCGACCATCCCACGCCGGCACCCAGCCCCGGCCAATTCTCTATCTCCCGCTGCCACCACCATCGCCGTCACCATCACCGCCACCCACACCCAAACCATACCGCCACCACCATCGTCAATATACAACCACCACCGCCACAAAATCCTAGCACCCTCTCTGGCAACCAAACCCAGCCACCCCACCATACCAGCGTCCCCGTCGCCGTAGCACCGCTGCCCGTTGACTTGCCACCACCAGCGCCAAACCCGTCGCCATCACCCACATCACCAGCCCGACCCCCAAACTCCGCCAACGCCGTCGTGACCACAGCCCCCGGCATCCCCAAAATAAATAAATGAATAAACCCTAAGCCTAGACTAACCTCGCCGCCGCCGTAACTATGCGCACGGGACGCTAAAGCCGTCAGCCAGTGTCTCATCCCTGCGTGCCCGCCTCCAGTCGTCGTTGCCACCGCAGTACTCTACCGCAGCTTCTCGGTGGGGCCTCCGTCGCCGGGAATCCCATGGAGAGACCCCGCGGAACGCCGCACTGCGCGCAGCTTCGCTCCCCGCATGCGACCGTCCGCCACCGCCCGGCCTCCCTCATCGCCGAGCGGCCACGGCGCCAACACGGCGACTCCGCTCTCTCCTCTCAGCCTCCCTCCGCCCAAGCGTCGGCGCTCTCTCCGCGCCCCGCGCCCAGCCGGCCGACGAAGCCCTTCCTCCCCCCTTATCTCCGCTCAGCCTCCGCGCCATCGATCTCCCCCTTCCTTCCTCTAGCTCGTCCGCCCCTCTCTGCTGCCTCCGCGAGCTGGCCACCGCGCGAGCCGCTCTCCTCCTTCCGCTCACCGTTCTTTTCCCCCTCTATAGCTCTCTCTCTCCCTCTCAAACCATTTTTTTATCTTCACTGACTTTTCCTCTCGGGAAAAGAGTAAGAGAGGATGACTTAAATTAATTTGATTTGGTTTTATTTTATTATATTTTATCATTTTTACATTAGTAGATTTTTGTGTACTATGTATTATTATTATTAGAATTAGTATTATTATTATTATTGTTGCTATTATCTTGTTATGTTATTTCTGATTTTACAGTAATAGTAATAGTATTTTTACTGATTAATATTATATGTACATGTGTACACTATGTATTATTATTGTCAATATTATTAATATTATATATATATTTATTTATTATTGACTAAAGAATTATGGTTAATTTTGTTATTAGTAGATATTAGTTTTATCCCTAAAAATATACTAGATTTTATATTTTTCTAAAAATTTTATATACGATGATGTCCTAGTCTTTAAAAATATTTATTGTAACTACTAAAAAAAATATAATTCTCCCATAAAAAAAATTTATTTTTACAAAATTAGGGTTCTTGCCTAAAAACGAATTTCTTGACTTTAAGTATTTTAAGTATTTTTCCTATATAAATATTTAGACTCATAAAAACTAATTTTTAGGAATTATAAATATTTTTCTAAAATTCATATATAATATTTATCCAATATTTCTTTGATTTTCTCTTGTCGTAACCAATCTCTTAGTCTCACACCAATTTTAGACTACCCTATGTCAACCTTAACTATTCCAACGTCCCGGACCTAATGGAACTATCCGTGCCACCACCCGAGGTCACCTTGCATAGTTGTTGCACCGAAGTCACAGTTCGTGCCATCTTGATCATTGCAGCACACCAGACGTACTATCAGGCAAGACACCTTGCCATTTGTTGTTTATTTATTTTAGCTCATATTTCATGCATTATTTATTTTTTATGCAAAATAAACTGTGATACATGGCATAAACTGTTAGAACTTACTGTTCGTTTATATTTCCTGCTATGTATTATTTTTCTTACACATTAAACATAGATTTAAGGGACAACCTTGTGTGTTGCATTTATTGGCCTTGACACGTTGTACCACGAAGTTGTGTGTGCATGTAGAATACGGAAGTGCGTGATTGGCTGGCCACCAGTACGTACAAGCCGTGCGATAGGAATAACCACTAATAGAGGTTGCATGCTTAGTTTGACTTAGCGGTTATAGAGGTTACTGTTGTGGATACAACATAGTAGGCATTGGGGGGAAGGACAATTCCTTAGCGTATGGGCTTCGATGCACTTTCCCTTGTGACCCGGACTCCACTGGAGATACGGGTTGATGACCCATGATTACTGACGGCTACTGACGATTCTGTGGAACGTCATGCTCTTACTGATGGGGCCTCCGGTGCCCAAGGGGGACTACGTCGATCCTATTTAGCCAGGGCCCATGTGCAGGAAGGATTGTTCTTAACTACATTTCACTTAGAATGATTAGGTACCTTTATCCGTTAGGTACGAGTACTTTTGGTTTGGGTACTTGTATCTGACCGTAGCTTGTAATAATAACTTGTCGCGGATTAGTTCGTCACATTTTGTCCTTGTTTGGTTGTAGGTATGACTTACTATTTCGATGAGAAGGTATTGAACCTTTTTGGGGTCCGGATACCATATTGGATTCATAGCATGGAAAGATACGTCGTCGTGAATTAGTTTACCATCTTCTGTCCTTGTTTGGTTGGGAGGATGGTACGCTCGTTCAATAGGTGTATATGGACCATGTTATAAATTCAATTGACTTATTTATTTGAGTAATATTTATTAGTTTATATGGCATGCTATTATGTGTCTTGTTACGTCCCTCTGAGGACCTGGTTATCTCTCCAGGTGTGTGCTATTGTCTTTCGCAGGTGTTCTAGCTTTAGCCGTGACCATTGCTATTTCTTCGAGGATGATTGCGCTTGGATCGTCTTCGCTTTGCTCGCCAAAATCATATTTTCTTATGTATTTTCCTTTACTTGTTGGTAGTGGATTTGTCTCCGCCCAACATATTGTATCAAGACAATTCATTACCATTATATGAGATCTTTTATTCATTTATTTTTGTGTAGATGAGATAGTTATGGTTCTACTGAATTTTACAGCTTATGTATTCATACGAGGTTTCCATATATTGGAGTGTACTTCGTATGAATACAGCTGGCATGGATACGTACCTAGTCCTACGTATTTTGGGACTGGGGCGTTACACCTTTTGTGGATGTCAATTGTTTGAATTTTCTGGAATACTATGTAGGCATATCCTCATGGTGTTTGATCGATATTACGTAGATGAGATTCCGGCTCATTTTATTTTGAAGAGGTGGATGAAAGATACAAACCAATCTAAAGTGAAGGCTTCTGATGGTTTAGAAATGCAAGATAATCATTTTGGATCACAAGCCGCAAGAGTCAGTGACTTATACAGGAGATTTACACAATTGGCGTACATGGGGGGTGAATCTACGGAGGGGTACAAAGTTTTATCAAAGTCTACTTGATAGAGCTTATGAAGAAATCCAGGAGATAAATGATAGTTTACTTCAAAAAGAAAATGAAGATGAAGTGAGAATTCAGAAAATGAGGGCCATCAGGGTATTGATGTACCCATTTTGGATCCGTGTATTTCTCAAACAAAAGGAAGGAAGAGGTCTCAAGGAAGTCAGAGTGGCACAGGTTCAAAGGATGCAAGAATGAAGAGTGGATTAGAGCGTTGCACTGAAAAGAAAAAACTGAGAATTTGTCATTCTTGCAAAGGACATGGTCACAATAGTCGCAACTGTGCCAAGACTCCCAAGATAGTTCAAAACATTGGTTCAAGTATTTTTTTTGTTGAAATGGATATCTATTTTCACTGTTTTATACTGTTTTTATTGTACTCATGTTATGCATATCTATTCCACGCAGGAGATGATGGAGATGACGAATTCATACATATTGGATAATGATTAAGGCACTTTCTATGTAATATTTCTTCTCTCTATACAGTTCATTCCTTGGTAGTAACAATCCTGTATACCTTTTATACATATTGGTACAGTAAGTAGCATCATCACTAGTTGGTTTGGTTAAGAAGGGGTGAACTGTAGCATCATCTGTTCTGTACCAGTTTATATTCATCCAAATTCTAACAGACATTAGAAGAAGGATAATAGGAGGAAGATGTCCAGGTATGATGATACCAACTATGGAGATACCAACTATAGAGATGGTATCATGATACCAACTATAGAGGGATACCAACTATAGAGATAACAACTATAGAGGGAATAGGAGGAAGATGTACCAGTTTATATTCATCTGTTCTGTACCAGTTTATATTCATCCCTTGCATGTACAGTTGATGGTATCATGATACCAACTATAGAGATACCTTGAAGATATGTTATGTGTATTCAGATTTTAGGACTATGTGTATGACACCAAATTGTTGCAATTGTGCTGTCAGTTCCTCTAGGCTGAATTCATGTGTTGTACTTATACTTTAGGAGAAGTTACAGAAAGTCAACCAAGTATTATCCAGAATTTTTACATGGTACCTCTCAGATAACATTCTCAATAACATTCTATTGTTTGCAAATAGTAGCAACTCAAACCAAGTATTATCCAGAATTTTGACATGGTAGCACAAACCAAGTTATCCAGAATTTTGACATGGTAGCAACTCACACCCTCTGATCTCGATCGCATCTGTTTTCCATCTAATTTCTCGTCCCGGGACTAACAAAATATATAATATATATATAATATATATATATATATATATATATATATATATATATATATATATGAGAAGCAGATGACCTCTAGCCTAGTGGTTAAGAGAGATGCATGCGGCCCGAGTGGTCAGGAGTTCGAATCCCAGTGGGAGCGATTCCAGAAACAATTTACCTGGTTCAAAAAAAAAAAAATATATATATATATATATATATATATATGAGAAATATATATATATTATAATATATATATATATATATATATATATATATATATATATATATGAGAAGAGTTTATTGATAGGAGCAAATCGTAACATTTTCCATTAGCCCATACGATGTGGGATTAAACTGAAGTATATAATATTAGTTAATTGACAAATAAATGATTAGATCAACAATGCAGAGAAGTATGGACAACAGAATGACGATTAGTTATTTAATAGCAACTTGAAGCACCAAACAGTTCATCTTAGAAAGGTTGGTTTGAATAGCAGGTGCATCTTGAAGCACCAAACAGTATCGTAGAAATGTTGGTATCAACAGCAGCTTTGCGCAAACGGAGAGGTTACAATCAATTATATAACGTATAAACAAACAAGCGAGCGCAAGAAGGAATGGAATCAGCTAAAGCTAAAAGGATGCAGCTGCCATCTCCGCCAGAACTCTGTTGGAGTCACGCACAGGTAACGAGGGGGGCCAGGAAGCCATGCCTCAAGAGCGTAACGAGAGAAGAGATCAATAGGTTTTGGAAGATGAAGAAGATGGACGAGGAAGAACATCTTTTTGCTGCTCAGAAAGCAGCAGCAAGGCTCCGAGCTAAATCTCTAACTGTAAGCAAATCATTGTTCAAATTGACTGGTGCATGGTGTATATGTTTGAAGCATTTTCTCTAGGCTGGAGCAGACAAAATAGGCTCAATCGATTCAATTAAGTGTTGGATTTTGGCCTTTTATTATGAATTTTAGTCCCACATCGACTAGGCCAAAGGAGTTGTATCTCTATATATTAGCTATGCTATTTTAGAGATGTATATGTGGTGTGGAGGTGCGCATGGGTGTGCCATGTGGGATTATTTTCTAATGGGAAAAAGGCTAACTCAACAATTGAAAGCGTTCATGCTTTTTGCTCTTGGAAAATTTATTTCCATGGGAGCTAAGCCCCGGCGACCGGTTGCTCTTGGAAAATTTATTTCCATGGGAGCTAAGCCCCGGCGACTGGGACTCGGGCTCATGAGACATTTTGGTTGCGCTGCCAGGTTGCACAGCCAGGTTGCACAAGTGGCTCAGTGCGCGTTCAGCGCGTGGTGTACAAGGCGTGCGGGGTGCGCAACTTGCTTCAGATCGTGCATGTACATGATCTGAGCGGTTACTGCACGTTCGAAGTGGTTATTACCACGCCCCGAATGTTGTGCTAACTGGACAGTTGCTACTCGGACCTATAAAAGATCTCTCTCACAGGCAGATGTACACAGGAGCATATACAAAGAGTTACGAAAGTTTACAAGTGTTCCTTAACACAAGTAAACAGAGGCTGTGAGAGAGAAGAGAAGCTTTGCACCAGCGTTACTTTTGCACGGGATTCCGTGTACGATCCGAGGAGTCAAAAGAGCAGAAGTGTTCCAAAGTTCTCCGACAAAATCTTTTTAGATTCTCGTAAATATATGTTGGTTCCTGAAAGCTATTCGTGTGGGACGAATATAGCTTTGAGCAATGGTGATCATTCACTCCAGCATGATATTCATCCATCAATCGTCTGTCATCTTCTTCGCTGCTGTGGATTACGAAATCTTTTTAGATTATCATAATATCATATGCTGCTGTAACGATATCTTCTTAAATCTTCGTTAAACTTGTACAACCTTCCTAGAAGTGTTGCGTTGGTACATTGTTTTTACAATTGTTTCATCTTCTCAGTTTTTTATCAAAAAATTATGCCCCGGTAATAACATTCTCAAAGCTATATTGCTACGATGGAAAACTTTAATGCTTCACTCCTCAATACTGACTTTTGTAAGTTAGAAAAGTTTGATGGAGAGCATTATCAAGTCTGGAAGAGGAAGGTTTATCTCACTCTTCAACTCAGAGACGTTGATCACGTGCTTCTTGAAGAGGAACCTACTGTTCCAGATGTTGGGTATGCTGCCGCAATCTCTGCGGCTACTAAACTTCAGGCCAAGTGGAGAAGGAAGAATAGCATTTGCAGGGTTTATCCTGAATGCTATGGAGGATTCCCTAGCAGAATCCTACAGTAAGAAGACTATTGCCAGAGACATATGAGAATCTCTGGAGAAACTGTACGAAGAAGACAAAAACAAGAGAAAAATATTTATGGTTGAAAAATATCACAAATGGCTCTTTGAGGACGAGAAGTCCATGCTGCCGCAGGTGAAGGAATTCCTGAAGCTGCGACAGAAGCTGGAAGACGAGGCGAAGCCCCTCCCCGACAAGTTTATTGTTGGAGGGATATGTCTCAAAGCTCCCCGCTGGATAGAGTAAGTTCTATGCAAACATGTATAGGAAGAAGCTTGAGATCAGCCTTGAAGATCACTTTCAGGAATTTTATGTTGAGGACCAGATGCGGGCTCAACTAAAGGTGGATGCACTGTCCAAGCATTGGCTAACGCCAATCTGGTTCATACCAAGGAACCAAGGGAAAAGCAGGCGACTTCCCACAGTAAGAAGAAGGACCCTGACAATCTGAAAGTCAAGGAAACTTCGTTCAAGCAAAAGAAGCCAAAGTTCCATTTGGCTTGTTTCAAGTATGGCAAGAAGGGTCACTTCAAGAATGAATGCAAAGTAAAGACCAAGCAATAAGAGTAAGGAGAGCCTAGTAAGGTATCTATGATCACTGACGTTTTTGCTATGATTGCGCAGGTTGATGCGGTAGGGACTGACTCTGACTGGTGGGTAGACACTGGAGCCACCTGCCATGTCTGCTCCAGCAAGGAGTGGTTCACCACCTACACACCTACTTCTGAAGTGGTTATGGTGGTGAGCCAGGCACAAGCTGAACTGCTCGGAATTGGAACGGTGGTGTTGAAGCTGACTTCTGGCAAGTCTCTGACGCTTCAAGGCGTGAAGCACGTACATGCTATCGCCAAGAACCTGATCTCAGGAGGCCTACTACAACGCAGGCCTCAGGATGGACATCAATGCTGGCCAGATGGTGATGTCTATCAAGGGAACATATTTCGGGAAAGCTTTTTATACCGAATGATTGTTCAAAATTATCTTGTAAATCAGTCCAATGTTATTAATACAATTACTCCTTCTGCTTATACTTTGAGTTGTGGCATAATAGACTAGGACATGTTCATTGTAAATAAATAAACAGAATGTCTAGTCTAGGACTTATCTCCAAGTGGGGGGTAAGGTAGAGAAATATGAAGTTTGTGCTCAAACAAAGATCACAAGGAAACTCATTCATCGGGTTAATCGAAGTACAGATCTTCTGGAGTTGGTACACTCCGATATCTGTGACTTCAAACTGTTTTCTACAAAGGCCGGAATGAAGTATTTTATAACCTTCATCGATGACTTCTCTAAGTATGTGTTCGTCTACTTGCTGAAGGCTAAAGACGAAGCATTCGAGAAGTTCAAGAAGTTCAGAGCCGAAGCTGAGCGACAGACTAGACAACAACTCAAAAAATAAGAAGTAATCGAGGTGGGAAGTACAGGTCTCATGAATTTGCATCATTCTGAAAAGAACATGGAATTGTCAATGAAACTACGACTCTATACTCTCCTCAATCAAACGGAGTAGCAGAGAGGAAGAACAAACGTTAATAGAAATGATTAACTCAATACTGTTGACTACGGGTATTCTTAAGTGCTACTGGGAGAAGCTGCATTGACGGCCACTTTTATTTTAAATAGAGTGTCTCATGCAACTTCAGACGTTACTCCTCATGAACTCTATTTCAATGTTAGACCTAACTTGAATGTCATTCGAGTGTGGGGTGTCTGGCATATGTCAAGCTTCCAGATCTGAAGATTCAGAAGCTTAGGATAAGGACTACTAAGACGATCTTCTTGGGATATGTCGAGAAGAGTGATGCTCGAAAATTTCTTGATATTGAGTCAAATCATATCATTGAATCTCGCAATGCATAATATTTTGAAGACAAATTTGTAAGGCACAAAAATATTGTTCTTGCGGATGTACCAGAGAATAATGATGTGTAGGAAACTAAAGTCTTTAATGAAGATGTGGTCCAAGAAGATGTTGTTGTTGAAACAACGATTGAACCAGAACAAGCTGAGCCGTCAGCTAAGCGTGTGAGGAGGCCGAAGGACTTCGGAAGTGACTTTGTCACCTATAATGTGGAAGCAGATTCGCTTACCTATGATGAGGCGATGAAGACCAGAGACAGTTTTTTGGAAGGAGGCGATTGACAATGAAATTGATTCCATCACTTCAAATAACACTTGGGTGTTGGTTGATCTTCCTGAAGGAGCGAAACCCATCGGATGCAAATGGATCTTCAAGAAGAAGATGAAAGCAGACGGAACTATTGACAAGTTCAAGGCTAGGTTGGTAGCCAAGGGATTTTCTCAAAAATAGGGAATTGACTACTTTGACACATATGCTCCAGTAGCCCGGATGACATCATCAGAATGTTGATTGCTCTCGTATCAATACATAAGATGGTGATACATCAGATGGATGTAAAAACGGCTTTCTTAAATGGCGAGCTGACCGAAGAGATTTACTTATAATAGCCAGAGAGATTTGTCATCAAGGGTCTTGAAGACAAAGTCTGCAAGTTGGTAAAATCTTTGTACGGTCTTAAACAGTCTCCCGAGATGTGGCATGAGAAATTTGACAAAGTTATAAGGTCAAATGGCTACATGGTCAGCGAGACGGACAAGTGCTTTTATACGAAGTTTGCTGATGGAAGAGGTGTGATCGTTTGTTTGTACGTAGACAACATGCTTATCCTAGGTACGGATATGGGTTGTGTCACGGAGACAAAGAAATTCATCTCGAGCAAGTTAGTATGAAGGACTTGGGTGAAGCTGATGTGTTCTTAGGGATCAAGATCATCCGGACAGACACTGGACTAGCACTGTCACAGTCTCATTATATTGAGAAGATGATCTCTCGTTATGGGTATCGGAATCTTCCAGGGATCGATACACCGTACAGATGTGATATGAAGCTGAAGCCTAATTCAGAGAAAAGCGTCAGGCAGCTGGAGTATGCAAGCGTAATCGAGTTTGATGTATGCTACTACTGCCACAAGGCTTGACATAGCTTTCGCCGTGGGAATGCTGAGTCGTTTCATGAGCAACCCAGGTGTTGAACACTAGAAAGTTATGAAACGGGTCATGAGATATCTCAAGAAGACTCAGACATATGCACTGTACTACAGCGAAGATCCGCCAGTAGTGAAAGGCTTCAGTGATGTCAGTTGGTGCTCAGAGGTGGAGAGCGAAAGGTCCACATGTAGATTCATTTTCATAATGGCGGAGATGCTATATCATGGAAGTCGAAGAAGCAGACTATGCTCTCGCGGTCATCCATGGAATCTGAGTTCTTTGCACTTGATACTGCAGCCGAGAAAGCAGAATAGCTTCAGAAGCTCATGTATGTTCTTCCAGTGGTTGGGACGCAAATACCGGCAATACCAATATACGACAACTAGGCGACTGCGACAGTGGCATCAAATGACCTCTTCAACGGGAAGAAGAGGACTATGCGGTTGAAGCACAGGGCAATACACGATCTCATCAAGAGGGGTGTTATGCATGATTGATGTTCGGAGTAGAAGAACCTGACGGATTCGTTCACCAAGGACCTAAGCGCCAGCTGGTCGATGACACAGCTTATAAAAGGACTTGAAGGCATTCTGATATTATATTATTGTATTCTACCATAAAGTTTTATGCTAATAGTTCAAAGAGAAATCTACTAGGCATCTAGCTTTTGGTTCAAGGGAGGACCACTAATCGGAAGAATATCAAGAACGATGGGTACATGTTCTATTGGGCATACGGACCTACAACCACTGTTGTCTACTGTTATTTTCTACGAAAAATGGATCATGTGGGAAGGTTGGCTTAAATGCCCTAATAAGTTCTCAGGCAAAGTGAATGCCAGGTGTGCTTTACAGGAAGACCGATAGAACAACACTACAAGGAGTAAAACTCTATGTTACTGTGGGGTGACTCCACCATGAGGTTTCCAGGTATGGGATAATGCCTCGGCTTTGCTAGCCAAGTCACAGCGGCGTAGCACCGCAAATAGGCAGGTAGCCTAATGCTGTATATTGAAATAAAGAGGGGTGTAGTCAGCACTAGAGGGAGAAGTTCCTCATGTTATAGTGGCACGATACCACGATGAGGTACCCGGTTAGGGATAAAGCCTCGGCCTTGCAAGCCATGCCGTTGCGGCGTAACACCGCAAGGGAGCCTAAGGTTTATGCTGGGTAGTATGGCACTACAAAGAGGCGGTTACCTCATGCTACAGTAGTATGACACTACAATAAGGTTTCCGGTACGGGATAAGGCCTCGGCTTTAGGCCATGTCATAGCGGCGTAGCACCGCAAGGGAAGCGCAAAACGCTTCATGCCATGTCTCTTTAACAAAGAACTCACCTATAGTGTATGGACAGAGATCTCAGGCCGTCTCCTCAGGGTAAACTAGTGGACGCCCAAAATTATACACTGAAACCAGGCTGGCAAAGGACCTTTAATGTGTAGCCAGATGCACATGTAACTACATTATGTGAGTGGGAAGAATTTAGCTATGGTGCAGAATTCAAGGCTTAGTCCATTCTTGTATTATAGTCTATTGTTAACCCATACGGAAAGATTCAAGTCGTCAGCGATATCTCTCCTAATGCATGATGGACAGTTACTGTAGGGAACACTTATACCCATATATAGAGATATGTGAGAAATTGTTGGGTTTTGGCCTTTTATTGTGAATTTTAGTCCCACATCGGCTAGGCCAAAGGAGTTGTATCTCTATATATTAGCTATGCTATTTTAGAGATGCACATGTGGTGCGGAGATACACATGGGTGTACCATGTGGTTATTTTTCTAATGGAAAAAATGCTAAATCCACAATTGAAAGCATTTATGCTTTTTGCTCTTGGAAAATTTATTTTCATGGGAGCTAAGCCCCGTAGGGGCTTAGCGACTCGGACTCGGACTCGGACTCGGACTCGGACTCATGGGCTCATGAGGCGTAATGAGACGTTTTGTTGGCGCACTTTGCACTTAGCACGTCAGCATCGTCGCTATGCGCATAGTGCGCTTAAGTTGCATTCGTTGCGCAGCCAGGCGTGCTGCCAGGGTGCACAAGCCAAGTTGCACGGCCAGGTGCGCTGTCAGGTTGCGCAGGTACGCTACCAGGTTGCGCGGCCCAGGTTGCACGACTAGGTGCACGCCCAATGGCGCAACAAGTTGCGCGCACAGGTGTGCGCCCAATTGCGTGGGTGGCGCAGGGTGCGCAGTGGCGCTAGTGGCGTAAGTGGCTCAGTGCGCGTTCAGCGCGTGGTGTACAAGGAGCAGGGTGCGCAACTTGCTTCAGATCGTGATTGTGCATGATCTAAGCGGTTACTGCACGTTCGGAGTGGTTATTATCACGTCCGAATGTTGTGCTAACCGGGCAGTTGCTACTCGGGACTATAAAAGGTCTCTCTCTCAAGGCAGATGTATACAGAGCATATACAGAGAGTTACGAAAGTTTACAAGTGTTTCTTAACACAAGTAAACAGAGGCGAGAGAGAAGAGAAGCTTTGCACCAGCGTTGCTTTTGCACGGGAGTCCGTGTACGATCCGAGGAGTCAGAAGAGCAGAAGTGTTACAAAGTTCTCCGACGAAATCTTTTTAGGTTCTCGTAATATCATATGCTGGTTCCTGGAAGCTATTCGTGTGGGGCGAATATAGCTTTGAGCAACGGTGATCATTCACTCCAGCATGATATTCATCCATCAATCGCCTGTCATCTTCTTCGCTGCTGTGGATTACGAAATCTTTTAGATTCTCGTAATATCATATGCTGCTGTAACGAGATCTTCTTAGATCTTCGTTAAACTTGCGCAATTAACCTTCCTAGAGTGTTGCGTTGGAACATTATTTTTACATTTGTTTATCTTCTCAGTTTTCCATCAAAAAATTATGCCCCGGCAATAACATTAAGCTTCGATGATTTTGGTTATTTGCAGGCGGAAGATTACAGGAGATTCGAAGATTCACTGAAAGACGCGACGAAGAGTGCATATGATGATGAAAACCATAAAGAAGTACGAGTGGGAATCAAGGACTGGTACACACGCATCCTCATGTTTTCATTTTTTTAGCCTTTGTTTTCTCATTTTTAAAATACAAGTGGCTGGTTTTATGTTTAAATGGGTTTGTTAACCATGAAAATTCCACATCAAGATACAAGTTTCATGGTTCTTATATTACGGGACAAATTAATTAATAATTTAATAACTAATAAACATTTTTAGAAGTTTCGTGTCGACCAAAATACACTAGGACTCCGTTTGGTTTACTCTAATGTAATCGTAATCGCAATGTAATCAAATAGAAAAAATAATTTTTTTTATTTGATTATATTGCGATTACGATTACATCACAGTGTACCAAACGAGGCCCGGTATTTCTTACTTTTCCAAATCGATAGCACAACTTGAGAACATTTTCGAACGTGAGGAGGCATGACCCTCTTGTACCCGGATATATCTTGTCTAAACTGACTACAAGTTGGTTTTGTTGGTATTCAGTTAAGTAGACTTTGACGGATTTGTAGCCAAAGTACTTAGGAAGCCTACTTCTTTAAAAAGCTACTTACAAACCTTACTTCTGCAGGTGGACCAAAAGTAAGTATGCTTACTTGAATCAACCAGCCACAAAATCAGTGGGGGAGGATGCAAGAGCGAAGCCAGCCGAGTCGTATGTTCCCCAAAGGGCTTCCACCAACAATTCTTCTGCAGATTGCCTCTGTGCTGCTTCATTTGGTGTTTCCAAGATGGTCAATGTCAGGCCTATAGTTACCGAGTGATCAGGATTCCGGGTCTTGAACATCCAATTCAACAATCATCTGCATTGTGGTTATATTTTAGATGGCTATTTATTAGGTCAATATAATACTACGTTTTAGTAGAATTATGGTGTGACTGGCAATAAAACTGTCACTAGTTTGATCAATCAAACTCAGATTGTGCAGTTCGTGTGTTAATAGATTGTGAGTAATCGGTTCTGCTTGTGCTTTTTGATAAAGGGATTGTGCTTGTGCTTGTGTGCTTGTGCTTGTGCTTGAGTTGTAACTTTCTATCCGAAATTATTTTAGCAAACACACGTCTCAGTAATTCTGAAATTAGCAGGATAGGTGATGGAACATCTATTGGCTTCTATCTTGGGACTCATGTACCATTTGAATGCAGGAACGAAATACACAACAAACAGAAAGTGGAACTTTTACATTCTAATATCATAAGAGAACAAGCACTGAACTATATAAACTC